>BSBK01001133.1:600000-1137500 GCA_027943335.1 Chamaecyparis obtusa
TATCCCTCTCTACTACATTTTAGGGTTTAGATCTTATCCTTATATAATCAACAAAACATCTTCATGATTTAAGATCTACGGTTCAGATTAATTCCTTTTGTTGCTTAAGCCTTACTAATTTTTGATTGCCTCTAGGTAATACATAGGGATAGATGATTGCTAAGTAGATGCATAATTACCTCTGTAATTATCTCAACAAAAAAATACAAAACATGAATGTCACCCAAAATGGTTTACCTCGATCATTGTGCCAAAACAAACTCTTATGTCATTTCTGGCTAACTCAGCAAATGCAGTTCTTGTTACTCGGCATTCACTGTACTCAACATAAGTTGATATCTCTGTCACTCAGTAATCATTGCATATATGACTCGGCAAAACTAGATTCGGTATACTACAAAAATACATAGTTACCATAAGTTTACTCGACAGTACTACTGCTCGGTAAGTAAACATTACATAGCTCAGCCTTTACATAAATGACTCGGTTGCAGTGATGACCAACCATCATTGCCTAGATAAATGACTAAGTGTGGGTCACTAATAGTCAACAAAACTATACAGATCTACAATCTCCCCCTTTGACATTAGTGGCAAAAACACTTTGTCATGACATTACATTTGCACTTTCAAAAATATGTAGTATTAGCAAAATACTCCCCCTAAGATATATATACATCCAAAATTTTTTGTTACCTTTCCTTTGTCATGTCATGTCATTTTGATTTCCCCCTTGATTTTGACACGACAAATGTCTTCTGGAGTGGGGATCTCAAAATATCTCTTCAGAAATGGTTTATGCAGCATCATAACCATGTGCAGTGCAGTTTCCTATCCTCCAGCAGCAACAGTTAAAACTTCAGACTGCACTTCTAGCTTGGCAGCTAGATTCATTAGGCTCTCGGCTGTAGACAGATTTGGATCCTTCTGGGTTAAGTCCTTAGCCTTGACCAGCTTTCTCTGTATGGCCTCCAGGTGGGGTGTTAAAATTATTTTCATAGAAAGTAGTCAAGATCTAATCTTTCCATCATTAGCCATCAGTTTGGCTATCCTTCCTTGTGTATGCATGATCTTGGCATAATGTTTGGAGCTATTTTCTACATCCACGCTTAATGACTGACTGGTGGATTTGAGTTCTTGCTGTAGTTGATCGACCAATCGTTGGTTATCCTTAGTGAATTGTTCTACATTACAAAGTTTAGTAAGCAGAGAGTGTGCATTTGCAACTACTTCTTTGGTCTCTGTTACCAAAGTGGAAAGTGCAACCTGTTTGACTGCAATCTTGGCAGATACTTTCTCTAGCATCTTGGTCTCTAACTTTCTTTTGGACCACTCAAACAGTTTATCACTGGCGCTACTTGCTTCATTATTTACTTTCTGAACAATATGTACAAGTTGTTCCAATATGGGAGCGGAACTGTTTACATTTGACAACTCATAAACATCATTAAATATGTCTTTGATTTCATACAAAACCTATTTCTGTTGATGTTCTCTTCTTAGTTCTTCCTATCTACTTTTCCTTGTCAATAAATTTTAATATCTGCATTTGCTCATAAGATAAGTTATCAGAATCCGATTTAGGAATAACAATAACTTCATCAATGGTTACCTCTGGGGAAAAGACTTCTATTTTCTACTTTAGTGCCTTCTTCGGTGTGCTCCCACTTGGCATCTGTACAAGAGCTTGTATTGCTTCTTGTTCTGTAGGCTCTTGTACCTCAATAGCTTTGTCTTTTACTTCTTTTCCTTCTGTTCCCTTATCCTCCACATGAGGACTAGTAGCTTTTTCTTCTAACTTCTCTTCTTTTTCTTGGTGTATCTCCTCGGCAGATGGGGGTTGAGTTGCTGGTGCTGACTTATCTGGTTCCTCAGTAGTACTCGTATCGGCTAACATGTCAACTGTAACAACTGTAGGTTTGGCGGGGGTAGTGTTACCAGTTGATGGCTCATCAGTTGTGGGATAAGCTTTGGCTTGCAAAAGTATAGTATTAGTGCCTGGCAAAGATGTGTCTCTTGCTTTCTCGGCCTATATATCTTCCTCGGTCAATACTAGATTCTTAATTGGGGTATCCTCTGTTATATCAACAATGTGTACTTCTGAGTCCTTCTAAATTTCCTCTACCTTAGGAGCTTCAATCTCTGGAATGGGTGATTCCATTACATTTAGTTATGTTGCAGGATCAACATCCTTAGATGTACTAGCACCTTTATCTCCATCTTTGTCAATCAACAAACTAAACACTATCTTCCAAATCTTGATACTTTCCTGAACAACATCCTCAACCTTGTGTTGAAGGATTGAATAATCTCTAAGCTTAGGATCAAATTTAGCTCTGTATTGTTCCACAATTTTGCTAATGTTGGCATGGGTGAGACTTGATTCCACTTGAGCTAAGGTGCTCTCTCTTATTTGTTTTTCAGTATTAAGAGCATATTCCCATTTTTGTGCAACCCTGTTGCTTAACTCCTTAGGGATTCGGTTCTCCAATTGAATAGGTAACATCTTGAAAATGCAAAGCATTTCAAGCATAGCATCTTCAAACTTTTCTTTCTCTCCTATACTCAGGCTTCCAAATTTTAATGCTTTCAATTCTTCCACTCCTGCAGAGTTTGTTAACATGTGACATATGTCATCCACAGTAGGTTTGACATCCTGCAATGCAACCTTCTTCTTCACCTCTTCATCACTTTCAGTTTCTTCATCATCTTCTTGTTCCAAAACAAGTTTCCTTCTAGGCCTTTTGTTAACCTTACTCAGCACTATCTTAGGCTGTGCTAGTTTTCATTTACTGGATGCAAGGGATTTCTTAGGAGTCTCAGCAGCTACTCCCCTTGTTCTAGGCCTCAACATAGGTGTCGAAGACACTTTAGGTTTAAGTATTCTTTTCTTGGTCGGGGGCTCGACAATCATTGGTTTCTTTCCTTTCTTCTTTTCTACTTGAGTCTCTTCTTCTTCTTTTTCACTGTCACTAGAGTCACTCAGTTCATCTTCTCCTAGTCCTTGGGTTAATTCTAGTGGTGCATCCTTGTCTGTTTCTTCCACATAGTTCTCCAAATTCTTTACTATTTTCTTTCTCTTTCTTTCTAGGGTTGCAGCCATTAAACCCATAGTGATTTTAGATTTGGCTTCTTCATATGTTCCAAAGTAGGGTGCTTTACTATCAATTTATTCAGCTAAGACGGCTATAATAGTAGCAATGGCTTCATCTATATTTACTTCATAGGGTAGTGGCATTAGCCATGACACCCTAGGCAAGACTGGTTGTGCATAAGTGAAGTCTGTGTCAACTAGAAAGCGTATATCCTTACTGTACTTTTCAACTAATGACATAGGGATTCTACTCCTCTTTCTCATTTTCTTCTTGAATTCAACAAAATAGTTATCCATCACACCATTAAAGCTATCTCCTATCTGACCTATGAACTCACTAATTTGCATAGTAATGGGTTTCTTCTTGTCCTATATCACACCTCCATGAGTAGGAAAACTCTTTTTTACATAAAAGAATAGATAGATTAGAAAAGAGCCAAACTTACACATTGAATTCTTTGCAGTCCGGATTGAGTTAAGGTTCTCGACAAGCTGAGTCAGTTGGAGCTCGGCAAGATCATACGTGTGCCCTTTCTTAATGATTTTCCATGCTTGGTCCACTACCATACAGGGGACACTGTCCAATCGACTAGATTGGTAGAATTTGTGCGAGATAACCCTAATAGAAAAGTCAATTTCTGGATCTGTTATGGTGGAGATCATCATTCCATGCTTGTTCCATACCACTTGTGTGTTTTCCTGAATGTATTCTTTTCTTGAACACTTCATTGTCCTTTTTCCTTGAATCATAGGGTATCTAGTAACTCGTTGGATCATTTCCTTAGTTATCTTCACAGGTCCATCTTCCAGCTATAGTTTCATATCATGTACTTGACTCAACACTATTCTTATCCATTCAACTTTGAAATTCTATGGGAAATCTAGGGCATGCACTAACCCTGATTTGACAATCGATTTATACTCCGGCTTCAACAATCCATTAACACATAATTTATCATACGCCTCCCTGATCTTGTAATCTCTGATTTCCCCAATTTTGTACATGTAACATGACCTAATATCGTTCATTATCAACACATTTTCCTGAATTGAAGATAGGGCACTGGACAAATCTCCTTTAATCGTGGTTTCCGAAATTGCCTTAAAAGTTTGTGGCTTACAAACTTCATTTCTTACCAATTGTGCGTTGAAAACTTCCATCCCTTGTTTCTTCACTATAGCAGACGATGATGATGCCATTTTAATTTAAAATTTCCAAAAATAAATGTTTGTCGGTAATGTACCTTTTTCTCGTAAGTATCCTGTAGATGATTTTTGCCGACGATACGCTGTAGAGATTTGGAATCGTCTTTGACAAACTGGTTACTCACACTTTGAATCGCTCAAAGAAATCTCAATTCTCTAGGTGAAATGAAATGAGCAGCAACTTTCCACTTTATAGATTCCAAAAATTAGAATTAGGGCCTCATAAATGCTCCGTACAAAATTTGTAAGTGGAATACAACTGTCTCGGCAAACTCATGCTAACCTTAGCTAACACAAGCTTATAACCATTATGACACAACTCAGTGTTTATAGCATCTCGGCCACAATAGGTGCTCGACATACACTGATAACTCGATCAAGATACTGACACTCGACATCAAAAATGAAATTTTCATTTTGCTCAGATATGTCCTAATGCATCTTTATCTATGTAGATTGGACTTTTGCTCAATCTTTATGTTTGGAACTGATGTAAGATAAAGCCTTGTAAAATTTAGTTCCAAACATACCTTCTATGATTAGTTAGAAGAAGAGTGATCACCTGATCCATTGGATTGGGTGACCTCAGATGTGCTAGCTTCACTAGTGCTTCCTTCTTCTTTCTTCTTCCATGTCTTGTCCATCTGATTTTTCAAATTTTCATGGATATCTTCATTTTGATTCTGATCATTGCTCGGCATAGGTGATCTACAATCTTTCTTCAGGTGACCTATCTTATTACATTTGTAACATACCATGCTTCCATTCATCCAGCTTTTAGATCTACCTCTGAAATGAGTCTTCATGCAATTTTCTCCAATGTGTCTATATTTTCCACAGTAATGACAATTGTACCAAGTGTTATAATCCCAATTGTATGAGTTATTCTTCATAGGAGACTTAGTCTGTTCATTTGATGACCATCTAGGTTTAGATCTGCATTCAAATGCTCTATGCCCATACTTCTGACAGTTGAAACAATTGCCTTGAAACTTAGGTGAGGTAGGTGGATTACTGACCTTAGACCTACATTCATGTGCCTAATGTCCATGTTTCTTACAGTTAAAGCAATGTCCATTGAACTTAGGTTTAGAATCAAATTTACCATGTTTGCTTCTGCATATTTTTGTTGTATGTCCTGGTTTTCCACAGTGATGGCATGTGGGCTTGTTGTTCTTTGGTTTTGCATTCTTCTGCTCTCCATCCTTTGATGATTCACCTTCTTCAGTAGATGATGCATGTTCATTTAGTCCAAGTCCAGATCTATCACTAGATCTTCTAGGTGACCTTAACAGTTCTTCAAAATATTTTGCAGCTTCATTAGGTTTGTTCATCCTTTCATTGATTTCCTTTTCAGATCTTAGTTCATTCTTCAATTGATCATTCTCAGATCTCAGTTGGTTGATTTCCATATCTTTCCTACCAAACTCTTGATTAACCAGTAGCAGTTGATTTACCATGTCTAGTTGATTATTAGTCAACCTTTGCATGTCACTTGTCCTTTCATCTAGTCTTATTGCAATTTGTCTTTTGTCTTCTTCAGCCATTGTCTTATCATCTTCAACTTTCTTTTTCTGTTCAACTACTTCACAAAGTTTGATAGATCGAATTTCCTATTCTCTCCTTTTATTTTAATGTCATCATTTAGTATGGTGTTTTTCTCCAGTAGCTCTTTTATGGCTTTGTCACTTTCTGCAAAGTTTCCATTACCAAATAGTCCAGTGGTATCTTCTTCTTGATATTGTGACTCATTTTGCTGAATAGCAATTTCTCTCCTTCTGCTCAAGGATTTCTTCAGTTTGCTTATGGTTGCTTCCATTTATTGTAATGCCAGTTGTACATCAATCTTCTGATTCTCTATGACCTTACCCAACTTATAGACTTCCATCTCAAGATCTTTTTCTTCAAGTGGTTAGACTTTCTTATGAGAAACCTTGTAGCTCTAATACCAATTGTTGGAAATATAGTTGATAAATGTGATACTGAGAGGGGGGGTGGTGGGGGGGTGAATCAGATATCACCTACTAAACCATTTTGATATGAATAAAACTTTTGCATAGCATCAACAGTACTTGATCATAACAAAATAACTAACATACTAAACAACATCCATGAAAGCACTTATAACACAATAATTTTGGTTACCCAAAAACCCTTGAAAGGTAAAACTAGGGTGGGGATGACACCCAAAAATCTTCACTACTACAGTAATAAATTTTCCTATTAGGGCTTACAAAATTTGATCAAAACATAATCTACCCTGTGAGGGGTCTGCCCTGTTAAGAGCTAAAAGACTTATACAGTCTACCTTGCTAAAGGATTTGAAACTTACAACAAAGTAAGCACTCGGTTAAGAGATTACAAAAAGTCTGTTAGGACTACTCGGTTAAGAGATTTACCCTGATACATTGGTTAGAATGTCTCAGTACATGATCTTTCAGTTTGCATTGTATACAGATTACAGATCTTCTCTTTACTATATTGTATTGATCTCTTCTATCAGATTTATCTCTATTATGTCCTTACACTTCTTAGCTCGGTCACTGAACTCTGTCTGAATACTTCACTTTTTTGAATATGCCTTTCTGCTCATTCCCTTCACATTCGTTATCCCTCTCTACTAAGTTTTAGGGTTTAGATCTTATCCTTATATAGTCAACAAAACATCTTTATGATTCAAGATCTACGGTTCAGATTAATTCCTTTTGCCGCTTAAGCCTTACTAATTTCTGATTGGCTCTAGGTAATACATAGGGATCAATGATTGCTAAGTAGATGTGTAATTACCTTCGTTATTATCTCAACAAACAAAATACAAAACATGAATGTTGCCCAAAATAGTTTACCTCGATCACTGTGCCAAAACAAACTCTTATGTCATTTCTGGCTAACTTGGAAAATGCAGTTCCTGGTACTTGGCATTCACTGTACTCAGCATAAGTTGATATCTCTATCGCTCGGTAATCATTGCATATATGACTCGGCAAAACTAGACTTGGTATACTACAAAAATACATAGTGACCATCAGTTTACTCGGCAGTACTACTGCTCGGTAAGTAAACATTACATGGCTCGACCTTTACATAAATGACTTAGTCACAGTGATGACCGACCATCATTGCCTAGATAAATGACTAAGTGTGGGTCACTAATAGTCAACAAAACTATACAAATCTACAATAGCAACAAATTTTATTTTGATGCATGGAAGGAATAATACAAGGTCGTGGAGAAATCCTGGAATGACATATTTTCACTATCATGAGTTTGGTCACCTATCCAAAGACCGCAAGTAATGAGGAAAAGCTGTAACTGAGGAAAAGACAAATGAAACTGTTCAAGTAAATGTTGAAGAAATAAGAGATCAGATGAATAGAACATGGAGAAGAAAGTCTCTAGATGATGGAACTGCACTTGGAACAATTGATGGCACCTCATCCTCCAGATCGGGTGCACCTATCTTCACCTAATCAATCAAAGGTATGTGTAGGAACTGTGAGCTGAATTTTAATCTTAAATTAGTTCCTAACATTAATGCAAAGATCCATATAAGCATATTTAGATGCAATTCGATATATGTTATGAAGTTAACATTTCATGTTTTGATTTGTGATAGACTATGTTATTTTGTTTCATTTGGAGTAAGGAAGTGTAATTGGTAATCAGTGAAAAAGTGAGTCGGTGACAACATTAAATGATAAAATTATAGCCATTGGAAACCCTAATCGAGGAAAAGGTATAAATAGACACTTTTCTATTTCATTTTTCACCTTACATTTTCAAGAGCATTTGAGCACTTTCTAGAAATGAGTCTCCGAGGGCATTCAAACATTTGACTGAATAGATTAAGCACTATCAAGAGAATTCAAGTGATTGATGGTGTTTTCCCAACTTGTAAAAGTATGACCAAGTTGGTATTCAAACAAACCCTATCTCAATCAATCATTTATAAAGTTGAATCAATGGCACCATAAGTTCAAAAGTCTGTTGTAGTTGAGAAGATTGATCCTGACAATCTGAAGTACAAGCTACCATGAACTAAATCCATCAAACTTGACAAGACATGATCCCTATCTTCGACCCCTTTGAGAGTAATTTTGATCGAAGACATATGTGCATTCATTCATTGCAAGATCGAGGAGGTCTGCTAGGCTGATATTGATACATGCTACCGAAATTTGTGTGTGAATGGGAAGTTGAAAGATGAGCATATCCATTTGGAAATCAAGGGTTTAGTGCATGCCATTCATGTACCAAGTGTGTTCAAGATAGAATGGATGAGAATTATATTGAGCCCAGTTCACAACCAATTCATGTGGCTCAATGTACCAGTCAAGATTACAAAAGATGTATTACACATAGTGACTTGTTATCCAATTAGTGATAGACCAAAGGCATACACACAAATTGAAAAGAACAAGATGTGTGAGTTAACACAAGAAAAATGGGATGGAAGAGGTCTCAAATTGTCTACTATTGAAGATACTAAGTTAACTAGATTCACATGCAGTGTTATATCCTACTGAATCTTCCAATCCTCCTGGGTAGATAGTGTACCATGTGGAGCAATGGACATTGCCTACAAGATAGTTAAGAAAGATATGAAGATTGATCAGTGTGAGATCTTACAAATTTAGTTTGATGATAATATGAAAATCATTTGGAAAGAAAAGACTAACAGTTTGAAGTTTGGTTCATTGTTGGTATGTATATTTTTCTAATTTCAGAACTTTTTCCCATCAATCGGTAATGTAGTATGGAGTGTAGATAAACTGATCATATCTCAGATTAATGAATTCATTCAAAGTTTAGGAGATAACTTTGATATGATAATGAATTATTATTTTTCTAAGTTCCAAACTACAATGCACAAGAAATTTAGAATTCCACCTCAACTAGTGAAAAAGTATCAAGATACTATTTGTTTTGAAGTGGACACTGACACTTGCATTGTGAAGGTTGTGGAGCCAAGGGCCATCTAGCTACAACCAATGGGATATGAGATAGATATTGGCACTGCATCACAACAAATAGAATCTTTATTAGCTAAACCGGTTGATAAGAGAGCCAATAGATATGAGACTCATGAAGAAGTGAAGGATAAGATAAAACTAGCTATATTGATACCTAAGGCACTGAGGAAAACTAGTAGAATGATAAGTAATTTATCATAAAATATTGGAATGAGAATTAAAGAAGATGAAGCTAGTCCTTCTAAGATCAAGGGAAAGAAAATAAGAATGAAAAAGGAAACTCCAAGCCCAATCGGTACAAGACCATTGACAAGGTCTTCATCTACACTGAGAGAGAAGAAGAAACCAGAGGTAGAGCAAAAAAATCCTAAAATATACATGAGAGAAAAGAAGACATCTGGTAGACCCAGGAATAAGTTGAAACTACAAGAAGATAGCAATATTGAATCAGAAGATTTAAGCAAATTTAAAGTTGTGCAAAACCAACCCCCAAAACCAAGAAACCTAGATGAGTTTATTGAAAATCTCAAGAATTATGGAGGTTTTGTAGGGATAGAATATGTAAAATATGACACAAGAACTGATGAAAAAAAATAAAATATTGAGGAGGTAGTTGTATTTACACTACACAAATTCAGAACTATTTTGGTTGAGATGGCCAAGTGAATACCAAATGAGTTATACAAAAATATAGATGCTAGATGGAAATATGCTATGACTACCGAGAAGCAAATGAGGGAAAGATCCCTAGCCATTATTATACCTAAGTTATCAGTACAAGAGATTAAAGAAACATTAAAGGAATATTCTAAGAGATTTCTTGTAAAGAGAAGATCATTGAAAATAATGGTTGGTGAATTAGAAACAGTGCAAAAGAAAACAAATGGTATATGGAGAAAGATCTTCTTTCCTCACCATCCGACTGATCCTAATGAGAAACAAGGTAAGTCATACCCTATTGAATTGAACTTAGAAAAGGATGAAGTAATTATTGAGGATATCACTGGCAAAGACCTGGAAGAAACAATAATTCATGATGAAGATGTGATGGTAATTGAGGATAAGGATAATGAACAATTGAACACTGATGAAATTTGATGGATGAAGATCTAGTTATAGAACAAGTATTTGATTTTACTGAGATTAATGATGTTATCTCAGAGGTTACTAAATATATTCCTACGATGTAGAGGATTCCACCAAACTAGCAAAGGAAAAGGAAAAAAAGGTAACCAATGACACCAAAGAGACTAAGATAAATCCAGGTCAGGATATTGAACAAGTAACATTTGCCGAGACTACAGGTCAACATGAAGAGAAGAAGGAAGAAAAGAAAGAAGAATAAAGATAAGAGAGAAAAAAAGATACAACTACAACCACTACATTCGATGCGTAGAAGGAATCTCAGTCCCCTAAGTTATCTACTAGAGAGAGTGTGCAAATAGAAAAGAAAAAGTCAAAGAAGAGAAAGCATGAGAAGGAAAAAGTTGACTTAAGCCAACCTATTGTGATTTAAAAGTTAGACATCTCCACCCTAAGCCCTAAATAGCTATCTGAATTTGGAGATCTTGAAAATGAAAGCAACACAGGATAAATTGCTAGCAAAGAAACAAAAGACTGATGTGCTAGAGAGTGTTAAGGAGATACCGCAGGAGATTGTCCCTGATGCTGATATAAATGAGAAGGGCAGTTTACTTAGCAAATTGGATGAACTTCTAAAACAAATCAATCAAACTGGTATAAAGACCAATGAGTATTTACTGCAAGTACACAAAAAGTAATGGAAAATAAGATTATTGAAGAGTTACTTCAATCAATGGCATTGAATAAGGTAACACTTTCTGAATTAGTTGTAGAATTGGAAACCAAATTGTAAAATATTCTTTTACTATTTGAAAAGATTTATTTAATTTCCAATTTTACTAAGGATTTCAAGGAGAAAAATGAATTTGTTGAGAAATAGTTGATTGAGCAATTGGCAAAGGTCACAACAGAGCCCAGAACATTTCAAGTTTACTATCAAAAGCTGAAACATTTAATGGGAGTACACCATGAATTGAGAAATAGGAGAATAAAATAAGAATGGAACTCATGGAGTCACAAGCAATTTTGATACCCGAGATTAAATCACCACATAAGCACATTCACAAGGCAAAGGAAATAGTGTGTTCCCCTGACATCAATTCTATGGATAGCATGATGGGATTAGTAGATGATATAGGTGAACAAATTGTGGTGTTTCCGACAATCAAGGAGTCACGGGAGACATTATACTGATGCAAATAAAAGGTACAAACACATTTTTGACAAGATTCCTCCACCAGATCCCAGTAAGTAATTTTGTTTTTGGCATTTTTATCAAAAAAGGGGAATATATTCTATAAAAAGAAAGGGGGATTATATGTATATAATGGGGATATATATATTTATATAGGAAGCATTTCCACAAGGGGAGTTATGGATTTATGGAGACTTTACTGAGAATTCTTACATGGTCAAATTTTGATTAAAGACACAAATTTTGATGCTTTGAAGTTTTTAACAAAGATGCCAAACTAATGCTAAAGGGGGAGATTGATACTCTTATAGAGTTATTTTATTGTCATTAGTTTTGTTAAAGTTGTATTGATTGCCAAAGTTATTTGGTAAAGAAGGTTAGTCAAGTAGGTAAAGGAAATAAGTTGGTAAAGGAAGAGATAATTTCAGTAAAGGGAAATGATCAATAGACACCGAGCAGTGAAAAATAGTTATCAAGTCAAAGTGTATGACATTAGTTACCAAGCCGAGAGTATCCATGTTACTAAGAAAGAATAAAATGTGTTATCGAGTAACACAGTCTGACATAACATAATCTAATAGATACATTGAATCTAGACACCAAGCATAAAATATTTTATGGATTCCAAGGAGATTGTTTGGTAATACATTGGAGATTTAAACAAGATGATTATGCATGATTACAAGGTAAGATCTGTTAGCATGAATATTGCTAATGAATGTTGTTAGTAGGGCAGATTGGATATTGATTAGAGATAATTAAGTTCTTATATGTTACATTCTTGACTGGGTTTGTCATTGATGTCAACATATATGCTTTCTGGACAAAGTTAACAGAGTTACATGCACAAATTTGTTTGGCAAGGTTTTATACGAATGAATTGAGTTTTGAAAAGATTCATTAGAATTCAAGAACATGTTTTGATGATGTGGTTGCAAGCGCAATTTTTTTTATGAAGATATGTTCGAGTTATGTGAAGTTTACTATAGACTATTCACAAGGAGAGTTTCCAGGAACTGGTGATAGTTATTCAAGATTTATTGTTTTGGCGAGGTTGAAGCTAGTTTAGCAAGGTTGGTATATTGTTGAAGACATGTTCAGGATGCTTGGATAAACATAGAAGAATCTACTTTGTATTCTGTGAAGACTTGTGAATGATGTGATGTGTGTTACTTCTTTGGGAGTCGACTACAGATTAATATTCTTATGGAAGTGTTTGGATGTAACAAAATGTGTATTGTACATTCTTATTGATATCCTATATTATAAATTGTAAATTGAGAAAGCCTTTTGGCTGAATCAATAATTGTTAGGACTTGGTATAAAGGAAAGGAAGTTTATTTGGATGTAAAAGGGTATCATGGGGTCATGAGATATTGTGCGAGATTTGAATGTGAAATCTTTATGATCAGAGTAGAAGATGATGATGTTGATATGTTGAGGACTTCAAAGGAATTGTACATGCAAAGAAATTTTTTGTTTTAGGCAGTTTACCCTTGGATGTGTTATCCTAAAGATTGTTTAGTGAAGACAGTCTTGAAGCAATTTGGACAATGAGTTCAGTTGTCTTGGTTGTGTTTCTCATCAACTCCACACAGGGTTCGGATATTTTAGCAGGGATCCAAAGTCTCCTCATAGGGACTCATATGTACTCATTGTATTGTAAAATACTTTTGATAGGGTCTATCCTTTCACAAGGAACTTTTATATTAGTACATCATCTTGTGGGAATCATTCCCACCAGGTTTTCCCCTTTGATCAAGGGTTTCCCTAGTTAAAAAATTTGGTGTTATTGTGTATGATTATTATCTTGTGGTTATTGTTGTTATTGATTACAAGTTTAAGATTTGATAGAGTTGAATTTAAGTTAATTAAGCTCACAAATGATTCACCCCTCCTCTCAGTTGTGTTGGTAGAATTTACTTTCTAACAATTGGTATTAGTGCATCAGGTCCTTGAAGGAAAAGTTTTACAGCTTAAGGAGATCCATGGCTACTACATTTTTTAGGAAAGAAAGTCTAAAGTTTTATGGAGTTAATTTTAACAATTGGAAGGAAAGAATGAAGACACATTTTCTATGCATGAGAATTGACAATTGGCTGGCTATCAAGATGAAGAAGATAGTTGTAGAAGAAGACAAACTTGATTCATGTATAGATGAAGAAAAGAACCTATACATGTAGAATATGCTTGCTAGATAGGCTATTCTATCAGCTCTTGTGGGTACAAAATATATTGAGGTAAAAGATCTAACACTTTCTATTGAGATTTGGACTAAATTAGAAAATCTTTTTGAAGGAGATGAAACTTTGAAGAATGTAGAATTATAATAGTATGTTTGAAAGTGCTAAGATGCAAGAAGATGAAACTATAAGACATTACATTAGCAGGATTACTGAAATTGTTGTAGGAATCAAGAATTGTGGTGGAAGGAAAATAGATAATGAAGGTCATATGGAAGATAGTGAAATTTCTACCACTGACCTATGAATACAAAGCACAAATCACTGAAGAAATGATTACACCTGATTTTACCAAAGAGTTGCTACTTGGAAAGTTGTAGGCACATGAGAAATGGCTGAAATGGAAGGAAGGATCACCTAGAGTGGAAACAACTTTTAGTGTACAAAAGGACATACCTATGTTGACAAGAAGTGCAAGTACCAGTGGAGATTATTCTAGAGATTAGGCAGCTAAGCAAGAAGAAGAAAATAAGTTCGATGATGCAATGACACTGATTACAAGGAGAGAACCTAAAGGTAAGAAAGCTTTTGGTTGTTTGACATGTAAAGAATTTGGTCATTTTTCATCTAAATGCCCTAAGAGAGAAAATAAGATCAGATATAGAAAACCTTATAAACCTAAGACATCAAATTATTGTTATGTTGATGAAGAAGGAGAAATTGCATTTAAGGATGTAATTTTTTTGGAAAGTGATGATGAAGATGAAGATGAAATAGAATTTGTTGCTATTAAAGATGAAAATTATGATGAAGAAGAGGTAAAAGAAGAAAAGATTTAGTTTCACATGTAGAACAGAAAAAATTCTGATAGGATTATTGATAGTGGATGTTCTCATCATATAACCAGAGATGTGGATAAATTTGTTGAACTTAAAAGATATGATGGAGGAATAGTTAGAGTTGAAAATAATGCACCATTTCATCTTAAGGGAAAATGATTTATTACATTTGATGGAAAGACTAACACTGAAGATATTTAATTTGTTGATGGATTGAAACATAATCTTTTTACTGTTGGACAACTTATGGATAAAGAATACATGTTATATTTCATGGAGAAGAATTGTGTTATTAAAGATAGTGATGGAAAACTGATTGGAACATGAATACAGACAAAAGGTAATGTATTTCAGCTGACACCTACTGAAATGACATGTTTGATTACTAAAGTGGATGACATTGGCTATAGCATAAGAGATTTTGTCATATCAACTTGGATAACATTGTGAAGATCATCTCATCTAATGTAGTTAGAGACTTGCCTAAGATTGTGAAGCCTACTAACATGGTTTGCAAGGAACGTGTTATGGCTAAACAGAGAAAGAATTCATTTGCAAGAAAAATGTTTAGAATATCAGTCAAGTTGGAGATTGTGCATACAGACTTATGTGGACCTACAAGGACAAGAGGATTCTATGGTGAAAGGTATTTCATGCTTTTTATTGATGATTTTACAAGAATGATGTGGGTAGCATTTCTTAAAGAAAATTTTGAAGCATTTGAGAAGTTTAAGTTATTGAAGAATAGAGTTGAGAATGAATTTGGCTTGAATATTAAATGTTTGAGATCTGATAAAGGAGGATAATTTACTTCAAATGAGTTTAACATGTTTTGTGAAGACAATAGAATTAAGAGACAAATTTCAGCACCTATGACACCACAGAAGAATGGTATAGCATAAAGGAGGAACATATCAGTTAATGAGGCAGCTAGAGCTATGATGCTTGAAGGTAATGTATCACATATCTTTTGGAGAGAAGCAATGAACAACACAATTTACATAATGAACAAAGTTCAGATTAGACAAGGTACTAGTAAGACATTTTATGAACTTTGGTTTGGGCATACACCTACTATGAAATACTTCAGAATCTTTGGAAGTAAATGTTATATCAAAAGAGATTATGATATTGGAAAGTTTGATGCTAGAAGTGATGAAGGAATTTTTTTTGGTTATTTATTGAAAAGTAAAGCATATATAGATATCTTAATGAAAGATTGAGGACTATTGTTGAGAGTACTAATGCAAGGGTTGATGAAAAGTTCAGAATTCAAGAGAGGATTCTTGATTATGATTTGGATGAAGATAAAAGACAAAGGACTAACATTAATTAGAATGATGAGAATGAATTATTTTATGAAACTGACAATGATTTGCAGATTGAAGAATTTAGATTGGAAGTGAGAGTTGAACCTGAATCAACACCTAGAGAAGAAGTGAGAGCTGATCCAAGAACACCTAAATATGTTGCAAGAAATCACCTTCAAAATTAAAATAATTGGAAGCACAAACAAAGGATTCATGAAAAGGAACAAGGTAAATTAAGAACTATGTTTAATATCTCAAGTTGAACCAAAGACTACAGATGAAGCATGTAAAGATGAACATTGGATAAAAATAATGAAAGAAGAACATGAGCAGATTGAAAAGAAAAAGACTTGAGAATTGGTCCCTAGACCTAAAGATGAGAATGTTATTGGCACAAAATGGGTTTTCAGAAACAAGATGAATGAGAAAGGTGATGTGGTAAGAAACAAATCAAGATTGGTATGTAAAAGATACTTGCAACAAGAAGGTATTGACTTTGAAGAAACTTTTACACCTGTGGCTAGACTTGAGGTAGTTATAATTTTTTTGGTATAGGCTTGTAGTAAAAACTTCAAGGTATATCAGATGGATGTAAAATCAGCTTTTCTTAATGGAGAACTTGAGGAGGAAGTCTACATTGAACAACCTGATGAATTTTATTGAACAAAAGACAAGGATATGGTTTTCAAATTGAAGAAGGCATTGTATGGATTGAAGCAGACACCTATAGCTTGGTATACAAGGTTAGACAAACACTTGATCAGTTTGGGATTCAAGAAAGGTAATGCAGACAGTAATATGTACTTAAGAAAAAATGACGATGGATTAATGATTGTTGAAGTATTTGTTGATGATATTAACTTTGGAGGCAATGATGAAGCAAGTAAGAAATTTTCAAATGAAATGAGCATGATTGGTGAGATGAAATACTTTTTGGGATTGCAAATTACATAGAACAAGGATGACATTTTCATATCACAAACAAAATATCTCAAGGACTTATTGAATTTTTTTGGAATGGAGAATTGTAAACCATTTGGAACCCCTATGGTAACTGGATGTAAATTGTGAAGCAAGAATGAATACCCAAATGCAACACAGACAAGATACAAATATATGATTGGAGGACTATAGTACTTAACACATACAAGACTTGATATAGCTAATGCAGTTGGGATTGTAGCTATATTTCAAGTAGAACCTAAAGAGACACATGTTGCAGTAGTAAAGAGGATTTTTAGATATTTAAAGGGTACATCAGATTATGGGCTATGATATGATAGATCACATAATTTCACATTATGTGCATACAATGATGCAGATTGGGGAGGAAATTTTGATGACAAAAAGAATACAAGTGGTGGAGCTTTCTTCTTGAGAGGAAGATTGGTCTCCTGGTTGAGCAAGAGACAAAATTGTATATCATAGAGTACAACCAAAGCAAAGTATGTTGCAACAAAAAATAATTATAATCAAATCACTTGGATGAAGCAAATGTTGATGGATATTGACATTGAATTTATAGAGACTATTATCATATATTGTGATAATACAAGTATAGTCAAAATGTTAAAGAATCCATTATTACATTCAAAGACAAAACATATTGCAATAAAGTATCATGTTGTGAGAGAGAAGGTTGCAGAAAAAAGAAGAAGATTGGAGTATATTAGAACAAAGGAGCACATAACAAATATATTCACAAAACCTTTGGCTAAGGATACTTTTGAGTATTTGAGAGGTATGCTTGGGGTCATTCCCCAACCCTCTTTAGAGTAATGGATGCAAGAATTCATCAGTCCAACATGATCAAATCACTATACTTATCTGGACTGGATGCTTGATGCTTCTCCTATGGGGGAGTATCTTTGCTAGAGTTGAGTTATTAAGGACTCTTATAAATGAGTTTTCTATAGTATCTTTTGATACTTAGGCACTTTTTCAGATTATATTGGAGATGATTGAACTTCGAGAATTGACGTATCAACACCGTTGTCATTGATGTCAATTGGGGAGAGATATACATGAAAAATCTTGAGCACAAAACCTTAAAAGAATATTGAAAGAGGGAGACATGAGTACAAGAGTGAGTACTGTGTGCTAGAAAGTAGTCACACTTCTGTGAATCATTACATTCAAGAACACTCAATAGTGAGGTCTCAAATATTGATTCATAGCTCTCTATTCATGGAGTGCAAATGTTGTGTATGAGGCCCTCAGATTTACCTTATTAACCCATGCAAGTACACCAAGAAATGAGAGATTCAAGGATGAGAAGCAAGAATGCTAATCTCAATTGATCTTCAAGTTATTGCATGTAAATGAAACTAATCTAGATGATAGCAATGCAAAGAAGCAAATTATTCTATTGAAATGGAAGTTTTACTCTCCTTTGCTAACTAAACTATATGAAGATTATGCTAAAACAATGAAAGAGACTAAGCTAAGATGCTATGAAGATTAAGCTAATATGTAAATGTGAAAGCTAAAATGAAATGATCTTCAAAGCTCCAATGTCGCCAAGAAAACCTGTAGCATAACAATACTATGAAACTTCTGGCTTCCCAAATGAGAAGGAGAGGGCTCCTTATATAAGAAATTGTGGAAGAGAATGCATCTCCAAGAGCAATGTGGGATAAATCGAAAAAGAGGAAACAAAGCTCATTTTTAGAAAGTGTGGAGAGAAAAGGAATTTTCTTTATTTTTAATTATTTGTTTCCCTTTTTCATCACAAAAGAGCTTTAAGAGGATTTATTTATTTAAAAGAATGTTTCTCTTTTAATTAAATAAGATAACATTATATATTTAAAAGGGAGATATTATTTAAACGAGATAAAATCATTTAATTAAAAGGGATTTTAATTAAATAAAATTATTTTATTTAAAAGATATTTCTTTCAATTAAATAAGGCTATTTTATTTATTTAAGAGAAAATATTTCTTTTAATTAAATAAATTGATCAAACCTTAGGAAATATTGAAATGATTGAACTAATTAGGATTGATCAAAGGAATTGATTTGAATTTTGCAAAGTATTGATTCAGGAATTTGATAATTTAATAAATGGGGCCCAAAGTCTAGGCGACCATTTTAGGGTGTATACAAGTACAGGTAGATGAGGAATAAATATATTGATAAATATCAATGGGGGCCGAGTTTACTAAACTATAATGACAAGATGGGACTAGATGGTTTTTCATCTATGTTGCTATCAATGCCAATGAGGGAGATTGTTAGCATGAATGTTAATGAATGTTGATAGTACAAAAGATTGGATGTTGATTAGAGATTATTGAGTTTGTATATGTTACATTCATGACTGGGTTTGTCATTGATGTCAACATATATGAGTTTTGGATAGAGTTAACAGATTTATAGGCACATATTCATTTGGCGAGGTTTTTATACTGATGAATTGAGTTTTGAAAAGATTTATTAGAATTCAAGAACATGTTTTGATGATGTGGTTGCAAGAGCAAAAAAGTTATGAAGATATGTTTGAGTAATGCGAAGTTTACTAAGAACTATTCACAATGAGAGTTTCCAGGAACTGGTGACAGTTATTCGAGATTTATTGTTTCAGAGAGGTTGAAGCTAGTTTAGTGAGGTTGGTATATTGTTGAAGACATGTTTAGGATTCTTGGATAAACATGAAAGAATCAACATTGCATTCCATGAATACTTGTAGATGATGTGAAGTATGTTACTTCTTTGGGAGCTGACTACATATTAATATTTTTATGCAAGTATTTAGATGTAATGAAGCATGTATTGTAAATTCTTATTGATGTCCTATATTATTAATTGTAAATTGAGAAATCCTTTTGGCCGACTCAATAATTGTTAGGAATTAGTATAAAGGAAAGGAAGTTTAATTGGATGTAAGAGGGTATCATGAAGGTATCATGTGGTCATGAGATATTGTGCAAGATTTGAATGTGAAATCTTTATGATCAGAGCAGAAGATGATAATGTTTCTATGTTGAGGATTTCAAAGGAACTGTATAGGCAAATAGGTTTGTTGTTTTAGTTAGTTCACCCTTGGATGTGTTATCCTGAAGATTGTTTAGTGAAGATAGTCTTGAAGCAATTTGGACAATGGGTTCAATTGTCTTCATTGTGTTTCTCATCAATTCCTCACAAGGTTGGGATCTTTTAGCAGGGGTCCAAAATCTCCTGACAAGAACTCATATGTACTGATTGTATTGTAAAATACTTCTAATAGGGTCTATCCTTTCACAAGGAACTTTTATATTAGTACATCATCTTGTGGGCATCATTCCAGTCGGGGTTTTCCCTCTGATCAAGGGTTTCCCTAGTTAACAAATTTGGTGTTATTGTGTATGATTATTATCTTGTGGTTATTGTTGTTATTGATTACAAGTTTAAGATTTGATAGAGTTGAATTTAAGTTAACTAATCTCATAACTGAATCACCCTCCCTCTCAGTTGTGTTGGTGGAATTTACTTTCTAACAAGATCCACCAATGGAAATTATGTGGAATATATGCATTGGAGATGTAACCAATGCTAGCACCGTTTAAGGAGAAGAATCTAGAACATTTCCACTACTTCTAGATTGAGTATAAAAGGATCAGTATATAAAGATCAAAGTAAGTATGAGAGAGAGAGAAGAGGAAGAGAAATTACAATGAGTAGGTTATGAAGATTAGAGAAGCTACCAAGTAACAGAGAAATAAAAGCATAATTTTGAATGTGAATCAAAGTTGTGGCTACCAAGCACAAAATTTGAATTGTGAGTGAAATACAAAATAAGGAAAATGATATTGAGCATATTTAGTCTAATAAGCATATGTTGATGCATCATTATAGACATTTTTTGTATTGATTTATTATGTAATTAGAATTGTAAAAGCTCTTAATTGAGCAGGCACTAATAGGTCTTAATTGTAAATCCTTTAACATAGTACATATCTTAGATTAGAGTTGTAAAATTCTTTAGCAAGGTAGACTGAATAAGTCTTTATACTCTTAGCAGGGTAAATACTCTCAATAGGGTAAGCTATCAAAAATAGCTAAATTTTTTAGCTCTAATTGAGCAATTTTTTTTTACTGCAGTAGTGAAGTATTGTGGGTACCACCCCTGCCCCAATTTTTTCCCCTAACCAAGGATTTATGCGAGACCAAAAATCATGGTGTTATGAGTTGTAAATTACGTTTGGTTTATATGTTTTATGATGATGTATGCAAATTTTTCAATTCCGTGAATGGTTAAAAAAGTAGTTGAAAGTTTTTGGAGTATCGATTCACCTCTCCCCTCTTAGTACTTATCTTTCTATAATTAATCCAATAATATGACCATGTCAACTGCTCCTTTCTATATCAAGTTTTGAGGTGTTTTGGTTTGATGAGAAATGTATAGTATGGATAAGAAGTTACATTGGCACTCCAAGGTTCTTAGTTATTGTTAATGATACCCCCAAGGTTTTTTTGAATCCTATTGTGGGATAAGACAGGGGGATCTAGTATCTCCAACATTCTTTATCATTATAGCATAATTTCTGGGTAGGTTGATTACCAAGAGATGTAGACAAGAGAGATGGAGAGATATCAAAATTGCATAAGCATTAGATGCATCTTTGCATCAAAAATTTGTGGATGATACTTTACTTATGGGGGAAGCTTCACTTAGGGAGGCTATCTGCATGAAGAAAACCTTGGATAAATGTTGTGCTTTGTTAGGTCAGGTAGTGAATTGGCACAAATTAGGGGTAATTTTTTTCAATACATACTTAAGGAAGAAACATGCAATTAGTTAAATAATAAAAGCTAAATTAGGGAGACTTTAGAGGAATTTTTTGGGACTTCTATTGTTTGGTGATGCTAGTAAAAAAACATTATGGATGAAGCTTACTGAAAGATGTTTGGAAAAAATGGATGGATGAAAAATTTGATGGATTTCATCGGCTAAGTGTCTTGTTATGTTGAAATCAATGATACTGGTAAATACCAATCTAGTCCACGATGTTTATGAAAATCCCAGTGAAAATCATCAAAACTATTGAGCATAACATGAGGAAGTTTTTCTATAATGGAAGTGAAGGAAAAGATAAAATTCCCTTTGTAGCTTTGGATCATATCTTTTAACCTAAAGATGTTGGAGGTGTAGTATCGAGACAATGAAACTTGATGAAAGATGCGATAACGACAAAATTGATTTGGATGATTTATAGAAACCCCAACCAAAAATGGGCCAAGATCCTTATTCACAAATATTAGGATAATGAATCAAGGGGAAGAATACTCATAATTTTGGATCCACTAGAAGGATCTTCAATATGTAATTTCATGATAAGTTGCAAACACATCATTATAAACGACATCACATGGAAACTAGGGAATGGAGAAAGTGCCAACTTTTGGGATGAATCCTTTGAAGGGAAAACTGCTTTTACTTTAGGCACTTTCAACAAAGAAATCAAGCAGAAAAATGAATAGGGATGGGGTTGTAGGGTGGTGAATACATCATCAAAGAGGAAAATGAAGAGGGAGTGAAGTGGTTATGGGAAGATGGAAGAGAGTTAGGCTTTTCAGAAGAAGAACTTTTGGAATTGGAGATCATGATGAAAAATAGGAAATTTCTACTATCCAAAGATAGTGAAGAACTGATTTGGTTTGGAGAAAAAAGGATAATATGCACTCAAAATAAAATACTAGTTGGTGGAATTCGTTGATGTTGCAAACCAAGAGCCTACTCATTTATTTTGGAATAGATATTGTTTTTCAAAGGCAAGAATATTCTCTTGGCTTGCTATCAAAGGATGAATCCTTACTAGTGAAAGGCTAATGTGATATGGTTTTTAGGGATCATTTGAATAAATTTTTTGCAAAGGGAAGGAATAAAATATTGATCAGTTATTGCTCCACTACAAAACATCCACCACATGTTGGAACTATGTACTCAATAAACTCAATATGCAATGTATTTTCTGAGCTAAGGTCAAGGAGAAGTTTAAATCATGGACAATTCCAAAAGTAAAGTCATCTTTCTCATGTATATGGAAGTGTTTAATAAGAAAAAGGGAAGCAATGAAAAAGGTGGGTAAATCACCTCCCTTTTTAGCAATTACACATTAGGAAGGAATATGCCCCACTAGGTACAAGAGGAGACTCAAATGCTTAGTGGAACAATGGTCCCTTTACTACAATATGTGATTGATGAAATGAAAATGATGTATTAATGTTAATTATGTACCTAATTAGACAAGATGCAAAAAAATAGAAATTACAAATAGAAACAAACTGATATTGAGTAGAAAAGTACAAATCTAGAAAGTAGAGCATAAAAGTAACTTGGTAGTAAAATTTGAGCTGAAAGTGACAGGGATAGGCCAAAAATTTTCCTGTACCTAGGGACAAATTGCCAATGGCATTTTGTACCCTATAACTTTGATTGAAACTTTTAGGGTCTTTCCTATTATGTCTGATCTTCTTGACCCCAATTTAGTGGCTTCGTAACCTGTTCCTGCATATAGAAAAATGGAGAAGAAGATTGAATAAAGGGGTTTCCCTCTCTCAAATCCCTATTTAGGAATTTACCTTGAAATGAAATGAAATAAAGGAAAGTGTGTTGTCATGTAGCTGAGGCTAGATCTAGAAAATGAAGTACATCATACCTTGATAATGAAAATGCTTCTTTGAAAGTGATCAAATATGTTGATGCAATAGCTTTTACTAAACCCAAAAACCCAAAAAGGAAATCATGAAAGACTAAACCTTACAGAATAGATGTTGAAATTTGCCACAATGTTTGATACATGAGAGGAGAGAAGGCTTGGATGAAAGTACATGAATTCAAACCTTCTTCCTTGGTAGAAAACTCCTTTTCTTGGCCTCCAATGGGGGAAATAAGCTAGATCTATGGAAGAAAAAGCCTTAATTTCTTGAGAGGGGTGAATGCTTGAAAATTGACAACTCTTGAGTGCTTGATTTGATTTCTTGCACTTGATAACTTGATTGACAATAATGATTGCACATTTAGCATCTTGATCATGAATGCTAACAATGGATAATTGATGCAAAAATAAGGAGATCTAGGACATTTATATACATCTCACATCATTTTAGGGAGTTACAATTAAGTAGACCAACCACGAGATTGGGTTTCCCCCAAAACTCTAGCACAAACCCTCAAGCCAAATTTGGGCCAAAATTCCTGGGAACAAAATACCAATGTCATTATGTACCTAAGAGAATGAGCCTAGATTAGAACTAGGTGCTAGAGGAATAAGGTATGTGTGGGATCTCTAAGTGTAACTCATTTCAAGGTCAGGATATTTCTCAAAGGCCACAAATAGAGCTATAGGACCTAGGTGAGGAAATGAATTATCTGATCCGAGGAAAGAGATGACTGTGGTTAGAAATAAGGTCCAACCTTGAGTTTAAGAAATTTTAAAAGGAATGAAGGACCCATATTTGAATTTAGGTATCCTTTAAGTGCCATATGAGGTCCTACCATAGAAAGGTACTAAAGAAAACCCAAAATAATCCTTAAATTGCACACAAATTTGGTGCTTACAATTTAGGACTAAACATTTAGCCCCCACTTTAGTGGGAGTGTAAGAAAAACTCATGCTCATAGAAAATGAAGAAAGAGAGAATAAAGGAAAGAGAGAGATAGAGAGATGATCACGAGAAAATTGTAAAGAGATAACACATCACTAAGTTTGAGGATGCAAGCCCCAAAACAAAGGATTTCAACTCAAACATCCATGCACAAGGGCATATAAAATAAAACAAAACATAAATTAAAGAAAAAATACATAAAACACAAAGATGGGTTAGTACTTAAAGCCACATCTCCAAATCTACTAGTAGGAGAGACCTCGATCAAAATTGTCCCATCCACTAATATCATATTCAAAAAGCTATTGCAAGAGCATAAGTGACCACATAGAAATTGCAAGAGCATCACCAAAGATAATACAAAACTCCATGATCTAACCCATTAGCATAGCTATGAGACCATAGAAAGAAGAGAGAGACATCTACCTTCAAGAGGAGTTCTTGAACAAAAAACATCTTGAAGATAAAGAGGGGAAGAGAACAAGAATGCACCATTGTATCCCCCTATCTCTAGGTGAAAAAGTGATTCTTGATGAAGGATAACATACTTTAAGCTCCCCAAAGTAATGGAATTTATTTAGTATGAACATGATTTTTCATACAAGGAAGAGGTTGTGATAAAGGATTCACACCTCTTGAATAAGAGAGAATCCCAAATCAAAATGAACCAATTCTTCATAAGAAAAAGAATGTTACATGACAAACAAATGCCACTGAACTAAATAAAAGTAAATCCTTAGAAATAAAGAGAATATAGGATAAGCATATAAAACCTTTCCCCCCAAGTATGAAGCAAAACGTGAATATAATACATATTGTAAACCCTTAGTGATGGTTTCCTTATAATAAATATGCACCTTGAAGAAAATATAAGCTACAAAGTAGGATACAAATCTCAGAGAGAAGATCCTAATGTAAGACAAACATATTGATGCAAGAAAGGACATCAAATTATAAGAGAAACAAAACAAAATGAGAGAAAAGATGAATGTTTTTTATTAGGAATAATAATGATCCTTTAAATGGTGGATTATTTTATAATAGAAATGCCCTTTGAGGCATGAAAAATATTGTTAAGCAAAGCTGCAAAAGTGCTTTGCGTGAAACAAATAACCTCATACTAGAAAGATTGTACCATCATAAAATAACACCAAACCCGTAAGAGGAGATGAGGAGAAGAATGAAAACATTCCTCATTATGCATACTTAGTGGTTAAATCAATTATACAAGATGTACACTTGCAAACAAGGAGAAGATATTGTAAAGAAGGATACCAATCCCATTAGAGGTAAAGATCCTAAACAAACAAGTCCATGTATAGAAGGACATTATAGCATAAAAGGTATAACCAAAAAAGAGATAATATATCCTTTAGGGGGAGAACAAAGATGAGATAAAGAGACCTTTCAACACAAGTGAGGGAACAAGGATGATCACCTATTATGATGCCCTTAATGCACATTACACCAAACAAAGAGCCCCCAATATGATAAGCCAGTAAATTTTCATAATGGAAAGCAACATAATAGGGGAAATTAAATGCTAAGGTATTATTTTGATGTCAAGAAAATTTAAAGAATTGTTGTTAAACAAAGAAGAGATCTATCAACCAAATCTTGAACAAATTGTCTAAACTTAACACAATCAACAAGAGAGTTTTTATTGCTATGATGAAAGAAACACAAAAACTCACTATTAACAAGCCTTTGATTCTTTGGAAAATTTCTATAAGGAAACCGGATTCTAGATTCATATTTAATTCTCCAAAAGATTATTTTAGCCAAAGCCAAGTAGTCAACAAAAGGGGATGGGTCAATGGATGGTGTTAGTAAAAGAGTGTCAAGTGTAGGCTTTGGTTGTGATGAAGAAGGAAAAGTAGTATCTTGAGGTATGAAACCTATGACACACTAAGTGAGTTGTGTACGAGGATCTATGGGAACCTTAATACCTTGTTCATTAATGCCAAGTCCTAACCCATGATAACATTGTTGACTATTCTTATCATCTTTAATAGGCGAGGAAGAGGAAGGTTTATCAATATCTTCTTGTCTACTTAATATTCTTGGAGAAAAGTAATCAAGAAAATATTGGACATAAGGATTATGAATAATACTTTGATAAAAGGAAGAGTGTTCAAGGCCATCCAAGGAATTGCATAAAATAGCTTCCCTAAGACTATCCATTAAAGATTGTTGAGGGATAAGAGATCTACATCTCGCTACAATGAGATCATTAGCGGATAGATTTGTATCATCATGATTACTAGGAATAAGATCAGGATTAGAAGGATTGATATTAGTTTTTTCCTTATGTTCATTGAGAAAGACTCTTATGTATTTGTTGCCCAAAATTTCCCTGTCATTCTTTTTCAGCCACAGTCCTATTTTCCAAATGAAATGCTCAAATGTCGAAAACCCAGTGTGTTTTTGACCTCCTCTTTGCAGGCTTAGGATGTTTTCTGCCTTTTGGTCTGAAAGTTCGGTGTGTTTTCAACCTCTCCGCTCTGAAAATTTGGTGTGTTTTTGACCTTCGCTTGAAAACCCTCTGTGTTTTCGGCATCCTCTGTGTTTTGACCTTAAGTGCGCAACTCTGACATGTGGGTCCCAGTGCCTAAGGCCATGCCAGCGCAGAAAAGATTCGACGGCTATCGCATGATCACATGGGATCTTCCGATCCCATGAGATCATACGACAACTATTAATACGGTGTCAGCAAAGATCAATAGTCAAGACAAGTGGTAAGTGGTCATCAGTTAGCATCAGGCAGTTGGTCGCATGATCGCATGGGCCTTCCTGGCCGCATGCGATCATGCGACAAGTGGTAAGCAATCAGGCAAACAACGAGGTGGCAGTCGGTGACTAACACCTTACGGTTGGTCGCATGGGCTCTTCTAAGCCCATGTGACCATGCGACAAACCGTCAGTGATTTCGGTGGCGGTGGTTCACGGTTCGGGCAGTTAATGTCATGCGGTTGGTCGCATGATCGCATGCAGTCTCTTAACCGCATGAGATCATGCGACAAGTGGTCAGTGGGGCTCAAAGTTTTTGCATTAGTGCAAGTACGACGAAGATCTATAGTGGTCGTATGATCTCATGGGATCTTCCAATCCCATGTGATCATGCAACAACTATTTGATGGACATCTCAGTGGACAAGTGGGTCTGTGCCAGGGGTTGCCGAGGTGTTGCTGATGTAGTGGTTGAGATGAATAGGGGAGTGACACGTGGTGGTTCTGGGCTCAAGGTTGGTAAGCTTTGCGCGATTTCACAGTTGGAGGTGGGCCTGGTTCTAGGTTCGGTTGGGTAATCTTGCAATAAAAAGAAGAATATTCTTTCTATTTGGTGATTATGAGACTTCCTTTAGTTGGGTAATCTCCTGATGGAAAGGAATATGCCAAAAGTCTTACGAGACTCGACAACTACCGTCGGATGAAGCAAGGATCAATAGTTTTCATGTGGTCACTGGATGTGACCCAGGGTTAAGAAAAGATAATGTGACTTGGTGACCAAAGGAAAAGTGAACCCAGGGTGAACCCGGGGTTATTCTTGTAGTCAACGCCAATAGTTTTGGTGGTGCCGTCAGCGGTTATCGGGTAACCTCTTACGGTTGGTCGCATGATCGCATGGGCCTTCCTGGCCCCATGCGACCATGCGACAAGCTGTTAGCAGCTGCAGGTGGCGGATCTCGCGGGTCCAGGCGTCTGTGTGTCAAGCGGTGGTAGTTTCAGTGAAGCTTGTCGCATGATCCCATGAGGCTTTTTTAGCTCATGCGATCATGCGACCAGTGGTATTTTTAAGCGGTGCATCATTTTTTCATGGGTTCACAACCTTGAGATGAGCATTTACAAGTGTGGGTAGTTGAAGAAAATTGATGATTTCAAAGGGCGGTTGCAATTGGGAGAATTTGCAGAGATCTTTTGGGCAGCCGTTTTGGGTCCTTTCCAGGATCTGAAAATCAGATTTTGAGCATTCATGGCTGAGTGGCTTGCAGGGGGTTGTCAGGTCAAGGTCTTTTGTCTGCAGGCATGATCAATTCAGAGATGGACATGCAAAGGGAGAAATATCTAATCAGCCGTGATATTTACAGAGCACATTTATGATCAGAAGTGACTGTTTTAGGGCTAGATTATTTTATGCATACCTATGTAGCCCTAAGAGTTTGACTCCTGCCTGTGTGCAGTAGAGGTGTATATAACATTTTTTAGAGCCAGTAGTGCTTAGAATTCACATTTTGTAAAAAGAGAAACTCTTTTCTTGGAGAACTATCTGTAGCATTTTTGCTCTCTAGTTTTTCACATCTTGTAAGTTCTCATTGATAATACAAATGCTGCAAAGTATTCTGTGACATGTTTATGTCCCTGTGCTTTCCTTTTTGGCTTGTCTCTTATTGGATTGAAGTTTATGAATGCTTTCAGTAATACTTAGCTTTTCTTGATCCCCTTTACTTTAAGCTTATTTGTGCACTATTGTGTTTGATTTGATCTGAGTGAGGTTGTGGGTATCCTTCATCACCTGTCATTCTGTCTCATTCCTATGTCCTTTTGCTAAAGAGAATGTCTACTTGCAGGTCATAATTTGTGTCTAATTTTTATCCCCTCTAATGAAATACTCATGCAAGCCTATTCCGTAAGTTGTGATCTCCTAGACCTAAGTCTGTCACTGGTTTCATCCCTCTATACTGAGATCCAAACCCTAGTTTTGGTGCATCACCTAGTAGGATACATTTGCTTTCAGTCATTTCCCTTTTATGCACTCCTTCTATCCCTTTCCCTCAAAAAAATTTACATTTCCTGTCTAAGAGCAAATTAGGGTGATTATCCAAGAGGAACCAGCCTAGAATCTGGAGGTCTCATCTCGGTTAGCAAAAAGTCCCACAACCTTGAGATGATTCCCATGTTATACTAGATTATCAAGACTATGAGAGCTTGAGATCAGAGGCACAAATTCAGTGTATAACATTTTTGGCACGCCTGGTGGGACTCTAAAGAAGTTCATTTGTTGAAGATTGTGTCATCTTTGATATACAGATTGCATAATACAGACCTTTAGAGGTTGTTCTATCAAGTATATTTGGTGACTCCACTGGTTTCAAAGATTTAGGCCAACCTTGTTTAAGGTTTATGAGAAAGATCGAGACTAGAAGCTCAAAGCCTGCTGAATTTTTAGAGTTGCCCTTGAAAGACAACTACAAAGGCAGGTCAACTCAGAGAGAATCTCCTGCAAGAAGGGTCCAATCTACACCTCTTGATACTTCAGAGAGGAGACCTTTCCTTTTTCATTTCAGAAGAAGAGGTAGATCTCTGACCAGAGATCTAGAAGAAGAAGATCCAAATATAGCAAATACAGCTCATATAGCTGTTAATCCTCAAGTTACACCTCCTACAATGGCTAGAAATTTCACCTTTGCACCTTTCAATCAGGGGAGCCCATTAGATTTTAAAGTGCATCATGATGTGCCCTTGGTGGCATTAAAGAGTATACCTGATTTCACAGGGGAGGGACAGACAACAACCTTTGAACACATAAGAGATGTGACCACCATTTGCAGCATACACAATATTACTCAAGAGGATGTGGCCACCAAATTATTAGTAGCATCTCTGAAAGGTAAGGCTCTAGAGTGGTTTAGAACTTTAACTGTTGGTTCTATTACTTCATGGGATGAATTAGGGGATGCATTAAGCAAGCATTTTGAGGATAAATCAGATAATTTATCTCTGGTTAAGCAATTAACAACTATAAAGAGAGACCCTCAAGAGCAAATGACAGATTATAATAGTAGATTCCTTAAAACATGGAATAGAATCCCAGTATCTGTAAGGCCATCAGCTGATCATGCCTTCCTGTACTACTTGCAAAGTCTAAATAACCAAATTTCTATCAGATCCAGTCTATGGGTGGTACCACTTTACCCTAGGCCTTTGACTCTGTTGTCAGAGCTGAAAATTGTTTGATCCAAGCGGGCATGATACAGAGAAGACCTCCCATGCCTATCTTCCCTAGTCTTCAGCCCATTGCACCTGCACAAGTACCCCCATTTACCCCTATTCCCACAATTTCAACACCTCAAGCTAGTACCAATGGTCAGGAACATGCTGCAACAAATTTCTCCCAAGAGTTGCAAGAGGTGAAGAGTAGTCAGCAAACTAGTATACAAGAAATGACAAACTTGCTGCAGACTCTAACCAAAGAGGTCACAAGCTTGAAGAAACAAAACCAAGGCATCAGGCCACCCTTCCAATCACAAGGGCAAGGTCCTAATTAGCAATACCAAAATCAAGGACAACCTTATCAACTAAATAGGCCACCATACCAAGGAGGCTATCAAGGGAAAAGACAAAACTTTAGTCAAAGACCATTCCAACCATATAACCCTGCACCTCTTAATTCCATAAATCCAGTCAGGGATATGGTTCCTAGTCAAAACAATATGGCCATGGATAATGAATGGTGTTTCCCATGCAATCAGCCCCACAATCAGGCTACGTGTTCTAATGGATGGATGAACCAAGCACTAATGGTTCAAAATGCTTCACAAGCTCAAACAAAAGCTCCTTCCAGTGGGACAGCTCCTCAGCAAGAAACACAAGAGAATGAGACTACTCTTTTCAATTGGGAGCAACCGGATTTCAATGGGGTCAATGATGAAGCTGCTTTTGTTGCCTACACAAGAGCAAAGAGAAGAGCCCAAGACATGGAGAGAGCAGATTCTGGTGCTAAGGCCACTATATCTATAGAGCCACTGGAGTAAGCTACCCCTATCACATCCAAGGAGGCCCCTGTCGTCACTAGCGAAGAAGGCCAAGTTCCAAAGGAGGCAGAACCCATCATAATAAAAGCACAACAAAGAGTACACACTGTGGCACCTTATAATATTGTAGACAACATGAAGAAGGTGAATGTCACCATGTCTATGTGGGACTCTTTGTCTATTCCAGGACAACCTGAAGTTTTGGAGAAGGCCATGAGAGAGGCAGAAAATCCTCAACCTGCAAAAAAAACTGCAAAAATAGTGTTGGTCAACACTGATCAAGGAAAGGAGACTCCAACTAGCAACTCCAAGGCCAATACCATGCAAGGTAGGAATTTAAAGCCACCTCCCTTTTACGTATCTTTAATTATTGGGATATCTTTAGTGCATAATTGTATGGTAGATAGTGGAGCTACTAGCACTGTAATGCCCAAGAAAGTGGCTGATCAATTAGGACTTAAATATGAACCCTTCCAAAAGAAGGTTACACAACTTGATGGATCCTCAGTCAGTACTATAGGTGTGGCCAAGGATACCAGTCTAATTCTCCATGCTAGTCCTAATTTTTCCATTCTCCTTGACATATATATCATAGATCTTCCTGCATTGTTTTCCATATGTCTCTCAAGGGAGTTCACAGCCAAGATAGGAGGTTATCTTTCTTTCGACTAGTCTCACATGCTCTTTCATACAAGGTATGGTACCAAAGTCACCATTAAATCAGAAGCCTTAGCAATACATCATATAGAGCCATATGTGTCCAATTCCATCAATACTAATTGTCCTATATTTGATGACAATGATTTCCCAACCACTAGTGAAGCAAGCACCAAAATTGAGAATATCCCTGATATTCTCCTAGATGAAAGAACCTCAGAGATCCAAGAGAGTCTTGTTTGGGATTCTAGTTTGGGGAGTTATCTAATTCAAGAAAGTGGAGCCATAGAACCAAGCCTTCTCAAAGAACACATTGATTCGGAAGATCAGGATAGTCAGGTCTGGGAACTTTTTTTTGATGGAGCTAGAAGTAGATATGGTTCTGGTGGAGGTGCTATGTTGGTATCCCCAAAAGGAGAAAGATATTATAATGCCTTTAGATTCAGTTTTTCCTACACCAGCAACACTGCAGAATATGAAAGTCTGGTTAATGGACTAGAATGGGCTAGAAAAAGAGGGCTTAAAGCGTTAAAAGTATATGGTGACAGTGAACTTGTTGTCAGCCAAGTAAGAGGGATGAGCGCAACCAAAAATGATGTCATGAAAGCATACAAACATAGAGTTTTGGACGCCATTGAAGATTTCCATGCTTTCAACATCGTTGCTATCCCTAGAAAATTAAATCAAAATGCTGATAGGTTAGCTGCTATTGGATCTCAGTTTGACATACCCAATAGCATTTCAAAAGAAGCAGATCAACAACACATCAAGATTATTGTCAGACCTTCAATTCCCGATAATAATATTAGTTGGCAAGTGTTTGACAATGATGAACAAATTCTGCAGTTCTTATTTGAAGAAGATGTCTTTTCAAGGCACAATCAAAAGAGATTATCATAGAACTATAGTGATCAAGTGATACAAATTAGATCTAATAAGATGCCTAAAGGTCTTGTCACCTTAGAGACTATCTTCAACAAGGATGATGAGGTCAAGAAAAATAAAGCTGGCCTGGTAGTCCAACAGGAACATTGTGCTGAATTAGAGTTTGAGCCATGTAAGAGCTTACAGTTTGGAAAAGTAAACACTAATTCAGAAAAGTAAGCTTACACTAAATTATTCAAAAAATTTAGTGATGTTTTTGCATGGGGGTATGGAGACCTCAAGGGTTTTGATCCTACCCTTACTCAACACACCATTGAATTGGAGGCTAATGCTAAACCAGTGAGGCAAAAGCAAAGGCCCATTAATCCCAAGCTTGAACCACTTATGCATAAGGAAGTACTCAAACTAATAGAAAGTGGCATCATCTACCCCATCAAACATTCTAGTTGGGTTTCCAACCTTGTTCCTGTCAGGAAGAAGAATGGGGAGCTGAGGTTGTGCATTGATTTTTGGGATTTGAACAGAGCCTCATTAAAAGACCGCCATCCACTACCCTCTATGGAACAAATTCTACAATGTGTCTCTGGATCCGAGAGATTCTCATTGTTGGATGGCTATTCAGGATACAATCAAATCTTAGTGAAAGAAGAGGATCAATATAAGATTGCATTTACAACCAAGTGGGGAACCATGGCATATCAGAAGATGCCCTTCGGTTTTTCAAATGTAGGTGCTACATTTCAAAAGGCAATGGACATGGCCTTTAAGGGCCTCATGTACAAGTTTGTGCTGGTCTACCTGGATGACATAACTATCTACTCAAAGCATGCAGTAGACCACATCAGGCATTTGAGGTGAATTTTTGAAAGATGCAGAGAATTTGAGATATCCCTTAATCCCAAGAAATGTGTGTTTGTAGTTCATGAAGGAAAACTATTGGGATATGTAGTATCCAAAGAGGGAATTACAGTGGATCCTGAGAGAATTGCAGCCATCTTAGAACTACCATTACCACATCACAAGAAAGGACTCCAATCTTTCATAGGAAAGATTAACTTTGTTAGGAGATTCTTGCCTAACATTGCAGAGTTACTCAAGCCTTTGACAGCCATGTTGAGGAAAGGTTCAGCCTTCAGTTGGACCAAAGAAGAAAAAGTTAACTTCCAAGCTATTAAAGAAGCCTTAACAGAAGCTCCTGCTCTCCTAAACCCAAACTTTAGTAAAGATTTTATCCTTTATGCTTATGGGGGTCATGATGCTATATCTGCAATGTTGACTCAAGAAAATGTTGAAGGATTGGAGCAGCCTATTGCTTTCTTTAGCAAAGGTTTAGAAGAGTATGAACAAATATACTCTTTTGTAGAAAAGCATGTTCTTACTATGGTAAAGAGCCTCAAAAAATTCAGACATTTGTTGACTCATAGCAAGGTGCATTTGATGGTTACTCATCCAAGTGTTAAGGAATTTTTACTTTCTAAGGACCTAAATGAAAAAAGAGCTGGTTGGATCACCAAGGTGATGGAATATGACATAGATATTTAGATTACCAAGCTGGTTAGAGGAAGAGGTCTTTGTGAGCATCTGGCAGAAGACAGAAGTTCAAAAAAATTGGAATATATAGATGCATCTCTGGTGGTGCATTCTACAGGAGAGCAAGCCAAGGCAGCTAGCTGGTTGCCTAATATGATCAATTATTTGAAGATAGGACAATGTCCTGCAAGCCTAGATTCATCAAAAAGGAGGTATTACATGCTACAATCTGTTCCTTTTGTGCTAATAGATGAAATTATTTTCAGAAAGGATCACAATGGTGTCCTTCTAAGATGCATAGATCCAGAAAGGGTTGCAGATGTCTTATTTGAGTTTCATGATGGAGCTTCTGGTGGCCATTTCTCTCCTAGGACTATAGCTTTTAAGATTATGAGGGCTGGATACTATTGGCCATCTATCTTCAAAGATAGTCATGATTATGTTAGAAGATGCATCAAATGTTTTATTTTTGTAGGGAAAGAAGGATTTGCAGCTCCGCCCCTACAGTCAGTAAAAATAGAGCAGCCCTTCATGAAGTGGGGTATAGATTGCATTGGCATGATTAACCCTCCATCTAGTGCAGGACACAAGTGGATAATTATGTGTGTGAAAATTGTACCTGATCTGTAAACACAACACTCAGTAAAATATTAGAGGTTAGTGATAATCAAAATCATGCAAAATTGAAAGCTATCTAACCAAGCGATTTACTACCTTCTAATAGGTGCGAGATTGATGTTCTCAGATTGTAATCGAGATCAGTGACCTAGACGACACCTAAATGAAGGATTTGAATGCAAAAGATGGATATGAAATTGAATGCAATTAATCTATATTTTTGATATTTTCTATGCAATAAAGAATGAAAACTGATATGCTATGGATGTTAAATGATCTAACAATGAAGATTCTAACAATGATATGAAAACTATGAGATTCTATGCTAAGATATAAAAACTATGCAATTGAAATTGATCTCACAAAGCTTTGAATTCGCAAGTTGATTCCTCAGCCTCCAATTCTCCAGCGTGATTGTGCAAAATATGAGATGAGATATGAAGAGCTGAAGCCTTAATTTATAGAAATCCAGGGCTTTGGAGGTGCATGGATAAAAGCCATAAATCACTCAAATTGATTTTTGAGTTATCTGATCATGAAAGATAGTTAATTCTCAAAATCATGCAAAAATAGCTTTTTAACTCAAATTAGAGTTTAGATCAGCTTTTTGAACTCCAAAAGGATGTTGAGTTCCAAAAAGTTAATAACTTGCATTGATTTTCTAATTTGGAGTTTAACTGTTTCTTTTGAATATGCATAATAATTAAGAATTAAATAAATAAATAAAGTGATTTATCCTCAACTCAACTGATTTTTGAAAATAAATAATTAATTTATGGGTTGATTAATTATTTAATCAAATTTTTATTAAAAACTATATTATTAAATAATGACAACTTGCTTTAATTAATTAAATAAAAATTTAATCAATTATTCATAGGATATTGGATTTATTGTCAAAATTAAATAATACAATTAATAATAGATAGAATTAACTTCAATTAAATAATTAAGTGGCAAATATTAAATCTAAATAATTAAATATGAAAATATTCAATTAATCAAACTTAGGATAAATGTGATTTATTGCCAAATAATCATTAAATTAAAGATAATTAAGATAATTAAGAATATTGCTAGGAATATTCCCCGATGCAAAATTTAAGATAATCAATTAGGATTCGATGATGTTTAGATGTGCCTTAGGTTAGGACTTTGATGTCGATTTTGTCCGATTTGTTGATGTAGGAGGTTAATGAACTTATAGCCCATTTTTGGGGTATTACATTTTGCCCCTCTTTGAATTACTGTGAGAAGCGCAGTGGTTCAAAGAAAGTATGCGTTTGATAGAGATATGAAACTGATTCAAAAGATAAACCGATCTCAAGATAGAAACCAATTGAAAGATATTGAGATAGGAGTTGATTGATATTGATTTGATATGGAGATAATAGGTCCTGAATGACCAGAGATAATGTTCACTATAGCAGCGATGAACCGCGAATTGCGAAAAAGTGTCAAAACACCTGATTCTGAACCTTAGGATTGATAAGAAGTGAGTGACCCGTTCTAGACTCGATTGTCTTAGCAGAACTAGCAGGTATCACATCCGAACCCTTCAGTTGCCGAAGAACCAAGGAAAGAACACTATGATTTGATGGTTGCAAAAACTGATACAGATTACAAGATTAAGAGAATACCGGATTGATATGGATCGATGAATCTGATATGCCCCAAGTGATGATAGATTTTCCCCGAGCGATGAGGACTTTTGATGAATCAGCAACTAGACGTGATTGTTTGTCTTGATCACTGATGAAAGATATTGATAGACTTGATCGATAGAATTTTGATTTACAGACTTTGAATGATGTGCAATACCATGCCCCCTTCAGGATTAAAATTGAACTCTGACAAAAAAAAGTCAGCGTTGATAGTTTAGAAGCATGTTAATTGATTTGAGAAGTGGTTAAACACGTTCGAGAACGCATTCCGCATCGTTTGGAAGGTCCTGGAGACCAAATTTGACTAGGTTTGACCATGAGTTGACCATGGTTGACCAAGTTGAAATTTTGATAGTTTGATGTTAGATAATCAGTTAAGTTGAATACTAGATTTCTGTGATGATTGAAGGTCGATTATGCAAGCAGTAGACTGTCCTGGGTCCACAAATTTTAAATCGTGATTTTGACATAATAAATGATCTCAGATTTCAATTTTGATCCCGAAAATGGATTCAGAATGTCAAAATTAGCCAGGGGTGCAATTTTCATGGAAAACGGAGCACTTTTAAAAATTAGGTCAAAATCTATATAAAGGCCGAAAGGGTCATTTTCAATTCATTTCAACCCTTTGACTTTAGAGATTCTGTGGAGCCCTCTGAGCGAGAAAAATGGCAGACCAGCAAGAACTGAAGGTACCTATGAGTTCGCACCATTTTGAGCATAGCCAGAGACATGACAGACCTCGACAGTATGGACATCCGGTAGGTGGACCTCTGTTCCCCCCTGAAAATGCATGTTTTTGATGATTTATAGCATTTTTAATTTTTTCCATACGCATTTTTAATTTTTAAATTTCGCATGTGTAGAAACTCGTACGAGTCTCAGCCCAGACTCGTATGACATTTCATTTCAGTTTAGAATGTCATTTCGTCCACGCCCAAGTGTCGTATGATAGGGACCATTGTGTCGTACGACATTTCATCGGATCCCTTGAAACTTGTATGAATTCGGGTGTAGTGTCGTATAACTATGAATTGTCGTTTGGTATGTTGTGGAATGTCGTACGACATTTCACGCCAGTCTGGAATGTCGTTTGAAAAATAGAGTGTGAAAAACTCATTTTTAGGTCAAAAATCAAACTTTTCTGACCCTTTTGCCTGATTTGGATACTTTGCCCCACCTCCTGAAACTTCAAAACTGTGTATTCTGATACTCTTGGCCTGATTTTGAACTGAATTTCTGACAAAACACCCTATTTCTCTATGATTTAGGTCACCTATCCTGATGTACATGTTCGCCATTCTTATCCAGCCACTCAGAGATTGTGTGTCACTTTGCCAGACCCGATGAGGGTTCATCTCGCTACCTGTGGATTTGAGCACCTGATTCATTTACCCGATATTAGGGTAAATCATGGTTTATTGACTGCCCTGATTGAGAGGTTTTATTCTGAGACCCAGACTTTCCACCTTTCGACTGGGGAGATTACTGTGACCCCTGAGGATGTGTATAGGATTCTTCGCATTCCTTTTCATGCTCCGCGGCATCCCGAGTATGTTAGTGGAGGATCGAGGGGACTGCATGCGTTCAGACGACTGTTTGGTGATGAGACCTAGCTGACTGGGTCTATATCCTGGGAGACACTTGTGCAGAGATATGGTCAGACACATCGCCTAGAGTGTATCATTGTGGGGATGATCGGAGAGTTGATTATGCCTGGCCGTCAGCAGAATGACTTCTTGATGGGATGGGCACCTATGGTAGCACTCTTGATGGCTACACCTACTGAGCTTGCCTGGGGTCAGTGTCTGTTGGTGCACTTGTATTCTGAGATGCATGAGGTCGTGTATCAGGACTGTAAGACATTTTCTTCAGGAGCAGTGGTACTGTAGATATGGGCTTGGGAGCATATCCCAGTTTTGAAACCAGTTTTCCAGAGTCAGCGACAGCCACAGGAGCCAGTTATATATACGTATGCTGGTTATGTTACTCAGGTTCGTATGGGTCACACCAAGTATTTCCGCCGATGCTTGGATGACATGACCTTCGTGATTTGGAGACCATATGTACAGATAGAGGCCTGGCCTACTACGAGAGAGCAGTTTTCATTCATTTTTCAGAGCAGGATATTGATAGGACGGACCTCCACCATCTTGGAGAGATTTTGATTACCAGAGTCTGGCGTCAGTATGGACGCATTCAGGATGTCCCGCAGGATTATACTACTTATGCCCGCATTGTGCGTGAGATAGGGCTTGGATGGGCACCACGTCTGAGTTATACTATATGTGCTGAGGAGTATAGCCAGATTATTGGTAGGGATTGGGACTACCTTCCACAGGTGGTTGATGCAGGTGTGATAGATGCATATGTGGCATGGCTTGCTGATCACCAGATTCACCGATTTTTGATCTGACAGAGCTGATACCCTCCATGGAGGAGGCTATGGATGTTACAGGGGCTCCTATGAGAGCAGGACTGAGACCACAGGTGGTACACCCTACTCCTCCGAGACAGAGAGCTATGGCTCCTTTACAAAGAGCACCAGAGCATGGGAGGCCTCCACGTCCTTCTACATCTACAGCGGGCACATCTTTCGGCACACAGAGACGGAGTCGAATTGAGAGTGGCACACTGGGCAGAGTAGGATCTGCAGATGATGTTCTAGGAGCTGAGCAGTTTCTAGGTGGGACCAGTGGGGATGACACATTTGATTTGGGTGCTGAGGTTAGACGCCGTAAGGCGCACAGGGTGAATATTCCTTCACATGCAGATCAGCCAGCACAGCTAGCACAGGACATAGATATGCCATCAGCTGATGCAGAGCCTGCAGTTCCTCTTACTTCAGCCGAGATTATCAGACGGCTTAGAGTTCAGGTCCGGGACCTGAAGATAGAGCAGGCCAGATTAGAGGAGAGGCATCGAGAGGCAGATAGATAGCGTACAGAGTAGCGCGTAGAGATACAGAGATTATAGGCAGAGGTGATTCATCAGACTGCGCGGGCCTCATATTATGTATCTGCGTACTATGCAGTAGTCCCTGCGACACAGAGAGTGCCTACCTATTCTCAGTATATGGCAGCATCAGAGGGAGCTAGGGCACCATGAGCGGAGCAGATACCAAATGCACCGCCTCCTCCTCCACCAGATGCAAAGGAGCATGCTGACAGTTGATTTCCCTTCTCATCTGTTACTTTCTCACTGATACATTGTTGTGTCTGATAGCTCTACGGAGTTCATTCTTTTGTACCCTGTGCCAGTAGTGCACCCCTGACTATTTGAGAATTTTGATATATATATGAGATCGATATTTTTGGTTGTGACATCATGTGTACTTGTCATTCTTGTTATGTATGATGATATCATGTGATGTTAATGCTATGCGTAGTGTAGAATGTATGTATAGATCAATGCAATGCAATGATTTCTTTCATATGTATGAATGTTATGCAGATATAATGATTATGGAAATATGTATGTTTATGCAATGGATGTAAATGTAATGTAATAAATGTTTATGATATGATATGTAAATGCAACGATACACATGATATGTTTCACAGGTTGATGAAGACAAGTACTCAACCTTATGTCAAAAAGATGGTTAACCCAGGAGGATCATTGCTTGCGATTCTGTGAAGAGACCTTCGAGTTAGGTTCAGCTCTTGTTAGATTTGAAGATGTGATTGATTAATCATTTACACATTGAAGTTCGTTTAATCATTGTGAGATCATGCAAACATTCAAAATGTAATGAGACATGCAAAATGAAATGCAACCTAAGACCTAGGACCTAGTCACTGATCATATGCCGATTTGTTATCATCATTGAACTTTTAGGTAACCGGATAAATCAATACAATGCCCACTAGCTATGAAACTATAGACATATGAATATCGATTTGTATGTGCAAGAATCAATACAACACCCACTGGTCAACAACCATGGATATATGAATATTGATTTTGTGTTCGGAATGTCGGATTAGATATAAGCATCAAAGCATAAACGCTAGGATGACCTGAATATCATGTCTATTTTGATATAGCAATTTGTACAAGCATCAAAACATAAACATCATGATGACCTGAGTATGCCTTGCATTGCAAACACATCAAACAGTCAAGAGATCATTCTAAATCCAATGTGAATTACCCGTAGTGACCCTTTATCGTTCACATCCTTAGGCAAGATTGCGTTCCACAGTAGGTGACCTAAATCATAGAGAAATAGGGTGTTTTGTCAAAAATTCAGTTCAAAATCAGGCCAAGAGTATCAGAATACACAGTTTTGAAGTTTCAGGAGGTGGGGCAAAGTATCCAAATCAGGCAAAAGGGTCAGAAAAGTTTGATTTTTGACATAAAAATGAGTTTTTCACACTCTATTTTTCAAACGACATTCCAGACTGGCGTGAAATGTCGTACGACATTCCACAACATACCAAATGACAATTCATAGTTATATGACACTACACCCGAATTCATACGAGTTTCAAGGGATTTGACGAAATGTCATACGACACAATGGTCCCTATCATATGACACTTGGGCGTGGACGAAATGACATTCTAAACTAAAATGAAATGTCGTATGAGTCTGGGCTGAGACTCGTACTGGGATACCCATGAATAGGAGGCATCAATATAGGTGGATTTGATAGATACTTCTTGATATGTTTAAAGTTGTTCTCGCATTCTTCATTCCATGCAAAGGTCACACCTTTATGTAATGTTTTTGTAAAAGGCTGTGAGATGTCCGCTAGCTGTGATATGAATCTTCTGATAGATTAAACTCTACCTTGCAACGTCCTCATTTGACTGATATTTGTGGGAGGTTGCATCTCTATTATAGCCTTGACCTTAGCTGGATCAACTTCAATGCCTTTCTTGGAGACGACGTATCCTAGGAGCTTTCCAGAAGTGACTCCAAAAGCACACTTTTTAGGATTTAGTCGAAGACTAAATTTTTCCATTCTGTCAAGGATCATGCTCAAGTCTGTTAGATGTTCAGTTCTAATCATGGATTTTTCCAAGGTATCATCTACGTAATCCTCCATTGTTCTATGCATCATATCATGAAAAATAGATGTCATTGCTCTTTGATATGTAGCTCTAGCATTTTTGAGTCCGAATGGCATAACATTCCAACAGAAAGTTCCCAACGCACATGTGAAAGCTATTTTCTCTTGATCTTCTGGAGCAATTTTGATTTGGTTGTATCTAGAAAAGCCATCCATTAAGGAATACATTTCATAGCTTGCAGTCATGTCCACTATCATATCAATGTTAGGTAGTGGAAAGTCATCCTTAGGGCATGCTCTATTCACATCTCTAAAGTCCGTGCACACTCTGATTGAACCATCTGGTTTGGAAATAGGTACAATGTTGGAAATCCACTCAGCATAGTCTATGACACGGATGAATCCAACTTTTAGGAGTTTTTCTAGTTCTGCTTTGACTAAGAGTGCAACATGAGGATGCATCTTTCTCAATTTTTGTTTGATTGGTTTTACTCCGGGAGCAATGGATAGATGGTGCATAATGAGACTGGGATCCAATCTTGGCATATTTGAATATTTCCATGCAAAGTTGATCTTTTTCTCTGATAAGAAGGTAGTGAAGTTCTGTTTCTCTTCGTCTGATAGAGATTGTGCTACATGTACCAATTGTGGTTCCTCTGTTGTACCCAAATTGATGAATTGAGTTGGCTCAATCAGAACTGGAGATCTATCCTGTAAATGACTCGGAAGGACATCAAATATCTCATCCTTAGGCACCTCAGAGAGGTTTTCACCTTTAGATACGTCTTTTCTTTTTACTTTTGTCGGTTTTGAGACTGCCACAAAGTGGTTTTCACCCTTAGAACTCTTTTTCTTTTTCTTTTTACTCTTGTTTTTCTGACTAAGATATTTGATGTCCGACTCGGTCATGCTGACGCTCGGTTCACTGATGGAAGTACTCATAGGCTCAACTGCATTGAGGTAGTAGGCAAGGGCATAGTCATTTGGGAAGGTATACATGCCATGGTTTGGGTTTGTGGAAGTTTGGTCGATAAGATCAGGGTGTTGGATAGTCAAAGCGGGAAAGGCTTGGGATATGGTGTTCATGGATGTGGATATGTCATCATTGGTCCTAACCCGACGCTCAAGTTCAAAGGTGATATTACAGCTCAAAATGTTCAATTCGTGAATAGGCTCAACATCATCATGGGAGTCCTCTTCAGCCATAGGTGGATCAGACACGTTAAGTTCATTGTTTCGCTCTAGACCTACGTCGGGTTGAGATACATATTGGTGAATAACATCTATATATTTCTCCGTTATAAGCTCATCTTCTTCTGGAATGGCACCCCATTCATAGTCATTTGACTCAGCTTTTGATTCAGGATCTCTAGGAAATCTTAAAAAATGTGTGAAATCAGGATGAATACCCCAAGAAGGATTACCCTCAGTCTTTGACTTGAATTCGTATTCATGGGAATCAGTGTCAAAATAACTACCCCCTTCTTCTTGATTAGTTTGATTGCCTTTGAGATTAGCTGGTTCTTGTGGTGCAACCATCTCTTGCGCTACAGTAGGTTTGTGTGTGTCTACTACATTAATTCTTTTGACAGGATCATCTTTATCATCAAGAAGATCTTTGATCTCTTTAGGCAATTTTTCATAGGGGATAAGCTCAAAGCTATCTGAATCATCATCAGAGGGTTCTGTTTCTTCTTTCTTAAGAAGGGGTTCTCCTGGTGCAATTTGTTCTATGACATGAGAACAACCACCTCTGAGATGATAGGGTTTCTTCTTAAACCCTATACCACCAGTGTCTTTTTTGTCTCTACCAATATCTGAAATGGGTGTCACAAGACCCTTTCCCCTAATTCCTAGAGGTCCTTGACCGAAATATCCCATCTTGGCTATCAATTTGTTTCCTGGACCATATGAATTAGAAGGGATTGTAGGTGCTATAGATTCACTAGGTCGAACAATTTTGGATTCAGAATCATCTTTGTATAGCCATGCAAGCACAACTTCATCTTCTTCAAATTCTTGTTTGGATACTTGCTCCGCCACAAAATTTCTTTTGTATGCTTCCATAGGTTCTTTAGGTTCTGATTTAGATTGCTTCAAAGATTGTCCATATGACTTGGGCGAGATAGGGAGAGATGTCAGAGACAAGACTAGCTCTATAGTGTATTCTCCCATCCCATTTTCTTTGATATTGATCTCTTTAGCAATGTCGTCCATCTTAGATGTGGAAGCAACATTTAGCTGCTTGATGGAAGATTCTCTATTATTGGGAACAAGCTTATCGACACTTTCCTTCAATGTATTGCAAGTTGTACTCAGATCTGTTGGGATAGTAACCTCCACTCTTTCATAGGGAAATTTCAAGCATTGATGGTACGTAGAAGGAATAGCTTGCATTTCATGTATCCAGGGTCTCCCTAGAAGGATATTGTAAGCCAATGGTAAATCAAGCACCTGACATGTGGTATCTTTCATGACCGGACCCACTCGGATGGGTAAGACAATAGTGCCTTTAGAAGCTCTTTCTTGTTCATCATAGGCTTTTATGGTGATCTTCTTTCGAGGATCAATAGCCATCTTTGAGAATCCCAACTGTGTGATTAAGTTGTAAGAACAAATGTTGAGGCCTGCGCCCCCATCTATCAACACACGTTTGACTCGACGGTTCTGGATCAAGACTTCTATGTGCAAGGGTTGATTATGTGGGTGACTTAGGGAGTTGTCATCCTCTTCTGAAAAGGAGATATATTGCAGAGACGTTAGATGACCAACCATAGTCTGGAACCTGTCTAGATCTAGATCATCAGGAACATTAGAGCCGAGCAAAGCCTTGTCTAGGATATCTCTGTGAGCTGGAGATATTCGAAGTAACTCAAACATGGAGATTTTGGCATTGGTATGCTGGAGTTGTTGGACGATGCTGTAAGATGTAGGTCTTGTATCCTTTGGATTGGAAGATTTCGAGGCAACCTTCTGTCTAGAAGCAGATGTGAGATTGAAAGGTATCTTAGGGACATTAGATGAACTTGGTGTTTGTCCTTTCAAACGAGTCTGAGCTTGTGATCTGGTAACCACATTAGCTGAGGAATGATTTCTATCCCTTCGTACAATTGTGATGACATTGCAGCTCTCAGAGATACATGGTTCAACCATATTGATGACAGCATCGTTTCCAGGGTAGGCATAGTTGACTTTTGCCCCCATGTTAGGCTGGGAAGTGGAAACTCCTTTGCCATGTTGTGGAAACGGTTCTGTAAATGCTGTGTGATCATTATTGCTAGTAGGATTATCAATTGTGATGTCCCCTTGATCTATCAAGTCTTGAATGGTATGCTTCAAGTGGAAGCATCCATTAGTTCTGTGGCCTTTAGTCTGATGGAAAGCACAGTATTCATTATCTTTCCACCAATATGGTTTTGGATCCAGATCAGGTTTTTGGATTGGTGGTAAAGAGATCATGTTATCAGCTATCAGGGTTCTCAGGGCAGATTCCAAAGATTCTCCCAGGGGAGTAAACTTTCATTTATTATCCCATCGTTTGAATGGCTTCTTTGGAGATGGTTCAGCAGATTTTTGCTCTGAAGCTTCAATGGCTTTGGTGGCAAGGGTGAGATTGTAGGCCGGTGCCTTTGATGGGGTGCGGATAGTGTCAACAACACCATCAGAGATGATACCTTTGTTTCTATTCCAGCTCTTGTTTTTATCTTTTGAGCTAGATCCAGATTCAGACTTGTCCTTTTGAAGTGTAATTTCTCCTTTCTTGACAAGTACTTTCTCAATCTTGATTGCATTATCCACCATTTTATCAAAAGATACATGATCTTGCATTTGTAATGGATAGTTGAGCTCTAGAACAAGGTTATTGATAAAGATTTCAAGTTTCTCCATTTCGGGAATTGGTTTAGCATATAGAGAAAACTTCTTTCGCCACCTCTTGAGAAAAGTTAGGAATGGTTCCCCTGGATATTGCTTGAGGTTACAGATATCAATCACGGTAATTGGATGTTGAATATTGTAGGAATATTGTTGATAAAACAATTTAATCAATTCCTCAAAAGTTTTGATCGTAGAAGGTAATCTTGAAAACCACTGAATGGAGGCTCCTCCCAAGGATCTAGGAAAAAGACGCATTAGATAAGTCAGTTCATGCATGAATTCCATGGATTGCGTACAGAACTCTCTGACATGATCTTGAGGATCAGAGTGTCCATCATATTTTTCATACTTTGGTATCTCCACTCTTTTTGGGAATGGAGGCATATACAAGTCTTTGTCAAAAGGGAAAGGACAAAGGGCCTCCATGGAGAATTCCTTGGGTTCCTTCTCTTTCTCAATTTTATTCATTTTGACCTGCATAGCGTGTAGCTGGTTCATTATGGCCGTCATCGGAGTTTCTTCCTCATGCGTGATGATATCTTTGACATTGAAGTGAGGAGGAAGTTTAGCTCCTTCCTGGGCTAATTGCAAAAAGTATGCCTCTCTATCCATTTTCAAGAAATGCCTCATCATTTTTTTGAATTCATCATCATTCTGACACCGATGGATTTCAGAGGGTGTAGGGTCTTGGTCGGCATTATGTTGAGAATGGTGTCCCTGGGATCCTCCTCCTAGAGAACCATGGTTTGTCCCTACTTGAGACATGGTAGGAGTTTTTGAGCTCCCTGGAATATATTGAGGAGGAGTTTTTTGATTACCTCTGTGAGTTGATAGAGGAGGTATGTAACCAGTTTTCAATCGAAAGTTACCAAGACTGTCATCTTCGTAGATACTTGACTTGATGAGTTGTTCAAGAGTTGGACCCGGGGTATTGGTCAAAAGTAAGTTCTGAGATGTTTCTTCTGATTTCTTGTGTGAAGAAGCTCTAGTCTCCACCATTAACTTTGAATGAAACAAAAGAAAAGGATGAAGACAACTGAAGAACAATTTGATTCAAGAAAATCAAATGACGCAACCTTGTCAAGATTGTGATAGTTTTGAAGATCTGATGGGATGTGGGTGAAGGAAACTGTGCCCTGGATGTATGGGATAGATCGCCCAAAAGATAGCGGACACGAGTTCTCAACACTTAGTTTGTTTTTGAAGATTGATTGAAGATTGATAGTTATGACAAGGTTTTGACACGAGATAAAAAGGACTCAAATTGATCAAACAGAAGACTAGATCGGATTAAAAAGATCAAACTCAGAAAATGGTAGAATGCTCAATAGCTACTGCTCTGTTCCTGACACAATGATATTTTTGACAGATTGTGGAACTAGGCTGGAAACATTGGATATCTTGCAATTTGACAATTTCTGACAACTCTCTCAAATTTTTCCAAACGACACTCTGCAGACTCGTACGACAGTGGGTAGTCTATGAAACGGCAGTTGTAAAACTCGTACGACAGTTGGGTAGCAATGAAATGACAGTTGACAAAACTCGTACGACAGTTGCTAACAGATTTTTGGCTTTTGAATTTTGCTGGTTTGAAAACTCGTACGACACTGGGTTCTCAATCATACGACATATGGGCGATACTGAAATGACATTTGACAAAAAGTCGTACGACTTTTGACTTCTTGAAATGACTTTTGACTCCAGAAAGAATTTTACGTCAATTTTTGCAAAATTTAAGGTTTTCAGTTCTGGATTGTTTGCAAATTGTGCTGTCTAGATTTTGAAGGTTATACTAGATTTGATCATTTTTAAGAGCCAAGTAGATAAACAAGCACGCAGAACAGCAAGCAAGTGATTCCAAGCACGTCTGAAAATAATGAACAAGGGCAAAAGCAACCTTGCGCATGAACAATCAAGTGACCAAATTGTGCTAATCCCTAAGAGTACTAATTGTGTATGTTCTGAAAAGTTTTGCAATAACACACATATACCTGAAAGTGAAAAATTGGCCTCTCTAGGGTTTTTAGTAATGGTTTGACTCTGCAACTTTTATGATTCAAAGGGGTGAACTCCAATCCCGGTGCACCAAGGTTTTGACACAGTCCGAGAACTTAATCTTCAAGAGCTGCTAGGGAGATCTGACAACCCAACAATGAACCATACCCATGGAGATTTCTTCCACAAGGACATTTATATAACGGCTGTCACTACCATGGTGAAAATGGCTATGACCGCTTGAGGTTCCATCAACGCAGTTTGCCCTATGAAGGGATTGTCCGCTACGGTTAACCCTCTCTAAAGATGACTCATAGATTTATACCATAAGGGGACTTGGCTTCAGATTCAAGGTTTTGACACCTCTTCACTTTTAACCCAAACAAAGCAAGCAGATTAATCCGACACGCTAAGACAAAGTTTTTTTTTTTCACCAAGGTTTGTGATATCAACTCCACGTGATCTATCAACCTCTCCGGGGAGAGAATGTATCAATCTATAAGAGAAGATGCACTAACCAATTTTGAATGTGAAACGCACTAAGTATCCTCCCTACCTACAAGGATTCTGTCATCAAGAAAGATTTCGCTAGGAATCCAATCTCTCAAGAATCTCGAATAGTGTTCATAGGGCCTAATTACTATGTGAGCATAGATATATGTTCCAAAAGTAAATCTACCAAAAGCATCCAAAAAGTAGAAAGAGGAACACTTAACGCTTAAAGAAAATATGAGATGAGTCCACAAGGTGGAACACTTAACACCTCACACAAGCTAAAAATGAGTCCACAACTTAGAAAACAAGTGAGTTCCTAAAAGCACAAAAAGGTTGCCAAGTGGAACATTTAACGCTTCTGTCCTGTTGACCCCTCCCCTTTATGGCGCTGAGATTGCAACCATGGGGTGAAAATGAGGGGCCGGCGGATTAGCGAGTCCAATAACCCAAGATAGCAATCAAGATCAATCACAAGTATTCTAAGACTACTTAATGAATTCTTATGGGATTACAACCTAGTATCAAATTATGCAAGTGTGTAAAATGAAAGCATGAGAAGACGCACACAAGCTAGACACATGAGAGATTTATTTTAAGCCCAAATCAAAATGTTATTAGATGAAGGAGAATACCTGGTGATCCTCGCAATGCGCTTAGTAGATTTTACCTGATTTTTAGCAATTCTTGTGCTTTTCCCAATCAAAACTAGCAGAGAGCAATCAAAAATAGAGAATTTCAATTGTCAAAATTAGCAGTTAGCCGAAATATAAAAATTAAATCTGATACTCTGCTGTGAAAAAAAATGAAACGACAGTCAAAAACTGGTACGAAAACTCGTACGACAGTGGATATGCTCTCAGACAACAGTCTAGAAACTCGTACGACACTGGGTATGCTACCATACGACAGTTGAGCTCCCAAATGATAGTGGGTTTGTGATGAAATGAGCCTCGATCCGATAGACTATCGTACGACAGTGGGTCCAGTATCATACGACAGTGGGTATGCTCTCATACGACATTTGTCAGAAACTTGTACGATAGATGTACGGACAAAAATTAAAAATTGTAGTTTTGCACAGATCCCGAGGAGAAAAAGATAGAAATTGATAGAATTGAATTGGAAACCCGTTTCAGGGCCCCACGGTGGGCGCCAGAAATGTGTGTGTGAAAATTGTACCTGATCTATAAACACAACACTCAGTAAAACATTAGAGGTTAGTGATAATCAAAATTGTGCAAAATTGAAAGCTATCTAACCAAGCGATTTACTGCCTTCTAATAGGTGCGAGATTGATGTTCTCAGATTGTAATCGAGATCAGTGACCTAGACGACACCTAAATGAAGGATTTGAATGCAAAAGATGGATATGAAATTGAATGCAATTAATCTATATTTTTGATATTTTCTATGCAATAAAGAATGAAAATTGATATGCTATGGATGTTAAATGATCTAACAATGAAGATTCTAACAATGATATGAAAACTATGAGATTCTATGCTAAGATATAAAAACTATGCAATTGAAATTGATCTCACAAAGCTTTGAATTCGCAAGTTGATTCCTCAGCCTCCAATTCTCTAGCGTGATTGTGCAAAATATGAGATGAGATATGAAGAGCTGAAGCCTTAATTTATAGAAATCCAGGGCTTTGGAGGTGCATGGATAAAAGCCATAAATCACTCAAATTGATTTTTGAGTTATCTGATCATGAAAGATAGTTAATTCTCAAAATCATGCAAAAATAGCTTTTTAACTCAAATTAGAGTTTAGATCAGCTTTTTGAACTCCAAAAGGATGTTGAGTTCCAAAAAGTTAATAACTTGCATTGATTTTCTGATTTGGAGTTTAACTGTTTCTTTTGAATATGCATAATAATTAAGAATTAAATAAATAAATAAAGTGATTTATCCTCAACTCAACTGATTTTTGAAAATAAATAATTAATTTATGGGTTGATTAATTATTTAATCAAATTTTTATTAAAAACTATATTATTAAATAATGACAACTTGCTTTAATTAATTAAATAAAAATTTAATCAATTATTCATAGGATATTGGATTTATTGTCAAAATTAAATAATACAATTAATAATAGATAGAATTAACTTCAATTAAATAATTAAGTGGCAAATATTAAATCTAAATAATTAAATATGAAAATATTCAATTAATCAAACTTAGGATAAATGTGATTTATTGCCAAATAATCATTAAATTAAAGATAATTAAGATAATTAAGAATATTGCTAGGAATATTCCCCGATGCAAAATTTAAGATAATTAATTAGGATTCGATGATGTTTAGATGTGCCTTAGGTTAGGACTTTGATGTCGATTTTGTCCGATTTGTTGATGTAGGAGGTTAATGAACTTATAGCCCATTTTTGGGGTATTACAATAATCACTACAACCGATTATTTCACTAGGTGGACAGAAGCAGTTGCTTTAAAAGAAGCTAATGAGAGTGCTATTTTAAGTTTTTATGATGGCATCATTCATAGATTTGGCATTCCAGATTCTATAGTTTCAGACAATGCATTAGCATTTACAGGCCTCAAAGTCTCAGAGTGGGCAGTCAAGAAGGGCATTTGTCTGAATACAAGTTCCAATTACTATCTTTAGGGGAATGGTTTGGTAGAATCAACAAGTAAGAATCTAATTAGAATAATCAAAAAGACCCTGCAAGACAGTCAGAGGGACTGACATACTAAATTGAAATCTACCTTGTGGGTAGATAGAATTACCTCAAAGAAAATCATTGGTAATTCCCCATACATGTTGGTGTATGGTAGAGAGGCTAAGTTATCTATTTCAACTGAATTACTAGCTTTGGACTTGGCCACTCAGTATGCCTTGTTTGAAGGAAGTGATCCTATGCAAATTAGATATGCCCAGCTGATGGAGCTAGAAGAGATCAGAGATAAATCAATGCAAGATATGACATTCCATCAGAGTCAAACGAAGAGAAGCTTTGATAAAAGAGCCAGGGTCAGAGACTTCAAGGTTGGAGATGTAGTTCTCAAATGGGATGAGTTCAGGTCAAAACTTGGCAATCACACAAAGTTTGATTCCTTTTGGGGTGGACCATTTGTTATAATAGAGTGCAGAGGATCTAACGCTTTTCAGCTTTCAACCCTTGAAGGAGACGCCCTGCCAATCTCAGTGAATGGTTTCCACTTGAAGCCTTGCTTTGAGGTTAATCCCTCTCTGTAGGTCCTTCTTGTAAATTCTTGTAAATATTTTTCCTACTTTCTTCCAGCTTTCTAGTTTAGTTTTCCCTATTTTCCAAGAAATGCTCAAGCACAGTTTTGTCCCTCTCCCTGTCAGAAAGTTTTTTGTGTTCAAGAGAAATGACCCCATGCCCAATGGATTGAGTCAAGGCAACTGGTCTAAATGTCTAGCAGGCTGACATCCCGCAGAGGTCGCCAAAATGTTGCCAAAATTTCCCTGTCATTCTTTTTCAGCCATAGTCCTGTTTTCCAAATGAAATGCTCAAATGTTAAAAACTCAGTGTGTTTTTGACCTCTTCTCTGCTGGCTCAGGATGTTTTTTGCCTTTTGGTCTGAAAGTTTGATGTTTTTTCAACCTCTTCGCTCTAAAAATTCAGTGTGTTTTTGACCTTCGCTCGAAAACCCTCTGTGTTTTCGGCATCCTCTGTGTTTTGACCTTAAGTGTGCAACTTCGACAGGCAGGTCCTAGTGCCTAAGGCCGTGCCAGCGCAGAAAAGATCCGACGGCTGTCGCATGATCGCATGGGATCTTCCGATCCCATGAGATCATACGAAAACTGTTGATACGATGTCAGCAAAGATCGACAGTCAAGACAAGCGGTAAGCGATCATCAGTTAGCATCAGGCAGTTGGTTGCATGATCGCATGGGCCTTCCTGGCTGCATGCGATCATGTGACAAGCGGTAAGCAATCAGGCAAACAGAAAGGTGGCGGTCAGTGACTAACACCTTACAGTTGGTCGCATGATCGCATGGGCTCTTCTAAGCCCATGCGACCATGCGATAAACCGTCAGCAGTTTCGGTGGTGGTGGTTCACGGTTCAGGTAGTTAACATCATGCAGTTGGTCGCATGATCGCATGCGGTCTCTTAACCGCATGAGATCATGCGACAAGTGGTCAATGGGGCCTAAAGTTTCTACATTAGTGCAAGTACGATGAAGATCTACGGTGGTCGTATGATCTCATGGGATCTTTTGATCCCATGTGATCATGCGACAATCATTCGATGGACATCTCAGTGGACAAGTGGGTCCATGCCAGGGGTTGCCGAGGTGTTGTTGATGTAGCGGCTGGGATGAATAGGGGAGTGACACATGGCAGTTTTGGGCTCAGGGTTGGTAAGCTTTGTGCGGTTGCGCAGTTGGAGGTGGGCCCAGTTCTAGGTTCGATCGGGTAATCTCACAATAAAAAGAAGAATATTCTTTCTATCTGACGATTACGAGACTTCCTTTAGTCGGGTAATCTCCTGATGGAAAGGAATATGCCAAAAGTGTTACGAGACTCGGTGACTGCCATCGGATGAAGCAAGGATCAACGATTTTCATGTGGTCATTGGATGTGACCCAGGGTTAAGAAAAGATAATGTGACTTGGCGACCAAAGGAAAAGTGAACCCAGGGTGAACCCGGGGTTATTCTTGCAGTCAACGCCAACAGTTTCGGTGGTGCCGCCAGCGGTTATCGGGTAACCTCTTACGGTTGGTCGCATGATCGCATGGGCCTTCCTGGCCCCATGCGACCATGCGACAGGCTGTTAGCAGCTGCAGGTGGTGGATCTCGCAGGTCCAGGCGTCTGTGTGTCAAGCGGTGGCAGTTTCAGCGAAGCTTGTCGCATGATCGCATGAGGCTTTTTTAGCTCATGCGATCATGCGACCAGTGGTATTTTTAAGCGGTGCATCATTTTTTTGCGGGTTCACAACCTTGAGATGAGCATTTACAAGTGTGAGTAGCTGAAGAAAATTGATGATTTTAGAGGGCGGTTGCAATTGGGAGAATTTGCAGAGATCTTTTGGGTAGCCCTTTTGGGTCCTTTCCAGGATCTGAAAATCGGATTTCGAGCATTCATGGCTGAGTGGCTTGCAGGGGGTTGTCAGGTCAAGGTCTTTTGTTTGTAGACATGATCAATTCAGAGATGGACATGCAAAGGGAGAAATATCTGATCAGCCGTGATATTTACAGAGCACATTTATGATCAGAAGTGACTGTTTTAGGGCTAGATTATTTTATGCATACCTATGTAGCACTAAGAGTTTGACTCCTGCTTGCGTGCAGTAGAGGTGTATATAACATTTTTTAGAGCTAGTAGTGCTTAGAATTCACATTTTGTAAAAAGAGAAAGTATTTTCTTGGAGAACTATTTGTAGCATTTTTGCTCTCTAGTTTTTACATCTTGTAAGTTCTCATTGATAATACAAATGCTACAAAGTATTCGGTGACATGTTTATGTCCTTGTGCTTTCCTTTTTGGCTTGTCTCTTATTGGATTGAAGTTTATGAATGCTTTTAGTGATACTTAGCTTTTCCTGATCCCCTTTACTTTCAGCTTATTTGTGCACTACTGTGTTTGATTTGATCTGAGTGAGGTTGTGGGTATCCTTCAGCTCCTATCATTTTGTCTCATTCCTGTGTCCTTTTGCTGAAGAGAATGTCTGCTTGTAGGTCATAATTTGTGTCTAATTTTTAGCCCCTCTAATGAAATACTCATGCAAGCCTATTCAGTAAGCTGTGATCTCCTAGACCTAAGTCTGTCACTGGTTTCATCCCTCTATACTGAGATCCAAACCCTAGTTTTGGTGCATCACCTAGTAGGATAGATTTGCTTTTAGTCATTTCCCTTTTATGCACTCCTTCTATCCCTTTCCCTCAAAAAAATTTACATTTCCTATCTAAGAGCAAATCAGGGTGATTATCCAAGAGGAACCAGCCTAGAATCTAAAGGTCTCATCTCGATTAGCAAAAGGTCCCACAACCTTGAGATGATTCCCATGTTATACTAGATTATCAAGACTATGAGAGCTTGAGATCAGAGGCACAAATTCAGTGTATAACAGTATTCAACATACTCCATGCATTTTGTTAAAATTTTAATAATAAAAAAACATGAAATATTAACAAGAGATTTTAAACATGCCTCATAAGGGAGAAAGATATTTGATAACCTCATAATGCCATATGAAATGATACCATGAAGGAATAGAAATATCATGAAATGAAAGAAATTATGATTTACTCCATGTGACCGATAAAAAGAAGTAAGGAGAAGTGTAACATGTAACAATATACGTTATCACACACCAATCTAGCTTAGTAAACTCCATGTTAATGAAATTTAACAAGCACACAATCAAATCTAATGCCTAAAATTTGAATGAAATGTTATGAGTCGGGTTCACCAAAATATATAATAAGGAAAAGGGAAGCAATGCAAAATGTGGGTAAATCACCTCCCTTTTTGGTAATTATACATTCAGAAGGAATATGCCCCACTAGGTTCAAGAGAAGACTCAAATGCTAAGTGGGACAATGATTCCTTCACTAAAATATGTGATTATTGAAATGGAAATGATTTATTAATGTTAATTAAGTACCTAATTAGATAAGATGCAAACAATTGGAAATTACAGAAAAAAATAGACTGATATTGAGTAGAAAAGTATAGATTTGGAAATAAAAGATCAAAACTAACTTGTTGGTAAAACTTGAGCTAAAAGTGGAAGGGATAGGCTGAAACTCATCATGTACCCAATAATAGATTTCCAATGACATTATGTACCTTGCAACTTTGACAGAAACTTTCAGGGCCTTTCTGACTATGTTTGATCTTCCCGATCTCGATCTGATGGATCTATAAGCTATTCTTGCACACATAACAATGGGGAAGAAGGTTGAACACAGGGGTTTGTCTTAGTCAAAACCATATTTAGGAATCAACCTTGAAATGAAATGAATTAAAGGAAAACATGTTGTCATGTATTAGAGACTATATCTAGAAAATGAAGTACATCATACCTTGATAATGAAAATGCTTCTTTGAATGTGATCAAATATGTTGATGCTGTAACTTTGACTAAACACAAAAACCCAAAAAGAAAATCATGAAAGATAAAACCTTATGAAATGGATTTTGAAATTCTCCATAATGTTTGATAGAGGAGAAGAGAGAAGGCTTGGATGAAAGTAGATGAATGTAGATCTTCTTCCTTGTTAGAGAACTCCTTTGCTTGGCCTCCAATGGTGGAAATAAGCTAGATCTATGGAAGAAAACACCTTAATCTGTTGAGAGGGATGAATGCTTGAAACTTGATGACTCTTGAATGTTTGATTTTCTTGTTTGCACTTGATAACTTTATTGACAATAATGGATGCACTTGTAGAATCTCAATAATAAATTCTAACAATATATAATGGATGCCAAAATGAGGAGAGATAGGGGGTTTATATAAATCTCACATCATTTTGGGGAGTTAGAATTAAGAAGGATTACTAGAAGACTGAATTTCCACCCAAAAATCCAGTACAGACCTCCAACCCAAATTTGGGCTAAAATCCCCAAGGACAAAATGCTAATGGTGTTCTATACCTAGGAGAATGAGCCTAAATTTGAACTGGGGGGTGCTAGAGGAATAAGGTATGTGTGGGATCTCTAAGCAGAACTCATTTTTAGGTTGTGATAGATCACAAAGGCCACAAATATATCTATAGGGCCTAGGTGAGGAAATGAATTATCTGATTGGAGGAAAAGAGATGAATACACCTAGAAATATGGGCCAACCTTGAGTTTAAGAAAGATTAAAAGTAATGGAGGACCCAAAATTGAATTTAGGTATCCTTTAAGTGCCATATGAGGTCCTAACATATAAAGGCACTAGAGTGGATCCAAAATAATCCTTAAATTGTACACAAATTAGGTACTTACAATTTAGGAATATATATAGGAAGATATGTCTGTTGGCTATAGTATGAGAGATATGGAAATAACATAACTACACGATCTTCCAAGGAAAGGTCAAATCAGTAGAAAGGTTGTGTTTGAGGATTGAACAAGCAATCACATAATTGGTCAATTTTGTGGAGACATCCCAGAACCCAAGTAAGTATCCTTTCAGTTTCCTTGGTTCAGGATTGCAAAAACATTGGAAAATGCTAAAGTATAGGCCTGCTAATGGGTTCTCATGGGTTGATCCTTCTCAAAAAAGGAGAGATGAGGTGGAGTGAGAAAGTATTCAAAAATGATGAGTCAAAATTAACTTTTATGGAGCTTCAATAGGAAATTTAGGACCATCAGGTGTAGGATGTGTGGCAAGAGATCTCACATGCAACATTTTTGCCATCAAATCCAAAAGGTCCAAGGATAGTACTAATAATGAAGTTGAAGCTCAAGAAAATATTTTAGCGGTTGAGATGGCAAAAAATATAGAGGTGGAATAATTACACTTGGAAGGAGATTCACAAATAATTGTAAACACAATCTCTAATGGAAGGTTCCACATCTAGAAAATTGATAAAATTATATTGATCATATAGAGGAAATTGGAAAATTTTTACAACTTCAAAATTTCACACATTTATAGGGAAGGAAACTTTTTGGTTGATTCCCTATTCAAGGATGCAATTTAAATGAACCCATTTCAATAATGAGGTGTACTGACATGGCATGCTGACATAGTAGTTGATGTGACCCCACTATGCTAATGAAGTGGTGCTAACATGGCTCCTTGGTGTGCAACTTTCCCCATAGTGGTTTTGATATGACTTGAGTGGATGGAGAGATGAGGATGACACATCATGTGGATTTGGTGTATATGTCAACTAAGGAAAAGGATGCATATGGTGAGATGACATGAATTCAATGCAAAGAATAATGGAAGGGTATTTTCCAAGATCAAAGGTACATGGAGTAAATGTACACTATGCCCATGGATGTATGTTGAAATGGTGGGAAGAAATGGAATTTTCTTATGTGTTTGTGGAATTTTTTTGGAAGAACATCATCATCAATTGAAACCAACTTTAGTGTCAGGACAATCAAGAAACATATGGATTTTTGGGGTAGAATTTCCATCGAGTATTTGAAATTTGTTTTTTCCATAGATGATCCATTTTTTCTCATCATGGTTCAAGGGTTGTTGGGTATTGATTATTTTCTTAAAAAATAAAAATTTCACATAATAGAGATATTTCATCCATCTTTTGTGCATAGGGATTGAGTTTGGTGATATAGAAGAAGTGAGAAGGGTCATTTACATATGTGCCTGAGAGGAGTAGATGCAAGGCCTTGATGCTCTTCTCTAATTTGCTAAATTGGGAAGGAGATTCAACACTGTGAATGAAGACTGGGTACACATTTCAGGGTACCTTACAAACATTATTCCATTTCTTCTTTGGCGAGCGAGTGTGAATAGAGAAGTAAGGTAATTTGATGCACAAAGGATGTGGTTGGTAATACAGGACTATAGTGTTGACTGGGAGAAGGTTGTTTATTCAGGATAGAGGAAGGAAGACTTTGAAAAAAGTATTCTCAAGTCCAAAATGGCCAATTATTGGAGGGGGTTTGTCCCTGGAAACACAGGTTAACAAGGTGGCAGAGATGACAGCCATAACACTAGCTCAAATGATAGGAGAAGTTATATTTATGGACAAGGACAGGGTAGGGGAAGGGACAGATTTGCAGGTGGTGGAAAAGGTTGTGAAAAGGGAACATGATTCCAAAGGAGGAACAATGCTGGTCACAACCATGGTGAAAAAAAACATGCAACCCAAGAAGATGCAGACATAGATGATACCCATATTTTTGTCATGTTGATTTTTGTATGTGTATTGTAATTTTTTAATCATTTTTTCCCTAGCTGGAATATGATTTGAACTTTGATGCTTTGTTTATGCATATAATGTAGATAGGTATGGGTGGTTACACAATTTTTATAATTTTAAGATTGTTTATGATCAATGCCAATGCTTTTCTAGGTGGGTTTCCATGGATACTGGTAGGGGTAGATGCAAAATTTTTTATGTTACAGTTTTCATGGCAGACTGAGAAGTTGAACTTTGATTTTTTGATGCACTATTAAAACATATTATATCATTAATAAAATATACAATTTACCGACCAAAATAATAATAATTGCAATAATGAATAATTCTAAAATGCATAAAAGATGTGAACATAGAAATGATTAAAAGAACTCCTTCAAACACATAGAATTCTTTATCACTTGTGCTGAAGGAAAAGTTCATCGACCTCAAAGACTGATTAAAGTCCCCAAGGATGAGCTCTCCCTTGCACCACCTTACTTAACTAGTGGTCTTGTGAGCTAGCGGATCAAGATAAACTAATAGAAAAAATAAATAGATCAAACTAAAGTATGAAGCACAAAGAAATTATATAACTACATTATAACAAAAGATAACAATATTTTAAATATCAAAGGTAAAAGAGCTAACTATAATAAACAACTATATAACTTTGTGAGCTCACTACCCAAGATGCACGTGTGGGTCAAGGACAAAAATGTAGGTACAAGATGCTAGTGCAATGTACATTAGTCTCTTATAGAAAGAGAACAAAGGATGATATAAAATTCAAGAAAAATAACAAAAAGTAAGATGACAGGGCATAAAATAAAGTATTAATATAACATATAAAAGACACAATTACTCTATGGAAACAATTAAAGACTAAAGAGGAGAGAGAATAATAGTCTCACGGTGAATGTGAGTTATGAAGCTAATAGTTTTCCTTGTTCTCGTACAAACCTACACACACAAAGACAAGGAAAATGTTGGGTGGTTGTTTGGATACCTACTTGAGTCAAATTCATGTTTTGGTGTTTCCACCTCAAAAGTAGCCAAATAAATGAGATAAAATTGATAGATAACCACAAAGATAAAAAATGAACAAATGACAATATTGCAAGATATTGATAAACAAGTGTGATATGCTAAACAAGATACAAAAATAAGGTAGAGTGAGTGGCTTCCCTTCCCCACCATGAATCCAAAGCTCAACAAAGTGAAGACAAGGATGACTAAGGGAGCACAATCAATTTGTCCAAATACAATAATAAGCTCAAGAATGCTACAAGATAGCTACAAAGATGGTAAATGGAGCAAGTATAAAGTGGAGAGATTAAGAAAAAATGCCCCAAAAAACAAAAAATGAGTCTAGAAGATCAAATGAGGTTCCAAAATGGAATTTAAGTTTGTTGGGTCAAATCTTGCATTGGTGGGAAGGGGCATCGAATCTTACACTCCAAGGGTGACAATTTATAACACCTCAACAATACTTTTCATGTATGAAGCTTAGCAAGACAAGTGTGCATGGGGCAGACATGTCTGTGACACACAATTGTCTTGGACGTCTAGGTTGCATGGTTGAGATTCTAAGAAGGCTGTTGACAAGGTTAAATGAAAGGGTGTGAAGGGTGACATGGAATTTCATGTTTAAAGCTAAGGTGGAGGTATGACATAATGGTAAATCACACTAGGGTGAAAATTTATGACATTACATCACTAAACTCAAACCAATAAATTTTCCACTCTTTGATTGAAAAAACTTGCCAATCCACTTGTTTTCAAGCAACTACAATCATGTAATGGTTGTTTGAAAGGATGAAAGCTACACCAACTCTAAATTTTTGACCCATAGACCTCCATAGAATAGTCTCTTTGTCATTATAAACCTCCAATATATCTAGATAGTGAACCTTTACACAAATGCTCCATAATGTAGTAGTTAGTTCCATCATATTCATATCATGATTTTGTTCCATGTGTCACCTAGAGGTGATATCTTCAAATCAATGACATGTCATGCAAAAAAATTACATTCATTTAAAATTAATGACATGGTGGACTGTATAGAGACTATAATAGTCTTGATATGAACATTATTAATGGAAACCCAAAAGTTTTGAAACATGACAAATATCATTTCCTCACAGGGAGTATCAAGCATAAAGTAACCAAACTTGAATCTTGCCAAAAAATTAAGTGTAGTCACCTTTCTAACAAATAATAGACTATTGAAATGATCCATCCCTTTAAAAAGACCCCACAATCAACTAGAAATATTTCTTCATGATCCTTCTGCTATTATGTATTATTAGAGATATTATTCTAGTAATTTCACTTATACCAAATGCAACATCAAATATCATGCAAAGTTGGCTTGAATTGAACTCAATGCCATGACAAGATGAGATATCTTTTGTTGTCTTAGTTTTTAAATTGTTATTCTTGTATGGAAAACAACCCTTTATCATGGATATCCAATCTCTTAATAGAGACCCTAGATCCCATACCCTTATGTGTAGACATGTATAATGGATTTCCTGATGAAGGCCTCTTTGTAATGAAAAAGTATAAAGCATAAATTTTATACTCTCATGATCTATTTCATGCCTTTGATTATAAACTAAAATATTGTCAAATTGCTTTGCTAATCTAAGAATTACAACATAATCAAACCAAAATTTTTGCTCAAGTGCATACTGTTCAACAAAGTTTTCCTATAAATCAGACTTGTATGTTTTATGACAAAAAACATCGTACTCATAGCTTGAATAAACATCATCAAAATGGTCAAATGACTTATCAATGGTTGTTGATTTGAAAATTTTAGTGTATTGGACAAAGGCATAATTAATATAAAGTGACATCCTTTTCCTACATGTCACTCAACATGACCATCTTGGAACTCATAAAGCAGGTTATCATATGATATCTCTATAACTTTCATCTCAAAGAGTAGATTATCATAAAATTTAAATTACTTTCAACTTTTTGTTTGAGCCAACCTTCCTGTGATCTAACTCTCCTTCTCAGTGACGCTTTACTTTATCTTCTTTAAAAGGGCTCACATAATCTTCCTCTACAATTTCTTTTGAAGTTTCAACTTCATCATCATTTGTCTTTGATTCTAACATCTTATTTTCAAACTCTTCCTTTGTGCTAGTTTCTTCATTTATTGAAGTTTGAAGATCCAACAAAGTACTTTGATGTACAATCTTTTGTTCATCTCCTTTCACACATGGTTCCATATGTTTGTATTTTGTAACAATATTTATGAAATCCCTTTTAATATTTGGGTCCTTCATCAAATTAATAAATTCTTGCATGGACTCTCACAAAGGCTTATCAACAATAGACATTCTTTTAACATTGTTCTAACAACTAGACAATAGAAAACCACTAAAACTAACAAACATTTAGTCAAACTCTATCATGAAAATGAACACCACAACATGCAACCACATCCAATAAGTTAACAAGAAAAAACTTGCTATGATACCACTGTAAGAAAACCACCTAGTTTTTAATCTTTATCAATGAAATCCAACAAGAATAAAAGCACATGAACATGCAAAATAGAATTTTTTGCTAACCCAATTTTTTTTTATATTTGACAATATGCCAATAGTGTTGTTACAAGGATATTGCAGTGATTTGCATATGATTTACACCTAATATTCAAATTTGGATACAAATATACATACAATGGAGGCACCATATAACATCTAAACTAAGCATGAACTTGTAAATATATTTAGGTACCTTGAATATAATGAACAACAATCAATTCCAATGTCTAAAATGGTATTTTGTAATTTATAGAAAAGAAAACTGCCTTCTATACATCTTCTCCAACACACCTTGGTCATGCCCAACCAATAACAATGGTCAAAACATGCACCCAACTTCACCTAGCATTATTAAAAAGGCAAGTTTCTTGTGGTTTCAAGTCTTCTATGATAGTTACTATTGTTAGAGGTTTTCGATCACAATATCATAGAAAATGTAATGTTGTCATCATCTTAACACATATAATGTACTCCTTCAAGGCATATACCACCTTCTTTCCATTGTAAACACCCATAATTGTATCAAGTTGATGATACAATACAAGGAAATAGATTGATTTCAATTTCAAATCTTCTTAAACCTAGGTTTGAGTAATGCTTGGGTTGATAGTGGATTGTCATAGCCTCAAATAACAAGGAAAAATCTAAAAAATGATCACCCACAAACATAGTTCATCCATCCAATACACAAATTAACCCACAATGAAAACCCTTAAATAATTACCATATCTTGGTCATCTTGCTTTGAAAAACTGTATGATTAATCACCCACAATTTTAAACCCTTTCTATCTTTTTTTGTTTGTTTATTGATAAGAGATATTTTATTCATTAAATAGAAATAAACAAGTTTACAACATAAGGAGATATTGATGGAGAGCTTCAATCCTCATAACTTTCAGCTCTGACATTCTAAAAAAGATTTCAACCCCCCAAAACCCCCTTATCCATAATGCATCTATGATTTCAACTATCCCTAAACTATAATATTGATAGACACAACAAAATTTCCTTTAGCATTAGGCCTATTTTAGAAGCTCATCCGAGCCTATAAACTATAATTTCCTAAAATAAAGTTAACATTTGATAAAAATAATCTATCCAAAAAATAAGAATAAAAAAGGGACCATGATCCAACCACTTGCCATCGTTGTTTGTTAGTTTCATCCCCCTTCACGGTTTCAAGTCACTAGCTTTTTTCTTTGTCATCTTGGGATTTCAGCCATGAAAGCATCAAAATCTTCATTAAGCTCTAATTCATGACATCTGATCTCAAGCTTCACCTTCTCCCACTCAATTAGGATTTTCAATTTGTATTCTTTAGCATCCACCTTACTAGACCATATCACAAATAGAATCACCCCAAACTCCCTAGCCTCTTCTTCATCTTCTATTCCTTTAGAAATGTCGGTCCCTATTCCAGGCATAGCCCACTCCAAGATGGAGTACAACCCATCCAAAAGATTTTCTTCAAAAAGATATTTCTCCATCGATTCCACCTTCTCAATGTTGTCTCACAACTCCAAGCCCCACACTATAACCATCGAGATAATGTCAAGATTTATCCGCTAGCTAAGTTTATTTTCTTGGAACAAAGGGCCTAACGCTCCCATTATAGCTGATGTCAGTTCATCCATCTTGATTTTTAGAAGACCCAAAATCCGCTCCTTCCTCGCTGGCCTTGGAAAAGCCTTTTGTTGCTTCTTCGTGTTAACGGTAAAATTTTCCTCCATTTCCATTTGCAATTTTTCTTTGTTCCTTAATCACAAACAAAACCTAACCCCAATTCAAATGTGCACTCTGAAGGGTATTCAATCTTTTAAAATCTATTTCAAGGATCAAAACATGTGTAATTAATGGCTCATTTATTAATGAATGATATCGGCATTGTCAAAACTTTCCATCATCAAAATAAATCTCAGTTCATGCCGAAGCTTTGGTTCAATTGTGCTACATTGCCAAAACCAAAAAACAAAAAGTTGCTTGTGCCATATTATCTTTATTCCTCCTATAAAAGGTCTTATCACATGCATGCCGCCATCAAATCTTATCCCTTTTCACTTTCCCACAAGCCATCTATTTGTGTCACCCTAAATGAATGTCCTTTTCCTACTTCGAAGATATCCCTTTGATGATTGACATTAAGTTACAAAATCTATGAAGATTTAATAATAAGATTTCCTCTAAGATCTTCAAAAAATAATTTATGCTCCTCTTCAAAGTTTAAGGCCCATTTGGACAGATTGTCTACCTCCACATCTCCTTCCCTCAAAACATGAGTTAAATTGAAGTCATAAAAAAAGGTGAGCCCCTCTATAATGACATTGATAAGAGGTTGTAGGTGTCATGCCTCTGAATATTTTTTAGCTAGAGCCTAAATCACTATCAAGGAGTTGTCTTCCAGGTGAATGCACTTGAGTCCCATATGTCTTCCAATCCTCACTACAAGTAAAGTAGCCATTGCCTCCACCACATTATTTGTGCCCGAGTTTAGCTTTTGAGTTCCAAAAGCTAGAGTCTCACCATTTGTGTCCCCCAAAATCACCCATGCACCCAAAATCCCCGAGTTAGAATTTTTCGCGTCATCAAAATTTATTTTAAACCAATCTTCTTTTGGTTTTTGCCAAAAATAGAAGCCCGCTTCCTTGAAACATCAGTACATTAATGGTTAAGTCCCGTTGTTTTGATTTTAATTCCTAACAAATTATTCTGAATGCGTTGATCCCCTTTTGTTAACTAAACCCCTTTGTGCAATTTCCCAGTAGTGGAGCTCACCGCTTCTTCTATGGAAGAACTAATTCTCTTTTTTATCCGGGCTACTGATTCTTCTTTCCCCATGAATAATTTCTGGTTATGTTCCTTGCATAGTTCCCATATTAGGATGGACGAGCTTGCAGTTCACACACTAGACAAAATTGATTTTACCTATTTATGAGGCCAACTCATCATGACCTCTCGGAGGGAATCTTGTATAGGTCCATGCCAACCAAGTTCACTTTTTAACATGTCTTAGCATTCCAATGTCACCATACAATTTAATAATAAATGATCAACACTTTCCTCCACATCCTCACATAATACACATCTAGTTGGTCCTTGGAAACCAAAACATTTCCTCCTTTCTACAGTCAAAATTATGCCCCTTTCTACCAACCATGCAAACGCTCCAAATTTTGGAAGGCATTCATGTCCCCAAAAGATGTTATAATGTCATTCTCCAAATTATTCTCTTCTATTCAAGAGCTGATATCCAATCTTCACTGAATAATTCTTGCTTTTGGCTACACACCACACTATCTTATCCCTCTTTCTGGTTAAAACTAATTGTCTTTCCTTGAAAATATAATTCATCAATTCTGTCTGTTTGTCATTTTGCCCCATATCAACCATAGATTTCCAAGCCCACACCTCACCTCCAAGACTTGGTTTTCGCTCTACATAATGACCCACTGTGTTGCCCCAAGATTTCACAAATAGGTTTCTCAGATCATGCAAATCCACATTCTCATTTAAGGATGGTAGCCCATTCTAGGAATCATCCTAGAATTTTTCCTACAAACCATCACCTAGCTGCCAAGATAAGTGGTTAGTGATAAAAATCTACAGTCTAAAATAAATTCCAAATAGCCGAACCCTTTGGAGGGTTTCTAATTGTTAAAATTATGTTATCCTCCAAGCTATCTAGATATTTAGCTTTGAGAAATTTGACCCATAATAGATTTGGGTTAGAATAAATGGACCAAACTAGTGGCTTCGAGAGCAATGTTCATCAAATTCCAACATCTTATGCCTACCCCACCCTCTTGCTTTGCCTTGTAGATTTATTTCCAAGCAATGAATGGTCATTTATCCTCCTCCTGTGCCCCATTCCAAAATTTTTTTTGCATTTTCTACTCTATAGTTTTTATCACTTTGCCTGGGATTTTCAAGCATGTGATTGAGAAGACTGGGATGGTTGAGATGACAGATTTCAACATCCTTATTCTACCAGCTGAAGACAACCATTTTATTTTCCAACTCTCCATTTTCTTAAAGTAACTTCCCACTAGATCTTTCCATAACGAAGTCTTAGAGGTTCCCCCACAGAGAGGCACACCTAGATACTTCCCGAGGAGTTGTCCAACCCTTATTCCTATAATATTACAAATATTTCTCTGAAGATGTTTGCTAGTGTTAAAGAAAAACACTTCAAATTTTCCCCAATTAATATTTTGGTCTGAAGTTGGTAGTCTAGGACATCAAGGATGTCCCTAAGACCCAGATTATCACCTCCTTTCCCATCCATTTGGTTAGGACAATCGAAGTTCAAATCTTCAATTCCTCCACTGCTATCACAAACATTTTCAAAGCTGCTCTCAAGATTTTGAACGGGGGAAATTTGTATATCTTTGAGATCCACATCCGCTTTGTGTTCAAATTTATTCTAGTGTTCTAATCTCTCCTCTAAATCTGAAAATATATGTGTCTCTATCATCTGAGGATCCATTTCTGAAATTCATTTTTCCGATATGAAATATGTGGAGTTTCCCAAACTCTCATTCTAAATTAGCATTTCATTCCACATTTCCTCTAAATTATCACCCAAAAAAATAGGTGAGGTGTGGCCATCCATCATCTGGTCACCATTATCTGATATCTCGTGCCTCCTACTAGGCGAATATTATTTCCCAATCCCATCGCATCTATTTTCTAGATTTGAGGGTGGCATTCCTAATAAAAAATAGAATCAATCTCAGTTTTTACATCCCAAACTCCTACAACTCCCTCTTTCTCACCATTATTCTTCATCCCCCGAACATTCCAAATGACCTCCAGGGCTGGGCTTTCATAGTTGATCCTCTTCTTGTCTTCAGATAGTTTGATAATAGTTTTATCTAGGAGGTCCTTATCTGACTCTTTTCCTTTATCTAAACTTTTTTATGTCGCTGTTGTATTTTTTTCCCTTTGCCTCTACCTCGTCTCCATTTAAATCTACCTCTAGTTTCTATCTCCTTAAACTTTCCCCAATATTTAGTTCGATAATGCTAGGAAAAGGATGCACCTCCTGCCATAAAAATGACATCCTGTGATAAATCAAAAGGTCTTTCTTATCCACTTCTTCTTCATACATTAGAAAGACCCCCATCTCATTTCCAATGAATTTAATCATTTATGGGTCTTTATATTCCTGGGGGAGGTTTGAAATTTTAAACCAAATAGGGACCTCCTTAATCTTTTTACCCCTGGGTTGAAATTTGGTGACCAATCAACAAAATACAAGCCCTTTCCATTGATAAAAAAAGACCATTATTAATTAAAACCCATTCCTTATCCTATGCAATGGGGAAGATGACCAAAAAGAAACCATTTGATATGGGTTTCAGTGTGCATTTTTCCCCTAGATGCTTAACACACCATTTTCTAATTTTGTCCCAAGACGGACATGAACTTGCCCATTTGAGAAAAAAATCATGTTCTTTAAGAAAGCTAACACTATCACTCCATTCCCTATTATCTATAATCATTGAATCCACTTGAGCATGCTCGATGTGGGGACTTACCAATTTCTAGGGTTCTTCAACCCGCTGCTTCAGTTTTGGCCTCCAAAATTTCCATTAAATCTTCTTAAAATTGAAACCTCCTACTATCCTCAAAGGGTGGCCTCTAAAATGGGTTTCTTTGTGCATTTGATGATGCCCGAAACCCTGCATATCAACTAGTCTTCTATTAGTATTTTCCTTAGACACATCCCACCTTTCTTGTTGCCGCAATTCTGAAGACATTTTAAAACTTTGCTGGAAATTTTGATTGAAAGACCATTTTCTGTTCCATCAACCTCTGTAAGTCCAACCTCCATGCCTTTGAAACCCTTGATTCATTTCTTGTTGTCTCTCTCACTACCGCTCCATTTTCTTAAAAAAAAACCCTTTCTATCTTCTTGTTTGAATGCTAAAAGAAGGTTTTACAATTAGGAGATCACCCTAAACCCTCCGTTCTATGACCAATATTAAAAGAACTTGTAAAAACTTCCAAAAAATTCCCAAATGTCTTTGTTAATCATAAAAAGGAAAACCCACAAATTTGCAACCAAAATATCTTGTATATATTCTTTTTCGTCAAACCTAGATTTTGAAAAATCTATGAAAACCAATGTGTTTACTATGTGAAAACACCAAACTAGGTAGGAAGGATCTTTCACCACCAAAATTAGTGTACTTAACGAGGGTTTTCATTTCCACCAATCTTAGAAGAACTTCTCTATTCATCCCAGCAATATCCTATTATGTCTACAACATTTAAATTAGTTAAAGGAGAGATGAAACTCCAATTTTTAGAGTTAGGAGGTAATTAGGGCATTTAAAATTAAAATATTTTATTTTCTCTCAAAAAGACCCCATAACATTTAAAAAAACCTTAAGTCTCTCACATCTCCTAGGTGTCCAACTTGGGGAACAAAAAACACCTTTTTCAGTATTTAAAGACTAAAGTGAATAATGAAATGTTATTTTATTAGTCTAAGCACAAATATTAATTTTTTTTTCCATCATCTTATAGAAAACTTCCCAAGACACCGAAAATGGAAATAGATCATATCAAAACATAACTACTATTGAAGGATGATGATTGGTGTTGAAATGAACATTCTATATAAATAGAAGTGTTCTCCAATGACTAAGGAGAACAACTTGAGGAAAACCTAGAATTACTGGTGCCAAAACTAGTAATTACTAGAAATAATAGTCTTCTCCAATGATTGAGGAGAATAAACCTTAAAAAACCCATAATTCTACAAAGAGCATTTTTGCAACTAGAGCATTACCTGAACTCCAAATCATCATTGAAAGCCAAAAAATCCTCAAAATTGAGCTAGCACTCACAAAATAGGAAGACACAAAAATGGGGACAATACAATAAGATATATAATAGGTTACTTGCAAATACAAGTTTATTTTCTTTAATGTACTTACAAAGAACCATCCATTCAATTTCTCTAAGGATGGTCCCAAATATCATGTAAATCTCTAAGACTATAGAGTTGTGTATGTATTGTTATAACTTCATGATGTAAATATAATGAAAAATTTGGGTTTGCAATTAAACTTAGTCATGAAGTCAAAGCTTAAGTTGTACAAACTTGAAAATATATAAAATGAAGTGAGAAAAGTTGCATTATTCCCCATGAAGTGTGTTAGGTGGGCATTGGTGGAATACCCCTCCCATAGTTTTCTTTTTAGTTTATTTGGCCAAACTCTTTTAGGCCACTCTTCAAATTGATTATCCACATTTGATGATATTATTTATATTTATGAGTTCATTGATGTATATGGTTTTACTGACCCCATACTTGCATGTGTATGGTTGACGTGTATGTTTTAATTTTTTGTTTGACGTGTCTGATGTGGTTGAGGGAAAAATTTGTAGTAACCTGCTTGCGGGATCCATATGATGTACTGATCTCTGCCATTGTCTATTATATATTTATACATGTACATGCTCGTCTTTTATGCAACATTTTAGGTATCGGGCATTGACATACCTGAATTGCCAGGATGAGCATTCCCTATCGTAATATCTCAATGGTAAGAGAGGGGAGATGACATACAAATCTAAATCCCAACCCAAACCATTGATTGTACTGAAATGATGGACAAGTATCTGATTTTCTACTCATCCGAATTCATCAAGGTGACATGAATTCGTGAGCCCTTCCTTGGAGTTTGTTATTTGAGTTAGTTGATTTTCGTGTGTTGTAAGTCAAGTGAGTTTTTTGTGTAAAATAATTAAATTAAGATTAATTATGAGATTAGAATAATTATATCTTATGAATATGATAATATTAAATACTGTATCATCTTAAAATGGAAGCACTTCCTTCTTGATAGGTTTAGCACCCTCTTTTAGTACATTTATCATGATAGACTTGCATTTAGGATGCATTTTGCACTTATCTTCTTCATTCTAGGTGAAATTAGGGTTAGGATCCCAAGGATTCTCCTGAATTTCCCCTTTTCCCATAGATCTATTTTCTAGGTAGGACTTAGAAATAAGTCCTCCTAGTCTTCATAACAGCCATCATAGGATTTTATGCTTATCCTTGGCATTCTGTCCTATTCTGATATCATTTCTAGGTCTCTGGGCATCCCCAGGACCTCCTGTCTTGATTTTGATTGGATTTGGGCCTAGGGTCAAATTTGAGGTTGATCCTGACTAGGTCAAGATCAAGGTCATACCTAACTAGGTCAATCCCAACCTTGATTTTCCCCCCTTCCTTCAAATCTTCAAAATCCTTGATTTCTGGGCATCGAGCTTTTAGGATATTTGTTTTCTCGCCTCCGGGTTGGCCATTTTGGGTTTCAGGATGGTACATCCTCTAATTTTATTTAATCTAGGTATATTTTCTAAAGGTTAGAACCTAATTAGGATTTAATTCTCCAAGGTGGCCCCTCTAGAGGATTGTGCCCTAGTTCACTATAAAAGGATTCCTTCCTCTCTCATTTTCTCATCCATTATTCACATTTCTTCATCAAGTTTTGTGAGAACCAAGTACAACCAAGCATTCTCATGATTAAGTGCTCTAAAGGAGTCAATTTCATGAGCAAGAAGATTTCAAGCAAGCAAGGAATGGTGAAGATGCAAGATAGCAAGAGGATGATATAGAAGATCAATCCATTGTTGACATCAAGCATCTTTGTGAACACATATTTGGAGCAAGAGAGATCCTTTCTTCCTTGATCCACCATCATCAAATTTCAAGCATTCAAAGTTTCAATCATGGAGTAACAATTACAGATTGTGAGTTTGGTAGAAGTACTTTAGCCTTGGGGGCTTGGTATGCTTTTCTATCTCATTCAAATCTATGCATTGTTGTTTCATACACATTCATGATAGGGTTTTGATCTAGAGGATTAGATCTTGGCATTACACTTTCAATACATACACACACACATTCTATTTCAATCGGCTATTCGTGGAGGTGGAGACCACCAAAACAGGGGTTTGACTAAGGCAAAACCCTATATAGCCACCCCCAAAACCCCCTTTTTCAGATATCTACAGTCGTTGTTTCAGGAATTAGAGGACAGATTTGAGTACCCTTTTCACCAAAATTTTGGGATCTGTGAACAAAATCAGAATCAGGCTTCAGAATAAAAATGTGGTATTTGACCTTTTATGAGGTTCAAACTTGACCTGCTATTGGAAAGATGAAACTTTTTTGGGTTTTCTTCGTCTCGGCTTTTTGATCACAGATCTGGTTGCAGAATCTTCTGAAACCTCATACAGACTTCAGAAAATAGGTATTTCCAAATCAATTTCACAATGAGGTATGTATCTTGATCTAATTAATTTTCAAGTATTTCCAGATTTACTTATGCTATGCCAATTCCAATTTCAATTCAAATGAATAAGTGTTGAATGTTAGGTACATTGCTAAGCTTCCATTTTCCCCCTATTCATTTTGGTGAACCCGTTTACGACAACTCTTTCTTTTATGGTGTTAGATTTAAATTTTGTATGCTTAGAAGATTAGATTTCTTTCTTGCATTTATATATTTCAAAAATACAAAAAACAAAAAAATTGCAAAATTCCTTTAAAAATACAAAAATATTTACATTTTCATGCTTTTCATTCTTTCTTTGTATTCAACATGTATGATTCTTATTTTGAGTACTTTGATGAGGCCTATATTGTACAAGAGGATAGATTACCTAATGAGGTACATGGTAGTGAGGATGAAAATGGTTCGAATATGATCTCCATGGATCCTATTCCTATTTCACTCTCCTCCACAACCTCTCAACTTGACCTTTACCATAGGGTGTGTGCATGGTTACCTTCATGTCCCACTATTTGCAACATTGATAAACCTAAAATGATATATCCTACACCTTTGATGACGGTAAAAGGATGTCCTCGTATAACAATTAAGGGTAAACCTAGAGATCCTTTGGATTTCTTTGATGAGATTGATTCCGTTTCACATGCTTATCGCACACGAAATAACCCTCAGCCTACTATTCCAGTTTCTTTACCTCCTTCTCAACCTATGCTTCCTCAAGCACCTAGCTATCCATCTACCTTTAAGGAGTACAACTTAGTTTACCAATTACGTGCTACTCCTGCTAAGGTATCTTTATGGGAATTACTTCAAACCTCCCTGACATATCATAAGGCATTGCAAAAAAATTTATCTACTCTTCCTGATTTGCCTCCTAATCAAGAGAACATTCATTTTATTTTTTATTGTATGCATACTATGCCTTTTGTACCTCCTATTGTGTTTTCTGATAATGATTTACCTTCCTTAGAGGTGCAGAATCAATATGATGCTCTTATGGTGGTTGTCTCTATTAATCAGAGTATCATTTGAAGAACTTTAATTGATAATGGATTTGGGCTTAATGCTTGTAGCATGGATATGCTCAAGGCAATTAAGGCTGATTTATCTACTATTCAACCTGATAATGTTCCTATACGTGGATTTGAAAATATTGTGAAAAGAACTTTGGGCATTATTACCTTACCTATTAAAGTAGGTCCAGTTATTCTAAATACTCCTATTCATGTTATTCCTGGACCTCTCAACTATAACCTTCTTTTAGGAAGACCATGGTTACATACTATGCATGCAGTTCCTTCTACACTTCATCGCAAAGTTAGGTTCATCTATAACAATCTAATGTATACATTACATGCGGATGATGCCCTGAACCATTGCTTAAATACAGAATATGCCAAAATCTCTGAACCTCTTCAACCTAGTAAAGAGATTGAAAAACAATCAGAGATACAACAATCTGAGATAAAACAACCTGAGATTCAATAACAAGAAGCCCCATCCTCTTCTTTTTTGACTGAGGATGATTGGGGGACATTGGATTTTAATCCTACATTTATTAGAGAATACAAGGTCTCTGATTTGGAATTCATGAAGCAACATAATGAATTTGAGAAAAAAATGTTTATTTCTTCTCCGCTGTCTGAAGAATTAAAAAGTAATTTTGTTGCCGCTTCGATTAATGAAACGCTTGACACTATAAAGCTTGATTGTTATGACATTGTGACATATGCCGCTCCTTGGACTCCCTTTGACATGACTAATCGATATGGTCCTGGTTATCATTTGCTTAAAAAATCAAGATTTAATGGAAAACAATGTGGTAAATACGAACAAGGTATACAAGTACCTTTGGATAATGAAGTTTATGATCATACATATGGATTAGGATTCAATCCTTATAGACAACCATCGGCTTTTCCTCTTAATGTTAATCATATTTGCAGTGGACAGTTGAAGTTGGTTAACGCATTACTTATTAACCTTAATCAACAATCCTCTTCGGATATTTTTCCTAAAGATGAAGCCTTAATGGAATTTTTAGGGGTTTATGAGGATTTACCTAAGTTTCATCACAAACAAGGAAAGCCTTATTGTTTGAAAATCGATGCTTATTTTGGAAAACATGAAGAACATGATATTCTCCCTTTACCAATGGATCCTCTGGTAAGAAGTGATTTGTTAATTACTGAAACTATTGATATTCAAGTGGATGGAAATGATTCTGAAAGGATGATAAAAATTGGGAAATGTTTGAATCAGGATGAACGTGATCACTTGGTTTCCCTTTTGCTTGAATTTAAGGATATCTTCTCTTGGACATATTCTGATATGCCAGGTATAGATTCTAAGATTGTTACTCATAACATTGTTTTAAAGCCGAATATGAAGCCGGTGAAACAAAAAATTCGAAAGATGAATCCACGAATTGCTTTGTTAGTCAAAGGTGAAATTGAAAAACTATTGGATTCTGGATTTATCCATTCTATTGATTACTCAAATTGGATTTCAAACATTGTGCCCATGTCAAAAGGAGAAAATAAGATAAGGATGTGCACTGATTTTAGAGATTTAAATAAGGCATCCTTGAAGGATGATTTCCCACTACCTAATATTGATATGATTGTGGATTCAACAATAGGCCATGCCTTGTTATCTTTTATGGATGGTTTTTCGGGATACAATCAAATCTTTATCCCCCCTAAAGATCAATTTAAGACTGCATTTATAACACCTTGGGGAACCTTTCATTGGGTCATGATTCTCTTTGGATTGAAAAATGTAGGAGCAACTTATCAACAGGCTATGACTTTGATTTTTCATGATTACATTCATAAGATCCTTGAAGATTATGTGGATGACATCTTGGCAAAATATATACAAAGAGAAGATCATGTTACTATTTTACAAAAGATATTTGAAAGGATTAGAAGTTATAATATGAGATTGAATCATAAGAAATGTGTCTTTGGAGTTGATTTTGGTAAATTATTAGGATTTATAATCTCTAAGCGAGGCATCGAAGTAGATACTAAAAAGATTGAAGCTATCGTTAATATGCCTCCTCCTAAGAATATTTTCCAGTTATGAAGCTTACAAGGAAAAATACAAGCTATTTGTCACTTTATTTCTAATTATTCGGAGAAAGGATACCACTTTCTCTTGGAATGAGGAGTGTAAACAAACTTTTGAGCAATTTAAGGAGTATCTTGTGAATCCTCCTATCTTGTAACCTACAAATTTTGATAAACCATTTCAATTATACACTTCAGCGACTCCACGGGCCATGAGTGCGTTGTTAGCTCAAATTGATGATAATGATAAAGAAATACCTGTGTATTACATTAGTCAGACTTTACTTGATTATGAAACATGATATACAAATTTAGAAAGACAATGTCTAGCTGTAGTTTATGCATGTCAGAAACTCAGGCATTATTTGATAAATGCTAAAGTTAATGTGATTGTCAAGTTTGATCCTTTGAAACATCTTTTCTCACAAACTAATCTCTTAGGCCGATTGGAAAAATGGGTGATGTTGCTTACAAAATTTGATCTTAATTTTATTTCTCAGAAATTTATTAAGGGACAAGCATTGACATATTATCTAGCCGAAGCTCCTTGGCCTTACCTAGATGAAAGTTCTACTTCTATAGAATTTCCTGATGATAATATCGTAACTCTTCAACAGGAGGATATTTGGGAATTATATTTTGATGGATCTAAATGTAAGACAAGTTCTGGTGTGGGTATCATCTTGATTCCCCCTACAAAAAAACCCATCCCTTTATCATATAAACTAACCTTTCCTTGCACTAATAACATTGTGGAGTATGAAGCTCTTATAACTGGACTATGAGCAACTTCATCCCTCAATATCAAACATTTACATATATATGGAGATTCACAACTAATAGTTGAATAGATTAAAGGAGGATATCAAACTAAAAATGCTAAAATGACACAATATAGAGATTTAGCTCTTGATGTGCTTTCACAATTCTCCTCTTATACAATTCAGACTTTACCTAGGAAGGACAATCGACATGCAGACGCCATGGCCAATGCAACTTCCTTGGTTTGTCTCAAGAACAATGTGGAAAACTTTCAATTTACTATACAAACTCTTAAATGCCCTGCAATTTTTGATAAGTTTACCTCTGATTGTTTTAACTTGCTTTCAGATGAATGGTATTCACATATTTTTCATTTTTTGAAGGATGGTACTTTTCTTGAATTAGCAACAAGGAACATGTGTAATCGTATTAGGAAACTTGCAGCACAGTACATCATTTTAGGAGATACGCTTTACAAACACTCTTATGAGGGATTATTATTATGATGTCTTAATAGAAATGAAATTCCTGTAGCTTTAGTAGAGGCTCATTCTGGTTCTTGTGGGGGACATTTTGGTGGAAAATCCTTGGTTAATAAATTACTTTGAATGGGATATTATTGGCAAACAATGGAACAAGATTCTTTCATGTTTGTTAAGAAATGTCCTCAATGTCAAAAATATAGTAATTTGATTCATGCTCCTGCTCATGAGATTTGTAATCAAGTTTCTCCATGGCCTTTTAGTGTTTGGGGTTTTGACCTTATTGGAAAAATCTCACCGACTTATTCTCAAGGACATACTTACATTCTCACCGCTACGGATTACTTTATGAAGTGGGTTGAAGCTGTCCCTCTTCGTTCAACAATAGCAGATGTTATTTGTGATTTCATCCTTAATAATATCATAACAAGATTTGGTATTCCTTCGACGATAATTTCGGATAATGGAACATCTTTTGAAAACAAAGAAGTTGGGAAATTCTTGGAGAAATATAGGATTCAACATCAATTTTCAACTCTTTACTATCCTCAATCTAATGGACAAGCTGAAGCATTGAATAAAATTATTGAACAAATTTTGAGAAAAACAGTTAGTAAGCATGCAAAAGATTGGCATTCTCAATTGACTTATGCTTTATGGGCCTATAGGACTAGTGTTCATACCGCCATGGGTACTTCTCCTTATAACCTTGTCTATGGTACTGATGCTATTATGCCTTTGGAACTAGAAATACCTTCTTTACGTATTTCATTTCATGGGATAATTGATAAAGATACTTTTTGTAAACAATGCTTACAATAATTCAAAATATTGGATGAACAACGAATACATGCATTAGAACATATAAAAGCTTATCATAAATCTCTTTAGAAACAATAAAATCATAAGGTAATTGAACGAACATTTTTGGTTGATGATTTAGTCCTTTATGAGAATCAATAGAATGTGAATGCTTTACCGGGCGAAAAAGGAAAATTTAGCCCTAATTGGCTTGGACCTTTTGCTGTTATTGAAGACTTTGGTTCAGGTGCTTACAAACTTGTTGATATGGATGGTGTTTCTTTAAAGGAACCCATTAATATTATGCATCTTAAACGTTATTACCCTTAATCTCATTTTTTCCATGTGCATTTATGTGTTCCTTATAAAGATTTATTTTATAGGTTATGTAGTTTTAGTAAAAATTATATATTGAATATGTTTATGCACTTTCTTTCTTTCTTTCTTTCTATTAAGTTTTATATTGATGAAAGCATAGTAATCAAACATAGAACTAATCAGTAGAGAAAGTTTTTCATTCATCAAAAATAGTTTTCAAAGTTTTTGATACATAAGTGGCCAATGGCCCTATCTATCACTACGTCTATCACTATGTCGCTCTGATGGCCGATGACTCCCAGATCTCTCTACTCCATGATGGGAAGATGAAGATTTGTGTGTTTGTGTATGGCTCCTGGATATGCTCATACCCTGTACACATCCTCAGAGACTCTGTACCTCTGCCATCAACTTCTCCTCTCTTTCTCTGCACATTCTCAGCTCTCGCTAGATACATACAAAGATGTCAGCATGTCTGCCGGGATCTCTGTGACCAATGGAAAACTCTCGCTCGTCGGCTGGTAGTAGGTAGGATATAATGGTATCCTTGAGAATCTTGGATACAAAGCTCCTCCACTCCGCTACGCTAGCTATAGAAAGAAAAACTTCTATCAGTCTAGTATCTTGTCTATTCAAATTATATATTCAACCAAATTTCAATCAAGTTCATACTTGGGTCTCCCTCCTGGACATCGCTAAAATGCCTAGATGGTGGGGGCATGGAATGACTACTCTCTCCACGCTCTCTATATCTTAGTCTCGATGGTGGTGTCTCTGTGTGGGGCCATGGGGGTCGTCATGATCTCAGTGGTGATGCGTGAGTAATAGGTATATTTGTACCAGTATTACCACCCGGGGGCATGTCCTCGACTCTCTCCTCTACTCTCTCCTCCTCATCCTCCATGGGATCTCCCTTGGAGATGTGCTCCTCCTCATCTTTGATATCCTCATCCTCTTCAGTGGATCCACTATCCCGGTGTGTCCCTTGATCTGTAAAGCCTGGATCACCTATAGGATAATCCTTGGGAAAGATAAGACGGGTCCCCTCCAAATTCTAGTATCTGATGTAATCTCAGCTCACGCTTGAATAGGCTACATCTGATGGTATCTTTATATCCTTGATCTCCTCTGCATTGCTATCCTCTATGTCTGCTATTGATGGTCGGCGTATGGCACCAGGTCTCTGATAGTATCTCATCAGATGAACATAGCGAGGTACTAACTTAGGGACTCCCTATAACAGGCCGAATTGCCTCATCACCTGATCATAATAGTAGGGCATCACTAGATGACTCTGATGACCCTCTAGCAGCTTACGCTATTGTGAATGTCTCATCTGGAATCGTGTATCAGGCCACTCTGTCATCTGACAGTAGGGTCTCCATATCACATCGATGCTGGCAATACGGTCTAGATGTACTCTCCAGTAGACCATATCGGCAAACTGCCAAACATCTCTCAAAGGATATGTGAAGGCTCTCATTGTGCTCACATCTACCATCACTAGAACTCCCTGTGGACATGTACATGCAAAATGCTCAAAAATCCATATCTGCAGAACTGTGCATGTCAAAAGACTCTCCTGCTGATACCTCACTAGTTGACCCAGCTCATGGTATAGCTGAGCTAGCATGCTGTGACCCCATGAGAACACGATCCTCTCTCTCCCCTTCCTCCGTATGAGATGTGTTAGAGGTGAACAAAATATGGTACCCTTTGAGTTGGGTAACACAACCAAGGCTACTATACATAACATCACCTTCCGTACTAAAGGTGTAGAGCCTGATAGTATGGAAGAAAGTGAAATCTGATCTGACCGGGTCTGCATTAGTGGATGCACTCATGTACAATACTTTGTGTCTGCATGGATCTCCTCAAAACCACACTATGCTCTGGGTCTAATGATCTCCCCTTGAACTGGAAGCTGCATGATCCTGTAGACATCCTCTAAGGTCACTATGATCTCACCAGAGGGAAGATGGAAGGAGCATGTATCCTCATCCCACCTCTCTATCAAAGCCGATAACATGGCTCGGTGTAGTCTGAGCTGTGGAAGGACTAATATCTACTATAGTCCCACATCCCTTAGTAACTACATCCCTCATCATCAACCTCAGATAGTCTCTCCTTGACTTTCACTAGCAATTCCCCAAAAGGATGCTCTCAGAAGCAGACTAGGTCCTGCAAGCACAAACAAAGATCATATCAGTCATCTACAACATCAAATCTGCAAAACTAACTGAACTAGGTCAAAGTCAACCTTAGTTAGGTCAATGTCAACCTTACTGGGTCAATGTCAACTTTACTGGGTCAGGGTCGACCTTTTTGGGTCAAGGTCGACCTCATCTCAAAAACTGACAAAAACCCTCTGGTCAATGTCGACTTTCATGGGTCAAAGTCGACCTAGATGGGTCAATGTCGACCTAAATGGGTCAAGGTCAACCTAAAAGGGGAAAAATTGACCTTGCCTATAAAAAAAAAGAATTTGGAAAGTACAAAGGTGGATAATGGTAAACTCACCTCAGGTAGTGACTGTTCGGTAGCCAGGCTGTGTCTCAGAGTCTCCAGGCGTGTCGCTCGAAGTTCCTCTCTTCTCAACATCTTGCTTCCTCATTTCAAATCTGAGAATGGTAAGAATGAGTAAGTATTTCTCTCTTTTACTTATTTATAAGTTCAAATTAGGGTTTTATTAGGGTTTCCTTAGGGTAAACTCAGATTTTCCCTTCTTATGCATTTAGACAGACATCCACTCTTTTCATCATAACTTGAGTTTGGTAACTCCATTTTTAGTGCCGTTAGCAGTGTTGGAATCGTGATTCAGATACCTAACTCCTTGAACTGATTTAGGAAGGTTAGGAATCCATATAATTGGTTTAGGAAAGGAATTTTTAACACTATGCATATCCAGTATATAGAGTTTTTCTTATCACCCTATTTCATCCTTCCGAAGTAGAAAGCCGAAACAGGGGGGGCATAAGGGGCTCTATACACTTCTCAAGTTATCATATAGTAAGCTTTAGGTGATTTATAAATTTTCATTAACCTTGTGTTTTGTAGGTTCTAGTAGTTTTCTGCAGGATCTTTACATCGAAGACTTAGCTATATCCTTTTTTATTTACTATGATGTTTTCTTACTTTAGCTTGCATATTCACGTAGTGTCATATCTAAGCTAATATGAGGGCTAAATGTATCATCTTAAAATGGAAGCACTTCCATTTTGATAGGCTTAGCACCCTCTTTTAGTACATTTATCATGATAGACTTGCATTTAGGATGCATTTTGCACTTATCTTCTTCATTCTAGGTGAAATTAGGGTTAGGATCCTGAGGATTCTCCTGAATTTCCCACTTTCCCGTGGCTCTATTTTCTAGGTAGGACTTAGAAATAAGTCCGCCTAGCCTTCATAATAGTCATCATAAGATTTTATGCTTATCCCTGGCATCTTGTCCTGTTCTGATATCATTTCTAGGTCTCTAGGCATCCCCGGGACCTCCTGTCTTGATTCTGATTGGATCTGGGCCCAGGGTCAAATTTGAGGTTGATCTTGACTATGTCAGGATCAAGGTCGTACCTGACTAGGTCAGTCCCAACCTTGATTTTTTCCCCTTCCTTCAAATCTTCAAAATCCTTGATTTTTGAGCATCGGGCTTTCAGGATATTTGTTTTCTCGCCTCCGGGTTGGCCATTTCAGGTTTCGGGATGGTAAATCCTCTAATTGCATTTAATCTAGGTATATTTTCTAAAGGTTAGGAGCTAATTGGGATTTAATTTTCCAAGGTGGCCCCTCTAGAGGATTGTGCCCTAGTTCACTATTAAAGGAGGCCTTCCTCTCTCATTTTCTCATCCATTGTTCACATTTCTTCATCAAGTTTTGTGAGAACCAAGTGCAACCAAGCATTCTCATGATCAAGTTCTCTAAAGGAGTCAATTTCATGAGCAAGAAGATTTCAAGCAAGAAAGGAATGGTGAAGATGCAATATAGCAAGAGGATGATATAGAAGATCAAGCCATTGTTGACATCAAGCATCTTTGTGAACACATATTTGGAGCAAGAGAGATCCTTTCTTCCTTGATCCACCATCATCAACTTTCAAGCATTCAAAGATTCAATCATGGAGTAACAATTACGGATTGTGAGTTTGGTAGAAGTACTTTAGCCTTGGGGGCTTGGTATTGTGTGTGTGAAAATTGTACCTAATCTATAGACACAACACTTCAGTAAAATATTAGAGGTTAGCTAAAATTGAAATCGTGCAATAAATGAAAGCTAAATTAACCAGGCGATTTACTGGCTTCTAATAGGTGCGAGTATGATGTTCTCAGATTTTTATTGAGATCAGTGACCTTGACGACACCTAAATGAAGGATTTGAATGCAAAACTGATATGAAATATGAATGCAATTAATCTATTTTTATTTATTTTCTATGCAATGATATGATGAAAACTGATATGAATCCAGAATCTAAGATGAAATTGATATGCAATGAATTGATCTAAGATGAATTCTAAATGATATGCAATACTAAAAAAAAACAAGAATGATCTCACAATAGCTTGGATTCACAAAGATGATTCTTTAGTCTCCAATTCGACAGCATGAGGATGTAAAAATATGAGATGATTTGGGATGAGCCGAAGCCGTAATTTATAGAAATCTAGGGCTTTGGAGGTGCATGAAAAAAAACTATAAATCACTCAAATAAACTCAACTTGATTTTTGAGTTATCTGAAAATAAAGAATAATTAACTCACAAAAATATGCAAAAGCAAAGTTTAACTCAAAATAGAGTTTAACTTTAATTGATAATTGATAGTTGTCTACTTTTCTTGATTGTGCATGATTTATTTATGAATTAATTTAATAATAAAGTGATTTATTTCCAACTTAACTGATTTTGAAAAATAAAATAATTGATTTATTGGTTAATCAATTATTTTTCAAACTTTTATTCAAAAACAATATTATTAAAAATTGACAACTTGCTTTAATTAATTAAATAAGAATTTAATCAATTATTCATAGGATTTTGGATTTATTGTCAAAATTAAATAATACAATTTAGGAATAAATAGAATTAACTTCAATTAAATAATTAAGTGGCAGAATTAAATCTAATTAATTAAATATTGAGAATATTCAATTAATCAAACTTTAGGATAAATAAGATTTATCGCCAAATAATCATTAAATTAAAAGATAATTAGGATGATTAAGAATATTACTAGGAATATTCTTTGATGAAGAATTTAGGATAATCAATTAGGATTCGATGATGTTCAGATGTGCCTTTGGTTAGGACTTTGATGTCGATTTCGTTCGATATGTTGATGTAGGAGGTTAATGAATTTATAGCCCATTTTTGGGGTATTACATTTTGCCCCTCTTTGAATTACTGTGCGAAGTGCAGTGGTTCAAAGATAGTCTGTGTACGATAAAGATATGAAACTGATATGAAAGATATGATGATATTAGGTCCTGAATGACCAAAGATAATGTTCACTATAACAACGATGAACCAATGAAACAAAAGCGTCAAAACGCTTGATTCTGAACCTTATGATTGGGAAGAAGTGAGTGACTAATTCCAGACTCGATTGTCCTTAGAAGAATCATGTATGTATCACATTTGAACCCTTCAGTTACTGAAGAACCAAAGAAATAACACTAATGAACCGATGGTTACGAGAAACTGATACAGTTTACAAGATTAGGAGAATATCAGATTGATATGGATCTCGATGAATTTGATATGCTCCAAGCGATGATACATTTGCCCCGAGCGATGAGGACTTTTGATGAATCAGCAACTAGACGTGGTTGTTGTCTTGATTACTAATGAAAGATAATAGATTTAGATTTACAGATTTTGAATGATGTGCAATGCCATGCCCCCTTCGGGATTAAAATTAAAATCTGACAAGAAAAATCAGTGTTGATAGTTTAGAAGCATGTTAATTTATTTAGAAGTGGTTATACATGTTTGAGAACACATTCTACATCGTTTAGAGGTCTTGGAGACCAAGTTTGACTAGGGGTGACCATGAGTTGACCATGGTTGACTAAGTTGAAAATTTGATAGTTTGATATAAGATAATCAGTTAAGTTGAATTCTAGATTTCTTTTGATGATTGAAGTTCGATTATGCAAGTAGTTAATAGTATGAATGATCGCAGATTTTGATTTTGATCCCGAAAAAAGATTCTACTTGTTGTTTCGTTGGATGGACTTTCATGTGAGATTCATCTCTTGTTAGATTTGAAGAATCGTTTAAGCATTGAAGTTTAGCCAACCCTTGTGAGATCATGCAAACATGCAAAATGCAAAGAGACATGCAGAATGAAATGCAACCTAAGACCTAGGACCTAGTCATTGATCATGTGTCAGTTTGTTATCATCATTGAAATTTTAGGTAACCGGATAAATCAATACAATGCCCACTAGCTATGAAACCATAGACATATGAATATCGATTTGTATGTGCAAGAATCAATACAACACCCACTAGTTAGGAAACCATGGATATATGAATATTGATTTTGTTTTCAGAATGTCGGATTAGATATAAGCACCAAGGCACAAACGCCAGGATGACCTAAATATCATGTCCATTTTGATATAGAAACTTGTATAAGCATCAGAACATAAACGTCATGATGACCTGAATACGCCTTGCGTTACAAACACATCAAACAGTCAAGAGATCATTCAAAATCCAATGTGAATTACCCGTAGTGACCCTTTATCGTTCACATCTTTAGGTAAGATTGTGTTTCACAATAGGAGAAAGAAATCACTCAAAAAAGACAATAGTTAGATCAAACGTCCTTGAATTTTCTGGGTATCAATGGTCGAGGTATGAATGGCCATCCAATTCGAGATAGAGGCTCTTACAGTTGGACACCATTTCAATCCAGAATTTCTAAAGTTGTTAGATTTTCACATACAAGAAGAAGACAAATAAAAGATTATGCCCCCAGTCATCACTCTCTAAATCCTGTAAAGGACATCATCGAAGAGCTTGAAGGGACACGATATGGAAAAATCTCAATGCGAATCAGTAAGCATACAAAGAGATAAAAGCATGTAAAAAGCATAGATTGTTTTCAGTTTGATGTTTGATTGCATTGTTGTAGATGCAAAATCCTTTTTGGAGAGGAGACTGACTGACTGACTCGGATGAAGCTTCAAAGGACTCTGACTGGATATGACACATCTAAAGTATATGTTGGAGGCCATAGGATGTGACATTGGTTGCCCCCAAGTTCAAACATTGATAGGATACCGACGTTTGAGCTGATTGGTGTACAAACTGACTTATTGAAAACTGGAAATGCAAAAACAAACCGGGAGATATGTACAAACTAAAGCAAGACTGAAGGCTAGGAAAGACCAAGATTGCGCTGATAGATGAAGTGTTTTGAAACAAGTGACACCCATTTGCCGGGTTTTCACCATCTTGGCAGAGATTCTATTTTTGCTACCAAGGCGCCTATTTCCAAGTTTTCACCAAGGCACTTTTTTTTTTTTCTCATTTTTTTGTATTTTTCATTTTTTTCAATTTTTTTGTACTTTTGATTTTTTTTTTTGTGAATTATCAAGGCACCTATTGCTAGGTTTTCACTAAGATGTTTATTTTTTCAGGACTTTTTTAAAATTTTCAAGACATTTACTATAGACTGAATGCCTTAGGCGTATAATTTCTTCAGATGAAGAATGTTGATTGGTTCTTAGAGCCGTTCTCCTTCAGTCATTGAGAGTTGATAGGCACCAGAGCCAAAAGTAGCAGTGATAACAAAGGGACCCAGCCAGTTGGGTTCAAACTTTCCCTTGCGTTCTTGATGTGATTGATTTTTAGGATTCTCTCTCAAGACTAGATCACCAACTTGAAATTCTCTGTGTCTGACTTTCTTATTGTAGCCTCTAGACATTCTCTTCTGATATACTCTAAGATGATCATACACTGCTTGTCTACGCTCATCTAGTAGTTCCAGTTCTTGCAACCTAGACACTCTGTAGTCATCATCAGTTATTAAACCATGCATTCTGATTCTTAGTGATGGGATTTCAACCTCAATAGGCAGTACTGCTTCAGACCCATAAACTAAAGCGAAAGGTGTAGCCCTAGTAGGTGTTCTGATACTTGTTCTGTAGGCCCAGAGAGCTAGATTGATCATGAGATGCCAGTCTCTTCATGTTTTATTAACTGTGTGATGCAAGATTTTCAATAGATTCTTGTTAGAAGCCTCTGCTTGTCCATTCCCTTGAGGATAGTAGATAGAAGACCAATGTTGTGTGATCTTGAATTTGGCAAATAGATCATCCAAGTCTTTGTTCTTGAATTGTCCACCGTTATCTATGATTATGGAATGAGGTATCCCATATCTGCATATGATATAGTTCAATATGAACCTAGATATTTGCTTTCCAATTGCTTGTGTCAAAGGGACTGCTTCTACCCATTTTGTAAAATAATCTGTAGTTGTGATTATATGGGTATGTCCATTAGAAGAATGAGGATGTATAGCTCCTATAAGATCAAATGCCTATTGGTGAAAAGACCATTGTGTAGTAGAGGGAATAAGATCTCACCCTGGTGCATGTGTCAAGTTTCCATGGACTTGACACTTTTGACAATTCTTAGCAAACTTGACTGCCTCTTTCCCTTTTTTTTTTTTTACTGCAAACTCTCAAGCAAGATCATATCATGTAGTTCCAATGTCTAGCAAGGTGGAGAACAAGAGGGATTGACAAACTGTCGATGAGATGAAAGACAAGAGAATGAAGGAGAATGAAGGGAAGAAATCCTCAAGGGCAAACTCCTCAAGAATACTCAAGCTAGGGAAAAATTGTCATGTAAAAGCACTTTTGAACAAGCAATGAAAGACCAACATAAGATAAGTCACAAAAGTGTAATGCCAAAGAAGGAAAGGATGTATTCTAAAGGAGTAGACATGTCAAGAGGTTTCATAGCACCGTGTTCTACTCTTTCTTTTTTTTTACTTTTTAGTTCAAGACCAAAGGGGAAAAGGATAGCGAAAGACTAGAATGAATGGAGGAAGATAGACATGAAGGCTAAATAGGAAGGGAATGAAAGCAAGATCATTGTAAGATAGCTCACAAAATAGCCAAATGTTCGTGTATAGATCAACATTGTCAAGATCAGAGAGAAGATGGAATGGATGAAATATGTAGAAGAACTACTCATGATGCCTGATTGCCAGGTTTTTATCATGGTACTTATCCAAGGTGCCACAAGGGAGTGGTTTTCACCATAGGACAAATTTATTTCTCTTTACTTTTGCTACCAAGGCACTTGTTTCCAAGTTTTCACCAAGGCACATTTTCAATTTTTTTTTGGAAGAAGGCAATCTTTTTAGACAATGCTCCTTGAAAGGATAAAATCATGATATGTCAAGGATTCAAGATGATATGCTCAAAGATGCTGATAGGAAAAGGAAGATGGAAGAGAAAATGGAGGATAAGGTTTTATGTAAAGTGAGTGAGGTTGGAAGATAGGAGGAATAGGCAAATGAGGAAAAATGATATAAGGTAGAAGGATAATGAATGGAAGGATTGTGAAAGGGTAGATAGAAAGGAAGACAAGATCAAGATCAACACACACCTTGAAGGGTGGTGAGAGGATGGAGGAAATGTGTATGAAGGAATACGTGAAGGAATATGGTGAATGGATAGCAAAGGTTGTGGTTTAGGTGCATAGAATGAAATAATTTTTTTGGAGGAAGATGAAGTGGAAGCCTTTGGAAGCTTGAATGTCAACTTCACTTTTTTCTCAACACCAGACTCTTTCAAGAGAGACTTTGAAATCCATATAGCCGTAGGCTTTTCATTTCTTTTTGATGATCTAGAGAGAATATCTTTAATGATAGATTTTGGAACCCATACTTGTCTTGTAGTTTTTTTCTTAGATATCTCTTTTGACTTTATGCTTCCATGTCTATGAGAGGAGACATGGTGATCTTCTTTTTTTGATGATTCTTATATTGCTTCTTTTTCTTGTATTGAACATTCAAGTTACTTCTAAAAGACTTGGGACTTGTGGAGGAAGAAGGAGGATATGACTGGTTTAGATGGTTGGGTGGATGAAAGGATTTCAAGGGTATGCATCTATGTTGATCTTGAGGAAAGATGGGAGATGGAGGGATGTAAGGACCCAAGATGGATGGCGAATTAGGAGAGTTTGGAGGGGAAAGTGAAGGGACATAAGGGCCCAAGATGGAAGGAAGACGTGAAGCCCTTAGTATTGGTGGAGGAGGTCCAAGGATGGAAGTGGAAGATGCAAAAGGATAATCAACAAGTTCATCAACATCTATATGACAACCAAGGATATCAGCATCTTTAGATTGAGCATTAGAATTTTCAATAAAATCGTGAACATCTTGAATAGGAGCAACTTCTTTGATAGGATTTTTTAGAGCTTGCAAAGACTTAGGAAGAGTAGAAAGTGGAAACGAACATGGAGTGGTAGAATAAGAAGATGGAAGACTTTGATCTTGACAAGGATCTTTGGATAGCACAAGTGTACAATTTTTTTTTTGATTTTCAATAGTCTTAACATTGGAAGTAACAAAATGATTTTTACCAACATTAATGGAAGTATCATCTTTGGAAAGTGCAGGTGTAGTAAGGTTATTTTGATTGTCAATAAGCTCAATGGTATAAGTAGTAACTTGATTTTGCTTAGGAGAAGACTTAAGACAGGGTGGAATGAATGAGAAAGGGCATGTGGGATCAAAAGAACCCTGGAATGGATAAGAGACATCATGAAAAAGATTGGATGACATGGAGGGTTCTTGATCTTGATCTTTCTTTATGTTCTTTTCTTTATCATTTTTAGAGTCCTCTTGACATGGAGCTACTTCTAAGGACAAGGGATCATGCTGCAATTGTATAAAAGACTTTGGAAGAGATGGGGAAGGATTAGCTGGAGTAGGCATTATAGCATATAAAGGCTTAGGCTCTTTGGGTTTAGCATTATTGAAAGTATTTGCAGTCAAGTAAAGGTTAGTTTGAGTTTCTTTAAGAGGTAGCCCTGGAGGATAACTATAGGGAACCGTATGAAAAGTATCAGGGCTTGTGTCAGATGAAGGTTCTGTGAAAGATTTGAAAGACTCGGAAGCTTTAGGAAATGTACGGGTATTGGAGGAAGTAGGGGATGGAAGGGAACCATCACAAGACAAACATTCAACATTAACATGATCTTGCTTGAGAGTGTAATCTTTATTTTCAGCCTGAGAGTTCTTAGAGGAGAGATTCTTATAGTATTTACTTTTGTAATCAGCACAAAAAACTTTCTCTTCCTCAAGTGAAGTAGACGTGTCATCTAGGTATTGCTCACAGAAGTCATCAAAGTCTCTTTCAAAATCAGAATCATATGGATCACCATCACGATCTATCCAATGTGATGGCCCATTTGTAGTAAGCAGGAATACACGACGAGGAGGACTCTTAGGAACAGAGGTGTCATAGGTATCATTACATTGTCTATCATCATAGTCATCATAGTCTTCAAAGATGGGCATGTCACTCTCTATGGAAGAGGTATCATAAGGGTTATCACATTGCTCAAATTCTGTCCGGGGGCATGTGACATGTACAAGTCTTTATCAAATGGAAAAGGGCATAGAGCTTCCATGGAGAACTCTTTAGGTTCTTTTTCTTTCTCAAGTTTGTTAAGCTTGACTTGCATAGCGTGCATCTGTTTCATCATAGTGGTGATTAGAGTTTCTTCCTCATGTGTACTGATTCTTTGAGACATGTTAGGAGTTTTAGGACTCCCTGGGATAGATCGAGGTGGAGTTTGTTGATTACCTCCGTGAGTTGATGGAGGAGGTATGTAACCAGTTTTCAATCAAAAATTGCCAAGGTCGTCATCTTCGTAAAGACCAAAATTGTAAAGTTGTTCAAGAGTGGGACCTTGGTGAGTAGTCAAAGGTATGATATGAGATGTTCCTTCCAATTTCTTGTGTGAGGAAGCTCTAGTTTCCACCATTAACCCTGGATGACGCAAAATAATAAGATACAGACAACTGAAAAATGATTTGATTCAAGAAGATCTGATGACACAACTTTGTCAAGGTTTGATTGATTGAAGATTGGATTGGACATGAGTGAGGTATACTGTGCCTTGGATGTATGGGTAGATTTTCCCAAAAGATAGCAGACACGAGATGACAACACTTAGCCATTTTGATAGTTGATTGAAGATTGATAGTTATGACAAGGTTTTGACACAAGATGATAAAGACTCAAATCGATTAAACAGAAGGCTAAATCAGATTCAAAAGGCCACTTTAGGAAAATGATTGGATTCTCAATAGTTGCTGCTCTGTTCCTGACACAGTGATTTATTCTACAGATTCTGGAAATAGGTTGAAAAAGCTAAGTATCTGGCAATTCTAACAACTTTCAAAATTTTTCCAAACGACACTCTGCAGACTCGTACGACAGTGGGTATGCTATGACACGATAGTTGAAAAGCTCGTACGACAGTTGCAAAACTCGCACGATAGTTGCTAGCAGGATTTTACTTTTTTGAATTTGACTGGCAGAAAGACTCGTACGACACTGGGTTCTTTACCATACGACAGTTGGGCAGTGATGAAACGACATTTGATAAAAACTTGTATGACTTTCTGACGTCCTGAGATGACTTTTGACTCCAGAAAAGAATTTCCTTCAAATTTTGCAAATTTAGGGTTTTCAGTTTTAGATTGTTTGCAAATTTCAATGTCCAGATTCAAAGATTGTAATAGATTTGTTCATTTTCAGTAACCAGATAGATAAACAAGCACGCAAAACAACAAGCAATTGATTTCAAGCATGTCTGAAAATAATGAACAAGGGCAAAAGCAACCTTGCGCATGAACAATCAAGTGACTTATTTGTGCTAATCCTTAGAATTGCTAATTGTGTATGTTCCAAAAAGTTTTGCATTAATGCACATATTCCTAGAAAATGAAAATTTGGCCTCACATGGGTTTTTAGTAATGGTTTGACTCTACAACTTTTATGATCCAAAGGGGTGAACTCCAATCCCGGCGCACCAGGGTTTTGATGTAGTCCGAGAATTTAATCAATCAGGAATTGTTAGGGAGATCTGACAACCCAATAATGAACCACACCTGTGAAGATTTCTTCCACAAGGACATTTATATAGCGGCTGTCACTACCATGACGAAAATGACTATTACCGCTTGAGATTTCGTCAACGTGGTTGACCCAATTAACGGAATGTCCACTACGGTTAACCCTCTCTAAAGGTGACTCACAAAATATACCACATGGAAATTGATTTCAGATTCAAGAATTTGAGGTTCTAGTACTATCCAAAAAGGAAGTAGAGCATAATCCCTTAGCCTTTTCACTTTTAACTCAAACAAAGCAGACAGATTAATCCGACACGCTAAGACCAAGATTATCTCACAAAGATCTATGACGTCAACCCCTTATGATCTATCAACCTCTTCGGAGAGAGAATGCCTCGATCAAAAGTTGAAGACACACGGATCTAGTGGAATGTGAGACTCCCTTAGTATCCTCCCCACCTACAAGGGATCCTTCGTTGAGAAGAGTCTCGCTGGAAACCCACTCTCTCAAGATCCACAAATAGTGTTCTTGGGGCTTAATTACTATGTGTAACAAAGATGCTGAAAGAAAACTATGTTCATTTTTATAGCCCAAATGAAGTCTGTGATAGGAAAGCAATAAAAGTCACTCAAGCTAGACACATGAGATGTTCGTTTTAGATCCAAAATCGAAGTCTTATCAGCTGAGAAGATTACCTGAATTCCTCGCAACGCACTTAGTATATTTTTACCTATTTTTAGCAATTCTTGCACTTTTTCCAATCAAAACCAGTAGGAGTCAATCAAAAATAGAGAATTTCAATTGTTAAGATTAGCCGTTAGTCGAAATTTGAAAACCAAATATGACAAAGTGCCTTGAAAAATGAAATGACAGTTGAAATCTGATGCCAAAACTCGTACGACAGTGGGTCTGTTATCGAACGATAGTTTGAAACTCGTATGACAGTGGGTATGCTCCCAGATGACAGTCCAGAAACTCGTACGACATTGGGTGTTCTGTGAAATGACAGTTGAACTTTCAAACGACAGTTTGTACAGTACGACACGATCCTCAATCTGATAGACTGTCGTACGACAATGGGTATAGTGCGAAATGACTTTTGTCAGAAACTCGTATGAAGATTGTATGAACATAAATTAAAAATCATAGTTTTGCACAGAAACTGAGGAGAAAAAGATAGAAATTGATAGAATTGAAATGGAAACCCATTTCAGGGGCCCATGGTGGGCGTCAAAAATGTGTATGTGAAAATTGTACCTGATTTGTAGACACAACACTTCAGTAAAATATTAGAGGTTAGCTAAAATCAAAATCGTGCAATAAATGAAAGCTAAACTAACCAGGCGATTTACTGCCTTCTAATAGGTGTGAGTATGATGTTCTCAGATCATTATCGAGATCAGTGACCTTGACAACACCTAAATGAAGGATTTGAATGCAAAATTGATATGAAATATGAATGCAATTAATTTATTTTCTATGCAATGATATGATGAAAACTGATATGAATCCAGAATCTAAGATGAAATTGATATGCAATGAATTGATCTAAGATGAATTCTAAATGATATGCAATACTAAAAAAAAATAAGAATGATCTCACAATAGCTTGGATTCGCAAAGATGATTCTTCAGTCTCCAATTCGACAGCATGAGGATGTAAAAATATGAGATGATTTGGGATGAGTTGAAGCCTTAATTTATAGAAATCCAGGGCTTTGGAGGTGCATGGAAAAAAACCATAAATCACTCAAATAAACTCAACTTGATATTTGAGTTATCTGAAAATAAAGAATAATTAACTCACAAAAACATGCAAAAGCAAAGTTTAACTCAAAATAGAGTTTAGCTTTAATTGATAATTGATAGTTGTCTGTTTTTCTTGATTGTGCATGATTTATTTATGAATTAATTTAATAATAAAGTGATTTATTTCCAACTTAACTAATTTTGAAAAATAAAACAATTGATTTATGGGTTAATCAATTATTTTTTAAACTTTTATTCAAAAATAATATTATTAAAAATTGACAACTTGCTTTAATTAATTAAATAAGAATTTAATCAATTATTCATAAGATTTTGGATTTATTGTCAAAATTAAATAATACAATTTAGGAATAAATAGAATTAACTTCAATTAAATAATTACGTAGCAGAATTAAATCTAATTAATTAAATATTGAGAATATTCAATTAATCAAACTTTAGGATAAATAAGATTTATCGTCAAATAATCATTAAATTAAGAGATAATTAGGATGATTAGGAATATTACTAGGAATATTCTCCGATGCAGAATTTAGGATAATCAATTAGGATTCGATGATGTTTAGATGTGCTTTTGGTTAGGACTTTGATGTCGATTTCATTCGATATGTTGATGTAGAAGGTTAATGAATCTATAGCCCATTTTTGGGGTATTACAGGTATACTTTTCTATCTCATTCAAATCTATGTATTGTTGTTTCATACACATTCATACTAGGGTTTTGATCTAGAGGATTAGATCTTGGCATTACACTTTCAATACATACACAAACACATTCTATTTCAATCGGCTATTCGTGGAGGTGGAGACCACCAAAACGAGGGTTTGACTAAGGCAAAACCCTATACAGCCACTCCAAAAACCCCCTTTTTTAGATATCTACAGTCGCTGTTTCGGGAATCAGAGGACAGATTTGAGTATCCTTTTCGTCGAACTTTCAAGATTTGCGAACAAAATCAGAATCGGGCTTTAGAATAAAAATGTGGTATTTGACCTTTTATGAGGGTCAAACTCGACCTGCTACCGGAAAGATGAAACTTTTTTGGATTTTCTCCATCTCGACTTTTTTTGATCATAGATCTGGTTGCAGAATCTTCCGAAACCTCATACAGACTTCAGAAAATAGGTCTTTCCAAATCAATTTCACAATGAGGTATGTATCTTGACCTAATTAATTTTAAAGTATTTCTAGATTTACTTATGCTATGCCAATTCCAATTTCAATTCAAATGAATAAGTGTTGAATGTTAGGTACATTGCTAAGCTTCCATTTGCCCCCTATTCAAATACAAAGATATTTAATTATTAAGAATTAATTAAATACCTTTGTTAAATCAAAAGACTTAATTAAAAAAGTCTATTGAGAAAATAGAGGTTTTAATTATTTATTAAATCTAAAATTATAATTAAAGATAAAAAAATTAATTATTAATTATATAATTAATAATATGTGAAAAGAATATTACTTTTTAGTTATTATTGTTATGCAATTAGTTGCACAATCAATTAAAATTAAGTTAAAGAATAAAAGCAAATTCAAGTTAAGTGAATTGACAAAAATAAGAAATATTTATTAAATAAGTTATTTTTACTCAATTTAAGGCATAGTTCTTTTTTTTTATTCTACATGAGTTTTGGAAAACCCTAGGTTGTATAGGTTTCCTTTATTAGTAGTATTTTGACCATTATTCTTTACACAGGTTTTCAGGTTTTTGCTTTGAGATTGATTTGAAGAAAATTGTGAAAGCTTAGAATTTTAAGGATTGTTGGATTGTTCTTCATGGCTTTTGTCATTTGGTGGTTTAAGGTAGGGTTTGAAACCCTCGTAAATTTGGTTCATTTTTTAAAAAAATGTTCTTTTGCTTCGTGCCGGCCAGATTTTGTTGATATTTATTTTGGAATTCTCCTTTTGCTTAAATTTCTAGTTTGAAAGCTTTTGATTGCATAAAGGTCTTGTATTGAATTAGTTAGAGTTTGTTTAATCTTGCTGTTGAAAACCTAAGGGTTTGAATCAAATTAAATCATTTAAATAAATTTTGCAAATGGCTATAGTTACCTTGTAGATCTAAGAAGAAATTTGCTCCCTGGTAGAAATAAGTTATTTGAATTCTGATTGATTAATCCTATGTGTGTGTGTGTGTGTGGAATTTCTTAAAAAATAAAAAATAAAAAATAAAATAGGGGTTTGCTCTTTTTGTATCAGAGAAAATTTCTAACATGAATAAAAAACAAACAAACAAACAAACAAACAAATAAATAATATAGGGAGGTAGGGGTTTTCCTTCCCCCACATCCCAACAGCATTAAGCTGTCGTGACAGTCAAGGTTGTCGACAACAACATAAGCTGCCTACGATAGCTATGTTGTCGGTAATAGCATAAGCTATCGACGACAACATCAGCTGTCGATGGCAGCTGGGGGTGGGACCCGTGGTTCCCCCCTTCCTTAAAAACTTTTGGTGGTTTATATATATATATATATATATATATATATATATATATATATATATATATATATATATATATATATATATATATATATATATATATATAGTTTTATAATATTTTAAATATATAATTTTAATTATATAAAATTTTGTTATATTGAGTATTCATTGTTCAAATTTTATAAATATAAATGTCATTTATAATTTGAGAAAATTAATAATATCTTTTTATAAACACTTAGTGTTTTAGATATGCATGTGATTCTTATATGAACATTTTTATAGTCAAGTTGGACATTAGTAAACGATGGAATTGTGTTATATATCTAAGGTCAATTTTGTGTATTGTTTGTTGGGTGCTTTATTATTTTATTTGGTGATGTTCATATGAGAATCACGTTGGCTTTAGGGTGGGTACACTAGAGGCTTGGGGGTTATTGTTGTTTATTTTGACATATGAACTTTTCAATATTTTATAATGTTGACTTGGTCACGATTATTTCACCCAACCAATTTTCTAAACTCATTAATTGTGAACTCTTTGAAAGTGTGTTATACGATGTCATGGTTTGGGGACCACTATGGACCTGTAATATTATGGTTTGAGGACCATCTTGTATTTGTGAGATTTATGGTTCGAGGTCGAGTCCGAGTTCTAGTTATCTTTATGAAACTAAATGTGATTATTATGACTTATGTGATTATTATGACTTATGTGATTTATGAGATTCATCTGTGACTTGTGAGCCCAGGGGAGGTTAAATAGATTCATTTAGAGGAGTGACTTACAATAGGGGTCCAAGGTCTAAAGAGGCCAATACTAGGTAACCTATCATACATTTATTAATAAGTGATAACCTAATAATAAAACTTGGAAATAACATTAAATACAAGATTAATGATGGATATCCCGCCTGTGCCTTGAGTGCTTGTATAGGCTAAGGATGGGAATGAGATGATACCTAGAGAGTAGGTATGATTATAGTTCCTCATATTCAAGAGAAGGTATTCTAGTTCTGCATGGGTCATGTTGAGGGTTTGGGATCGAGAGTGACCAACTTCTAAGGTAACTCAACTTGATATATTTTTGAGGGTCTGGGGTCTAGAGAGACTAGTCCAGGGTAACTGAAGTAGTTGGCCATGTGATGACACTCCCATAGTATGTAGCCTAAGTCTCCTCCGTATTTTTTTGCATTTTTGTCTTTGACGGTGTGTCTTCGGTATTTCAACATTATCTGAGGGCTAGTATTTGTTTGGCATTTGATAGCTGGTGGTTGGTTTTTGATATGTGGTGTTGGTATTGGTACTTGTTGGTATTTTGATATTTATTATCTTTTCTTTATCATTAGTTGGTGATACCTCTTGAGATATAGAGCTTTTAGGATCCCTTGCCTAGGTTTTGTGTTATTAATTTTGGTGTTGTTATCCGCGTGGGTTCCGTTGTTATCTCCTCAGCACGGTGGGAGTGGACCTTTGATTCCACGAAGTTAAGTGGTAGTGATTCTTTTTACCATTTGAGATTCTGACGTTCCTATACCGGTGCTGGATGATGCTTGCTGCTGTTACCTTCTTCTTGTTCTTCATTGAAGGCTTGTTCATATCCATCTTATGATGTTTATATTGGTACCTTGTATTTGTGCTTTAGATGTGATTCCTTTGGGAATATTGTACTATGTATTTGGTTATTAGTGCATACCCTGCAACTTGTGCAGTGGATGTTGTTTCATTGTGTATACCTTTCTGTATCAGTTGCATCTATGTTTTCATTTATGTGATGATGTACTTGTTATTCATTTGTATATGAGAGATTGGTAATTATACTTAATCTAAATAATTAATTAGTAATATGTAATTCTACATTATGGAACCCTTGAGATTTCTAATTTGAAATTGAGTTGTACTTATGAACTTGTTTGTATCTTATGTTGTATTGCTTCTGCATTGTTATCATTATTATTTTGTAAACTTTTAAGGAAAAAAAAATATTTTGTAAATTTAGTAACATGTTTTAGGTTAACTTCTCTTGGGTTCCTTGGTGGGGCATTACAATTGGTAAAAGAGCATCCTTTCCAAGTTGGTTTTAGACCAAGGCACTCTACCATTGACTATTGCATCACTCTTACACACTTCATCGAAAATGTTTGTGACATCCAAGGTGGAGGCATTTTGTTGCTTTGTTGATTTTAAAAAGGCGTTTGACATTGTCCCTAAGGACAAGCTTTCGAGTAGAATGGAAGAGCTTAGGATTCCAAGTGAGTATAGAGTGGTTGTCCATAAGCTTTATGAAAAATTTGAGAAAACATTAGAACTAAGGATTTTCTAAATGCTTTAGTAATGACATTGGATTCAAATAGGGGTGTCCTCTTTCCCCCACATTGTTTAGTTTTTATATTAATAAGATGGAAGAATGGTTAAGCAACACAATGAGGGAGAGCCTTCAATTAGCAAGCTATGTGGTGAAGCTTCTTTTGTATGTGGATTATCTTATTCGATCGTTCTTCTTTATTTATGATCTATCATTTTTATTTTATTCTCTTCAGGGTCTAGTGGATTGGAAACCAAAAATGTGGAATATAAAAATATTGAGAATAATGATTTAATCTTCCTATGGCCAGGCAAAAGTGAACACATTGGATCTCAACCCATTAGAGACGTTCTCTTCTGTTTGGCTAGCCCCTACTATTCATAGGTTGGCCCCTACTATTCTAATGGAGGTAGGGGCACAAACGAATGCAATAGATCTCTCTAGCCAGTTGCCTTCCTTTGAAGCCGTTGAGGCAAGAAGGATAGGCCAATCCTTTGAATGTTAGGCCGGGGGGGCTGATGGAGAGTTGGCCTAACTAACTTCCTATAGTTATCCATCCACAAGGAGCTAACCCATCTCACCCCTGCTTCTATTTGTTATAGCCTCCAGGTAGTTCCCCTAGGCATGTTCTATATCTAATCGAGAAAGGGTGTATATAATCGAGAAAAGGTTTGACGATTGAAACCTCAAATAAATTCTTTGGTGATAATGGAAGAATACTAGTACCTAGGAATTGATTTTCATAACGGGCTTAGTTGGGAGATATGTAGGACAAAGACGATCAATGGGAGATGGAGAGCTTCTTACATTCTTTAGAATAGGTGCAAGAAAGGGGAATGATGGGACTATAAGACCGAGAAAACCCTTTTGGTTTATTGATCATTCTAGTTATCCTTTATGGTTGTGAAGTTTGGGGGAGTAGCATGTCAAACCACAGGTGGAGACGATTAAAGAGAATTAAAAAACACTTGATCACTAGTAGCCTCAAAGTCAAATCAACAGTCCCTTTTAAGATCCTTTTACTTGAAGCTGGCATGTTCCTAATTGAGGCTTTAGTAATAATTTGTTTGTTAAGTTACGTAAAAAAGGTTGAAAACATGGATGACCACCACTGGCCCAAAATGGTTACTATGGAGGAGCTCAAACACAAGAAGAAGGCTTGGATAAAGCAAAATGACAAGTGGATAGACAAATGACACATTAATTGGCAAGATTGTCCCAACGCTAATGAGGAGATAAAAAGTTGGGTGCTAGAAAAATTTAGGGCTGCCATGTGGATAAAACATAATGGTCAAAAGAAAACACATTATGTCAAAGAAATCAACCTCATGTGGACATGCAATGAAAAGGTTTATCTAAAGGCAAAGATCAACGGAAAGATAAAATCCTTAATATCACAACTCCAGGTCTCATCATCATAGATGTGAAACAGGTAGATGGATAACTCCTAAAGAAGAGTGGGAAGAAAGAGCTTGCATCTTTTATAGTAAAGGGACGATTGAAACTGAATGACATTTCATCATAGAGTGCACAACTTATAAGGATATCTATAAACAATTTGAAGGTGGACAATCTGAACAAGTTTGTTTGAGGAAGCAAGGCTTCACCAAACTATCAATCTCTTAATCAAGATTAAAAAAAAAAGAGAACACAGAAAATCTAAAATAGTGTTGTTTCTGAAACAAACCTGTAGCGCAAGCTTAAGAAAAATCATAGACTTTGACTTTGTTAAATTGTTGTTTTCAGCAAGAAATGGGACTTGCCATTTGCCTTGATAGGAGAAAGGTGTTCACCATATTCTTGTATTTTGTTATACTGGTAAAAGGATAATCGTAGGAGTTGGACGAAATCAATATTTGACAGATTGGAGCTAAATGGTTTACATAGATGAACACACATTAGCATATGTAAATGAAAAATTGTTTTTTTAGTCACTGCCAATTAAGGCACCGATTTGGTTTATACGACCACCTCCTGAAGCACATGAGAGGAATTCTTTCCAATTACCAATATAGATATATTAATACAATAGAATAAAGCAATTTGTGTTTTTAATTTTTCTGCTTGACACTGGAAAAAAGTTTAGGTATCGGCTCTCCACATACTCTATTCCTCTGCATCCATTTAGGTAAGGATTGGCACTTGAAATCCTAAAAATATTTACATTCAAAGCAGTGATATTTTTTTAAAATATCTGACCAATTCCAATTCCTGGGGTGATATCAAGTTTCAAACATCACTTGGAATTCTTCTAAGCAAAGACTTTCACTGTTCAGACAATTTGATTGATTGCTTGTCCTTCAAATTTACCTGCAAAAGATAACGAGACAAAATTCAAGACCTTAACAAATAAAAAGGTATCTAAAGAATCATTGCATTGCTAGTCCATACAACATAACTGTAAGTTTAAATAACAAAAGTTCCTCATTTTTTCTGGAACTCCACAAATGATTGCATATTTCTTCCTTAAGGAAATTTTGCCTGCATCTAGGTACCCACAAAACCTGTTATCATTACCTAAGAAACCAACAAACAAGCTTGATCTGCACACATTTAATATGGGAATTTTCCAGTCTCAATAGTTTCTTTGCATCATCCTGTAGTACCAGACTAGAAAACCCAGAAGATGAATCCATCTCACCATGGTAATTTACTAATTCTTGTTCAGAACTGATGTTGGCAAACAAATTAATATTACTGCAGTAAGCCGACAGTACAGTTTCATCTCCTACATGTGTGCTTTTTTGACAGAAGAAGGAACAACTCCTGCCTTCAAACTTCAACTCAAACCCAAAATTTGCAGAGACTCTCTGCTTCTAAACGAACATCAGATTGGAACAACAAACACGATTTTATTTACAACTACAAGTAATCACAACAAATACCAACTTGGCCTCTCAATTGGTCTCTTTCAAACTCACAAACAAAAACCCCCTCTGTTTTGGGTTGATGCCTTCTCTCGAATCTTCCTACCCGTCTTGATCGCAGCCCTTTACTTCGTCATGGATGCAACCTCCTACTATGCAGCCACCTCCTTTGTTCTGTCTTTTCTTACAGTTTATAATCTGCCAAGATGTCTCCATCGTGTCACATTCTTCATTCCTCAATCCTTGCGCAACCCTTTACCTTTCGTATTCTGCTCATTTTTTCTAATTTTAGAAGCATGTTATATAACTGTCATCGTTTCATTTTCTCCTTGCAATTCAATGGCTCCATGACTTGGCTCTCTTTTTGTTTGCCATTGAGGAATATATCCCTTGGCCTTTTATTCACCTGGTGGTCTGTCTTCTTGACACGCCTTTGCACATTTGTGCAATTGGCTGATTCTCCCTCAGAACTCTCACAACATTTGTGTGCTCCATGTAAGGTAGTAAAGTTTAACATTTGACAGAAGAATTTTATGCCCTGCTCTCTGTGCTAGAAGAATGTTGGTAAAGGTTGCTGCACTGGCATTGTACCAGACAATTGCATTTGCTTGAAAGGAACTAAAGCCTTTCAAACAAATTCAGTTTATGAATATCCCGTGGTCACTGCAAACCATGAAACATCGTTGAAGAATTCAGTTTCCAGAACTCCCATTCAGCACAGGCAAGGATGATGCTGTCACCGATCGGAGGATATGGCTTTGTGGAGTCCATTATAACCAAATAGAAACAGATCATAAGAGAAAAGGAATTCTGTGCAACAGTAATCAAAGTTGCATTTGTCATTTGACGACAGAAATATAGAACATAATTGAGTTTTGAACATCCCCTTGAAATAGCCATTAAGCCTTGCCTGTTGAAGCAACCACTTCAAGTCCTTTGCCTTCTATATAATCAATATCCATTAGTGCTAAATCTACTAGACTCAGAGCTTGAATCAAAAGCTGATGAAGTAGCCCCAATTTCAAACTCTTAAGTGAAGCACATATTGTGACTAATCTCTCAAGTGCTTCATAGTTGACCTCACTATTAAGGCATGCCAAGTACAAAGAAACCAATGAAAGCAACTTAGCCAATGGCCACCAAAGCAAACCAAAATTAAAGCAAGCAAATTGAGAACTAATTGTTTTCGGTGGTGCTGATTGTAGATATGCCCAGGTACACCTGCACCATTTTTCTATCAACATTTCACCATGGAAATTCTCATTCAGAACTGTAGCAGGCCCCAGTACAGTTTCATCTCCTACATGTGGTCTTTCTATTAGGCCCATGATATCATTCAACCACCATTTTGTTAAGGAATCCACACACTACATAAATCAAATATTTTTATTTGCCTACTAAGGATAAAATTAGAGCCATAGTTCACATACTCATTGAGTACTCACGGCCAAAAAAGGGGCTGAGTTGCTATCGAATAGTAAGTCAAGGGTTGCAAAAAGACAGTACTTGCAAGTACAACTGTTGGATTCACTGAGTACTCACATTCATTGAGTACTTGCAGCGAAAACAGGGGCCGAGTTACTTGAATAGCAACTTGTGGGTCACAAAAGCGTACTTGCAAACCCAAATATCAAACTCAACATGAATACTTGGCAAGCTTGGCAGTTATTGGGACACAGATCAAGCATGCAAATGCAAAAAAGAATGTGGGTTTGGAGATAAAAAACAATAGATTTATTTTCTATTTAAAACCACATGCCCATAGATATTCCTTGCAAATGAAGCAAGTTTAGAGCACATTTGTAGAATTTCAAGTTTCCAAGTTAGAATCTTTTTTTTCCCAAGCATTACAAGAATGTGCTTTTTTTCCTGAAATGTTAGAATTAGACTTTAAACATGGTTTTTGTACATTGAGTTTCTGTAGTGTCCCCGATTTAGCAGGTCTCTGCAGTTGAGCATAGTCAGTTCATCACTACGACCCTTGTGAGCTGACAGTGTGTTTTGAGGGTCTTTGGGAGTTTTTGGGACGGACTTACTATTTTGGGTAATTCTATTTTTAGCTGTGGCTATTTCTGGCAGGGCAGTGCCTATTCCTGGTTGGGCAGTTGGTCTTGGTGCTTTGTCAGAAATTCGTTGATTGCAGTTAGATGGTTCAGTGGCTATTATTTTAAATGTGTTATTAAATTAAATTATTTTGATTTAATTTAATAACTTATAACTTTATAACTTTATGTTATAAAGTGAAGTTATTTTTTAAAGCCATTTAAGTGAAAATATTAAAAAAGTGCTTTTTCGAAAAAGCTATATAATCAACTCGAAAAAACACTTTTCATTATCTTTTATGCAATCATTATTTTATTGAAGTTCGTGAAGAATATAGCTCTGGCTAGGGTTTCGAGGACAGATTCCTCTTTTTCGTAATTTGAGCCATCTTCTGTGGTGGTGAATTTTACATCTGATTATTTTGTGATTATCAATTTCAATGCTGTTGTATATCGATTTTGGTTTGGGATTCAATTCTGGAATTTGAATTTGCTGATAAAGTTGTGTGGAGAATTCAATCAATTTGAGGTCCTAATTCAGATTTCAGGCGGCTGGCTAAATATTATTGGATTTGTGGAAATGTGATACAACACTGGAATTTTCGAATTGTGAAGTGAAGCAGAAATTCATAGTGCTGCGATTTATTATAATTTCTAAGGTGTCTGGACTGGGAGCAGAAGTGAAGCAGAAATTCATAGTGCTACGATTTATTATATTTTTCCTTAAGGCATTTGGACCGGGAGCGGAAGTCTAGTTGCTGCTGTTGACGTCTTATTCCCTGGTCACGTGTTAACAGTCTGGGCCGTCCAGCATCACCTTGGGTCTTGCGCAAAGGCTGGAGATCACGTGTCTCAACTGTAGCAGGTGGCAGTTTATTCTTCTTGGCGCGGCACCCTTGTATAAACTCCACACGTGCTGTATTCTACAGTCACGTGAAATATTCTTCTGGGGTGGCAGTTTCATTTCAAAACATATGTGACAGTTGGAAAGTACTATCAATAACAGGTGCTCATTTAATTGTCGAAAAATAGTATTTTATGTCATGTATTTCTTTTGCAAAGGTTTAATGGTTTATGATATATCAAGAAGACATTATTGAATTGAAATCCGATATTTCAAGATTGAGAATATAAATATTTATTATAACTGTCTTGTTGGAGTAATATTAAGATTTAGTTTCAATTATTTCAAAGTCAAATAGTGAAAATCCAAGAGAGCCAATTTAGGTTCTCTCACAGTGGTATCAGAGCCAAATTCTTGCGAGCCTGCAGGGTTAACTGGGTTCAGCATGGCACAGAGGTTTAGACCTGGCATGTACTATTCCCGCAGAGGTCCTAATTCTCCTCCTGGTGAGGGAGAACCTGAGATACAGTTTGGCAATATGGGAGACAGGGGTGCAGGTGGTCCAGGTAATGCAGGTGGTTCAGGTAATGCAAGTGGTTCAGGCAATGTAGATGGTTTAGAATATAGGGATGTTGCAACTGCTTCGAAACTTGATAGAGAAGTCTGTGATACTTTTCGGGGTATTGCAGACGATCAGCATCATGTTGCTACTGTACTACAACAGTTATCTGATACTTTACAGCGGATGACAATTCCTGTTGATCGTGGCCGAGACAGAGGTGCTCGGAGTGCTTCAGCTAGTTCTCATCGATCTAGAGCAGATGACAGGTCACGTGTGGGTGACAGGATGAGAGCTGAGGATTGTCCTAGGTAGGAGGACAGACATGACAGAGCAGGGCATGCTGGGGTATATGATAGATCACAACGTCCTGTATTTTTGAGACCTGAGGTGGACGCGGGTAGCACTGAATCTGAGGCCGCTCTGTTCGTAGATGATATTGTTGCACATTATGCTGAGTGGGATGCCCTACCACATGTGATAAAACAAAATCTGAATTTTGACAGGTTTCTTTCACAGAAATGTGAGCACACTAGGGGTACACTGGTACCTGACAGACAGAGGCCTAGGGATATAGATTTACACCAGGCAACCAACAAGATGATTCTGGATCATTATGATGGCCGTGGTAAGGTGACAACATGAGCTTGGGTTCACAAGTTGGACACTTATTTGTCTTTACATCTTGTCTGAGGAGGACGCCATTCGCTTTGCTGTGCTACATCTGGATGGTATAGCCCATGACTGGTGGTACCATGGGTTGGTGTCACTTCGACACAATCAGATCTTTTATTATCAGGAGTTTGTGGATAGATTGATTGAAAGGTTTGATAAGGACCCTGAAACATATTTCAGAGAGTTGGCTCAATTGAGATAGACAGGTAACCTGGAGACCTTTATTAGTGAGTTTCAGCGATTGTCTGTTATGGTCTATGGCATTTCAGAGAGGAGGAGAGTTATGTGTTGATGTTAGTTTTGTACCACTACATAACATATAGCAATTGAATACTTGATACAGCGTACCAAACACTCAACCCTCTCTTGAAAAGTATACGAGGATACTCCAAGGTTCCTTACACCTGTGGATACTAACTCAGTTATAAAATGTGATCTGCTGGTAATCACTTCGGCGGGCTTACGTTGTTCGTTCACTTGAGGAATGTCAAACTCTCGCTATGATGATGATGGGATTTAGCTTTGCAATGTATACTCAATGACTTCTTCCTTTTATGTTACTTCCAATTTTGCTCTTCAAAACTCTAACTACTAGACTACTCCTTGCTGCTCTACTTCTACTCCTATGGAATGGAAAGATTGGCAAATGGACGGGGATCAACCTAATGAAAGCTTGCCAGCGGCTCTACCTCCATAGATGCAATGATTCAAGGGGAATAAGACTAGATTACCACACAAGGCTCCTCAACAAGCCGCTAAGGTGCTAGTGGCCTAGTATATAGATCCCTATCAAACATTCACCAATATCACCATACAACTAGCCATCTACTTCTATCCTTACTTTAACAACTTTGAAATGAAATTTACTCTAATTTGAGAGATGAGAAGAAACATGCAATACACCAAAATGATCATGTATATCCACCATGCAAACCACAACAATGAATAGAGAACAATTTTGATAGTATTTTGGCAACAATTCTCCAACATAACTCCCTTTACAAATGAGAACAAATGGCCTTATATAGAGGCTCAAAATTACGAGTGGCCAAGATTAAGGGGCAAAATCAAGGGCCAAGATTAAACCTTACAAACCCTAATTAGGGTTACCATCTTTCAACCAATTACATGAGGGCACCAACTTTGTGAGCCAATGAGAAAATTACAATAATTTGTCAACCAATGAGAACATAGGACACTTGGCATGATTTGATTGCATGCACATGAAATTGCCACCTCATCAACCTTATCTTATAAATTTATTTAATCTTTGACATGAAGTGAGGCCTTAGATGCTTGAGCTTGTCCTTAGAAACTTTCTCATCACCACTTGAACTTGCTTGTACTTGATGTCTTGACCTTGAAAGATTAAGGTCTCCATGCACTTGGGGTAATCCTGCCTTGGCCATAGTGGCTTGCCTGAATGTGAACCTTCTTGCAATTTGAGAGCCTTGCTCTTGGCCACTGCCTTGAAATTAAACTTAACCCCATCAGCCTATCTTCTCACTTTCCTCCATTATTCTTGCCTTCTTTAACCTTCATTATCCTTGCCTTCTCAATTGTAACCAAACTAGCTTGCACCAACAACCAAGCCCTGCCTAGCTGAACCATGTCCACTGCTGGGGTATACTGAACTCTTCCTTATACAATTCCACACTTACTGATTCTTCCTGCCATAGAGGATTGGCCTCTTTCAACCTATCCCTCAATTGTATCATGTCAATGGTACCGATGTTAGTGTCTCGGACTCGCTTTAGTCTCGAGAAGAAAGTGGTCTTGGGCATCATAACTTCCTCGTCAGCTATTTTGGTATTAGTCCCTTTGGATTCTTGCTTGTACTAGCATCCGCTATGGAGTGATTCATAGCAAGCAAGAAGAGGGGAAAAATCCAATCACAATGATTGAGTAATCAGCTTAAAGAACCAACTTTCTCTCTTAACGGAGCTTGTCTCCGACACCCAAACAGTCGAGTGACCAAAGAAATAATAACAATTAAGGAGAAAAGGCTAAAAGATTCCACTAAAACACAATTTCTCAATTAAAATATGAGATCCTCTATGCAAAATTAACAAGCCACTACCCTTGAATTCAGCCTCAACTACCCCCCTCTAACACACCATCTGATATCCAAACTCGGGCCTAGCCTCAAACAAATCAAACTCTCCTTCACTTCTACATCCCAAATTTTGCTCTCTTCACTTCAAATTCTCAAATCTGATCCCCAAAATTCACCAATGCCAAGGGCAAACAAACTCAGGCCTGATTTTCACAACTTTCGGGCCTCCTTCCTTACAAACAAATCAGGCCTGCAAACTGCCTGTTCTTATCAAATTCGGCCTGCTGTACTGATTTTCGGTGGCACCTCACAGAATTTCGCACCTCCCACTTGACTTCCAAACTGCCGTCCTCTCCAAATTCGGCCTGCACAAGAGCAAATTCGGACTGCTTGCTGCCTTCTAGAGCCTGGACTGCTACCTCATCAAACTCGGGAGTCTCCCCTCTCAAATTCGGATTTGCTCACAAATAGCAGATCTCATGTCAAAATCTGGTGGCCTCTCTCTATAAGTCGCAGCCTTCACAATTATCTTGACTGTTCCTCTTGCTATACCAGATCTGCTCCAATACAAGTTGCCCCCCTGTCACAAATTCGGGCCTGCCCTTCAATGTTCATTCCTTGACAAAATTTCGGTCCTCCTTAGGCACCCTCGAAGCCCCTATCCAATAGCAGGTCTGCTCTTTTATTCAACGCTGACGGCCCTATGCAATGCCAGGCCCCAAGAATTTCAGATCTGCACTCTTTGATGGAATCACTGCCTCTCAATTCTGCTCTGCTCCCTCAAACTCATTCGCTGCCTTGTATATTACAGTCGCAGGCCTCTGCTGAATTCGGACTGCTCCTCTGCTATTTCGCTGCCTTAGTGGAGGAGAAAGAAGTGTGAAGAATGAGGAGAGGGGCGCCTCCCTATATAGCCGCCTAGGGCTCAGAATTCTAGGGCCGACCCTACACACAAAAGCCACCAATAAAATAAAAACTCATTGCCAAACAGGGACGACATGTCATGAAATATAATTTTTTTGCAATGAAAATACCACCAACAAGCATTGAAATTCGAAACTAATATGGGGGAAGGGTGGCGCCAGCAAGGAAGGAAGGCCCCAAATTAATTCCCTTATGCCATGCATCACCAAAAGAGGCCAGATTTTCGAAATCAAGGGCCCTATTTTTGAATTTCAATGTAAACTTTAATTAGAAGCGCCCAGATTTATGTATTTTAAAGCCCAAAATTTATTATTTTCAATGCAGATTACTAAATTTCAATTTATTTTGCCTAGATTTTTTATTTATTCACTCTAATTTCGAAATTGATGCCAGATGTTATAGTTAATTGCCCAGATTTTATTTATTAAGGCCAGATTTATTTTCTAAAGGCTAGCTTTATAATTTTAATTGCTCAAGACTTATTTTATTAGCCCAAACTTTCAAAATTTCGAAATTTACAAGCCCAGATTTTCAATACTTATTGCCAAAATTTTAGATTTTAAAATCAAATCTCAATTTTAATTGCTCAAAATTTCGAATTGCTAGGGAATAACTTCAATTTAGCATTACATTTTCGTTTAGCAAGTCAATCTCCCCCTATACAAAAATTTGCAAAATTTTCCCGTGAGATGGCCAAAATTAATCGAAAATTCCAAACCAAGCACTCCAATTTCATCAATTTTTCAAAAAAAAAATCACCCATCTAGCATCCAAGTCCAACAATATCATCAAGGCAAGGGCCATCGAGACATGGAAAAAAAGGCCAAGTCTGGCTCGAAAAAGGGGGTCCCCAAAATATTTTGGGGCGATGGTGTGAAAACCTCACAACATTATGCTCTTTGTGGAGGGACTGATGGAGCCTACCAGAGGATGGGTTAAGTCTTTGGACCCACCTACCTTGCAAGAAGCCATGAAAAAGTAAGGAATTTGGAAGCATCAACTCCACGGAACAGATTTGCTGCGAGACCTTCCAACACTTCTTATGATAGGACATCACCTAAAAGGGATGATAGAGTTGATTCTAGTCGTCCTACAGCAGGTCCCTTGGATCAAGAAACATTAAATGATCTAAGGAGAAGGAAATTATGTTTTCATTGTAGAGGGCCCTATGATTTGAATCATGATTGTCCCTTGAAACCCAAGGGAAAGAATAAGATGATGGAATGGTTTTATGATGACGAAGATGATTTTGAATTTTCGGGACAGTGAGTTGATGATGAGCATGATTCACATGAAGTTCCAGTAAATGATGATGAGCAGGTGGGAAATTCTGATTTCAAGGTTGTGTACCTCACGACCATGAAAAAGGAAGACTCCTTTAGGATGCATGGTCTCTTGGTAGGGCAGCGAATCATTGCTCTCTTTGACACAGGAGCTACTCATAATTTTATTGACTCTCGTTTGGTGGCCAAGAGGGAATTCAAAATTGAAGATTTTGAAGGACTTAGAGTACAGATAGCTGATGGTTACTCGCTCAAGTGTAATAAAAAGATTCCCGAGCTTCCTGTAAAGCTGAATAATTATTCCTTCAAGGCAGATTTTTATGTGGTTGACATGGGCAGTACAGATATAGTTCTCGGCATGAGCTGGTTGCATTCACTCAAAGATATCTACATGAATACGGAAAGGATGGAATTGAGGTTCATTAAGGATGGTAAGACACACATTCTTAAGGCCATTCAGGGGGGTGATTTGAGGACTATTTCCTACAACCGTATGCAGCGTTTGGTTAGGCATGATGATGTTATTGATTGGGCACCAGAGTGTAGGGTGTTGTCTACATCAGAGAACACAGATGGGCCAGCTTATCATCCGGATATTCAGCAGCTCAGAATTAAACACTCCAAGGTGTTTAATGATTTACCCTATGGCAGACCACCTGATAGAAGAATTGAGCACATTATTGAGTTAGAGGAGGGCACTAAGCCCATCATGATTACTCCTTACCGGCACCCTAAGCGATTGAAGGATGAAATTGAAAAGACTATTCAGGAGCTGCTCGCTATGGGACATATTAGGCCGAGTAGGTCTCCTTTTGCTTCATCAGTTGTTTTGGTGAAGAAAAAGGATGGGACACTCAGAATGTGTATAGACTACCGGATGTTGAACAAGAAAACTATTAAAAACCGGTACCCGATTCCTCGTATTGATGAGCTCATTGATGAGTTGCATGGGGCCAAATACTTCTCCAAGATTGACTTGAGATCTGGATACCACCAGATCAGAGTTAGAGAGCAGGATGTGGAGAAGACGACATTCAGGTGTCATTGTGGCCATTTTGAGTTTCGGGTCATGCCTTTTGGTTTGACTAACACTCCCGCTACATTTCAGTCTACTATGAACAGAGTCTTCCATGGTCAGTTGCGGAGATTTGTTCTTGTTTTCTTTGATGACATATTAGTCTATAGTAAGACTTGGGATGAGCATGTGGCACATTTGGATACAGTACTCGACATTCTTGATGAGGCCTCCTTGTTTGCCAAGGAGTCCAAGTGTGCTTTGGGCATGACAAAGTTACTGTATTTGGGACATATCATCAACGCAGAGGGAGTTTGCATGAATTTGGACAAGGTTCGTGCTATATTGGAGTGGCCGACAGTAGGAAACTTGACACAGTTGAGGGGATTCATTGGTTTGTGTGCTTTCTATCGGAGATTTGTGTCAAGTTTTTCTAGACATGCAGCACCGCTGACTGATTTGACCTGTAACGGTGCTTTTATTTGGACTGATCAGGCACGGGAGTGCTTTGAGAAGTTCAAGGTCATCATGACTACATGCCCGGTTTTAGCACTACCGGATTTTACGAGACCCTTTGAGTTGCATTGTGATGCCTCAGGGGAAGGTGTTGGAGCGGTGCTATCTCAGGATCGCCACCCTATTGTTTTAGAGAGTTGTAAGCTCAAGGGACCTGAGAGGTTGTTTAGTATTTATGACAAGGAAATGTTGGCCATTATGCATGCCTTGGCCAAATTCAGACAGTACTTGGTGGGGAGCAAATTTTGTATTAAAACTGATCATAACAGCTTGAAGCATTTCCTTGGACAGCGTGATCTTAATGAGAGGCAGCAAGTTGTAGTCCTATGACTTCGATATTTCTTATATCAAAGGTACTCAGAATGTGGTAGCTGATGCCCTTTCACGGAGACCCCACTTGTGTTTGATTTCAGAAATAACTGAGGATTGGAGACATCTGATTGTTGCAGAGTATGCTCGGAATCAGTGGGCCTCAGGTATTGTTGATGGCAGTGTTCATGACAGCGATTATACCCTTGTGAATGAGCTGATCATTTACAAGGAAAGGATATATTTAGTCCCGGGGTCTAGTGTCAGACAAATCATTTTTCGGGCTTTCCATGATTCACCCTTGGCGGGACATCCGGGTTTCTTTAAGACCTATAGGCAGATTCGTGAGAGGTTCACTTGGAAGGGATTGAAGACAGATGTTCAGCAATATGTCCGTGAGTGCTTTGTTTGTCAGCGGAACAAACAGGAGCATACTTATCCGGCCGGGTTGTTACAGCCACTTCCCATTCCTGAGCGGAAGTGGGCTTGTTTATCTATGGATTTCATTGTGGGGTTGCCGAAAGCCCAAGGTAAAGACTGTATTTTCGTGGTGGTAGATTGTCTTACCAAGTACGCCCATTTCTTTCCGATTACCACCACTTTCTCAGCTGTCCAATTAGCTGAGTTATTTTTTTGGGAGGTATTCAGATTACATGGTTTGCCCCAGACTATTGTGAGCGATCATGATAGTCGCTTTATGAGTCATTTCTGGCAGGAGCTTTTCCAGTTATGTGGGACGGAATTGACCCCCAGCACTAGCTACCACCCTCAGACTGATGGTCAGACTGAGATAGTGAATAAATGGGTGGAGGGCTATCTGCGGAATTATGTTTCTTCGCAGCAGCGGGCTTGGGTGAAGTGGATACATTTGTGTGAGTTTTGTTATAATTCCACTCATCACATGACTATTCTGATGTCACCGTTCCGGGCTTTGTATGGGTATGATCCACCTAGTTTCATGGATTTATTATGCAGTGATAGTTGAGTGTCCAGTGCTGGGGATATGTTACAGGATGGTCAGGACATCATTAGGACATTACAAGACAATATTCAGAGGGCTCAGAATCAGCAGAAGCAGTATGCTGATCAAAAGAGGACTGCTCGTTCTTTTTAGGTGGATGATATGGTTTATTTGATGTTACAGCCCTACAGGCAATCTTCTATCAAGAAGAATGGAGCTGAGAAGCTCAAGCCCCGTTACTATGGGCCTTTCCGTGTTGTTTGCCGGGTGGGATAGGTTGCGTATGAGCTAGATTTACCTCTTGACAGCAGGGTTCATAATGTTTTCCACGTCTCATGCCTTAAGAAGGCATTGGGTCAACATGTTGTACCATCTTCTACGTTACCTCCTTTGGATGATGAGGGCAGATTGGAGTTGGTTCCTGAGGTTATTTTGGAAACCAGGGAGAGGAATCTGTGGCATAGAGTGTTAGGAAGTTTTTGGTGAAGTGGCACGGACTTCCTGATGAGGATGCCACTTGGGAGCCTGAGGATATTCTGTAGCACTTGGGATTGCGATTGCTTGGGGACAAGCAATCTTGGGGAGGGAGGACTGTAATGTCCCCGATTTAGCAGGTCTCTGTAGTTGAGCATAGTCAGTTCATCACTGCGACCCTCGTGAGCTGACAGTGTGTTTTGAGGGTCTTTGGGAGTTTCTGGGACGGACTTACTATTTTGGGTAAGTCTATTTTTAGCTGTGGCTATTTCTGGCAGGGCAGTGCCTATTCCTGGTTGGGCAGTTGATCTTGGTGCTTTGTCAGAAATTCGTTGATTGTAGTCAGATGGTTCAGTGGCTATTATTTTAAATGTGTTATTAAATTAAATTATTTTGATTTAATTTAATAACTTATAACTTTATAACTTTATGTTATAAAGTGGGTTATTTTTTAAAGCCATTTAAGTGAAAATATTAAAAAAGTGCTTTTTCGAAAAAGCTATATAACCAACTCGAAAAAGCACTTTTCATTATCTTTTATGCAATCATTATTTTATTGAAGTTCATGAAGAATACAGCTCTGGCTAGGGTTTTGAGGACGGATTCCTCTTTTTCGTAATTTGAGCCATCTTCTCTGGTGGTGAATTTTACATTTGATTATTTTGTGATTATCAATTTTGATGCTATTGTATATCGATTTTGGTTTGGGATTCAATTTTGGAATTTGAATTTGCTGATAAAGTTGTGTGGAGAATTCAATCAATTTGAGGTCCTGATTCAGATTTCAGGCGGCTGGCTAAATATTATTGGATTTGTGGAAATGTGATACAACACTGGAATTTTCGAATTGTGAAGTGAAGTAGAAATTCATAGTGCTGCGATTTATTATAATTTCTTAAGGTGTTTGGACTGGGAGCGGAAGTGAAGCAGAAATTCATAGTGCTGTGATTTATTATATTTTTCCTTAAGGTGTCTGGACTGGGAGTAGAAGTCTGGCTGCTGCTGTTGACGTCTTATTCCCTGGTCACGCGTTAACAGTTTGGGCCGTCCAGCATCACCCTGGGTCTTGCGCAAAGGCTGGAGATCACGTGTCTCAACTGTAGCAAGTGGCCGTTTATTCTTCTTGGCGCGACACCCTTGTATAAACTCCACACATGCTGTATTCTGCAGTCACATGAAATATTCTTCTGGGTTGGCGGTTTCATTTCAAAACAGATGTGATAGCTGGAAAGTACTATCAATAACAGGTGCTCATTTGATTGTCAGAAAATAGTATTTTATGTCATTTATTTCTTTTGCAAAGGTTTAATGGTTTATGATATATCAAGAAGACATTATTGAATTGAAATCCGATATTTCAAGATTGAGAATATAAATATTTATTATAACTGTCTTGTTGGAGTAATATTAAGATTTAGTTTCAATTATTTCAAAGTCAAATAGTGAATATCCAGAGAGCCAATTTAGGTTCTCTCACAGTTTCATTTCAAAAAAAAAAAAATGCTGATAGACACTAGTTTTTGGTTTAATTATTCAATGCTATTGCTATCCAATTATGTTTGAAATGCATTTTAGGTCAATTTTATTTTATTTTTTGTATTCAAATCATTGTTTGTTACTTTAAATGTTACTTTTGTATTTAAACATGTTGCAAGTTCACATACGAAGGCATCCACATTAGAAATTGAAAGTCATTCTATGAACGCCACTTGGAAATATGACACAGTCCAATCCAAATAGGTGTTATTTGCAACTTGTGTGGAAAGAAGATTTATGGAGGCATCAATTGCCTCAAATACCGTATTGCATGCAGTCCTTGTGAATCATGTGCCAAAACCATGGAAGAGGCAAAATGAGAGATTTAGGCAAACCTTACGTTGTTGGATTAAAAGAAACTAGCAAGGGCAAGGGCATACACAGCCATAGTAGTAGTCATTTATCCTGCCTTGGCAATAAAAATGAAGGTAGATGTGACAAATATTGTGGGCACTAGTCATGGTCCATGCATATGTGCCATACCCACTTTGTCTCGCTTTAGCAAAGCCTAATCATGGAGGTTTTTAATAGCTAAAAACATATTTGGAGCACACTTCATTGTAATGTACATGGTAAAACAAAAAGGTGCATGAGGAAGTAGATGATATGCAAATTTCTAATATTACAACCACTCCCTTCAATGTGGCAAAGATCGCATACTAGTTCTATGTATGTGGTCATGACATTGACAATTGTAGAAAGATGGTAAGGTGCCCTTTCCAAAAAACTCAAGTGAGTTGGTGCTCCATAATGTTGTCATAGATGCAAAGACAATTCTATAAAAACAATAGATAGATGGACCAATGAAAGAAACCTGCACCCTCATGAATATTTTAGTGGCTTTAAATGGTGAGATTATTTTCTTAAAATCAATTGATGCATCTACAAGGTAAAGAATGCAAAAACTTTGATTCTAATGCTAAAGGAGGTCATCTTAGAGGTGCATATTGAGAATGTAGTGCAAATTGTGACTAACAATGCAACAAAGATGCATGGTTATTGATGGATTGCTTAGGAAAAGGCACCCACCACCCTATTGGAACTCTTGCATAACCCTTTACCTTGACCTTCTCTTGGTGGAAATTGGAAAAATTGATTGGGTGAAATTGGTTGCAGAAGATGTTAGCAACACTACAAATACATTTATATTCACCCTTTAGTTCCAATTTAATGAGAGGTCACACCAAAGGAAAAGAGCGTGTGCAAGTAGGTGTTACAAGATTTGAAATTAACTTCCTAATGTTATAAAGTGTTTGTACTTTGTTGACACTATTGATATAGATGTTTGTGAGTCAAGCATGGCTAGACTCAGCAAATTTATGGAATATTGGAGAGAGGAAAATGAAAAGACAATTTCTAATAATTCTTTTGTGAAGAGTGCTACAAATACCATCAAGGTAACTTGAAACTTCAATTGAATTTTAATATGAATCATTTATTTTTTATTTTTGAAGTTTTTACCTTAGTTATAATTTAATTTGTTTGTAAGCATTGGAACCTTTGGTGAGGGTTTCAAGCTTGGTAGGTGAAAAGAAGAACCCAATGAAATACATTTATGAGGCCATGGATAGAACCAACAAGACCATCCAAAACTACAAAGGGGGATAGAGATAGATTTGATCTCAATTGAGAGGTCATTGATCGAAGATGGAACAATCAACCCCAATCCATTCATGCAACAACATACTATCTCAACTCCATTTTTTCTTCTCTAATGGCTTCATAGATGTTCATGGAGAGGTTATGGAGAGCCTCTCAATATGTGTGACACGTGAGGTTGAGATAAGGGACCTAATTATTCTAAAGTTGCAAAATACAAGTGGGGTAGGGGGAGGATTTTTTCTTTACTTCTAGTTATATAGGGGTGGTCAATACAAAAACTAGGTAACAAGCTTTGAGTCTTCAATTATATCTTACAAATTACAATTATTGTTTACCTACAAGTTCTTGAATATCTTATTGCTAGTTTCTTGGTGGAAATATTGGGGTAGAAACACCCCAAATCTTCAAAAGCAAGCCCTCCATGTTTTGTATCATCCCTATACCACTTCTAGATATGATCACAACTAGAGTTTTGTTTGAGGCCTTGCCAATGAAGAAGCACAATGAGTTGACTCAATAACATCTCCATAATTTAATTTTTGTACAATACAAATTTTCAACTTTTTAGAAAACAGGTGAAACAATCTTCACACTATAGACTTGAAAAATCCTTATAGAGACTAGACTATGCAGGATGAAGAAAAATTGCTGATTTTGAGAGGCAAGCAATAGAGGGTGTAGGTGCAGAAAAAGTAGGAGAGATTGGATTGGTTGACACAATTGTAAATGATGTCGAACATGAGGTAGAGAGTCATTGCTATCTATTATTAGGGTGGAACCATAACCTTCCAAGCTAAGTCAGGAGCTGCAATTGACTGCAAGGAGTAGATCTCCTCAACTTTTCACTAGAACAAGAAAGAGAAAATTGCAAATTATTATAAATTTTAATTTGCATGGACATATAATTTATGATAAATTTCAATGACAATTGATATAAATCCATAGAAGTTATTAATTTGTTGTTCTATTTGAATGATAATGTGATCTTGCACTTTATTTGTATTCAAATCTAATAAAAAACACTTTCCCAACATTTTGCAGAGTTATTTGATACATTTTATTACTGTATTTTCTGCAAATTTATGTTTCTAAATAATTGAAGTGTCTTTTTAACTCATCGAGTCAAAAAATATCTGGTCTATCAAGTCTAAGTATGCAAACTAGGATCAGGGCTATGAAAATTGTAGCAATGTTTTCACTAAGTATTGGCATTGTTATTAGCATATGAACAAGACAAAATATTTTGATCTCGACTTTACTATTTTGTTAATCATAGAAGTGTTGATTTAGTATTGTATTAATTATTTTTTAGTTATGCTCAATTGGGTTCAATGGTTGTCTTGACCAACAATTATTTGGTCTAAGAAATAATAAATCATAAGTCAAGTAAAGATGCCGATTCAGCAGGTCCTCCTTGTACCCAAGCATGTTGCATTGTACTATACAGTACCTCATTATATAAGCTAAATTCCTTTATTACTAGTGTTGAATTCAAGTGATTCTCTTTCTATAAGCAGTGTATCATTTTGATGTAAAATGTCTTGTGTCATTGCCCTTGCAAAGTCAGGTTAGGTTGAAGGCCAATAGAAGTTGATTGACAATAACTAGTGACAAGAAGGCACTACATAATCTTGGAAAGTCTGCATGAAAATTGAGACTACAAAGCACAAGAATAGAAGATTTTGTAATGGTACAAGGAGAGATGTTAGGAAGAAAAGGAAAGACGTGAATATTGACACAATACGATAATTCATACAAACCACTGAGGAAAGCTTATAGTAGATGTGAAAACTAAAGTTGAAGTGAAAGCAAAGACTAATGTATCTAATAGAAGTTGAAGCTAAAGCCAATGCTGAAGAAAATGCCAAGGCCAATTTGTGAGTAGAAGTTGGAATTGAAGTTGAAGCCAATAGCAAGAAAGGGCTCAGCTGGAACTAGGAGACCTCATATTGTTAACAAAGTAGAAGTGGGTGAAGGTTGCATGATAATTGCCCCTTTATAGAGGAAAAGCAATGCAGACCTTTCTAACAAGCTTGGCAAAAGCCAATGCCAATGTGTCAAATAGAAGTTTGAGCCAAAGACAAAGTTCAAGCAAATGTTAAGGCTGATGTGCTTGTAGAAGTTGGACCCAAAGTTGAAGCTGAAAACAAGAAAGGATTCAGCGAAAAGCCAGATACTATTTAATCTCCTATTTGATAAAATGAATACTAGATATAATGAACTAAATTAATAGTGCATACCAAAGAGAGGAGTAGAAGTATATCTTTATTCATTTATGAAGTTATTATAGAAGTAGGCCAAAGATGGCCAGCCAAGGATTAGAGCCAATTTGATTATATCATATTGCTTTCCTATAGGAAGACATAGATCATATTATGGTGAAATAGGTGCTTTATTAATTATTTTTTTCAAACTTGAACTTTTATTATTTTCATTCTCATGGGGGTCTGACCTAGAATTTTGTGCTTTAACTGCAAAATTTTTATGTCCAATTTGTTGACAATCTGATTTGATGCTTTTAGATGTGTAGATAGAAAAAAATTAGGTCCCTCGGTCATTTAATATCATCCCGGCAAGTTTTGGCACACCATGATCAATTCTAAAGTGTGCAGAAGGGGGATCCATTTGGTGAAAATGGCCCTATATGTAGCCCACTTAAAGGCTAATTCCCCTTTTGTGCTCATTTGGTTTAGTAATTTGGGAGGAGAGGAATGAGATCAAGGAGATCTATTGTAGAGCTATGTTGGGAATCACAAAGGGCAACCATCAAGCGGCTTGCGTATGGACTTATAAACAGCTTGTAGGAGTGGGTTCCTCGGTATGTTCCCCATCCTTGCTTTGTGATTTTGCATTTTTTTGGTAGATTTTAGGGCCCTAAAATAGGGTATTAGTTGCAGTGTAGGATTCTGCTAGCAACTATTGTCACAATCAATGCAAGTGTCAATTTGGCAATGCAAGTGCTGATTTTACATCATAAATGCTTCATTTGGTGCAAGTTTGTTTGTTGTGCATGCGTGTAAAGTGATGCAATAGTTTTTAGTACTGCACTAGTTAAACTTAGTGATGCAATTGACTATTAAATTTGAAAAATGCTCTGTGTTGAAAGTTTTAGCATTTGATTTGGTTGATTAGGTATAGACTTGGGGTATCATTGACTTAGTATGTTGATTTAATGCAGGTTACATTGTTTCCATTATATACACGAGAGAGTCTTTTTTCAGTCTAGCTATTTAACCTTGTTCCATCATTTGGGTCTTGATGAGTGAGTGAATCAGCATGCTTTAGGATTGTATAACGTTACATTCATAACCAAGATCAGAGGTAATTAGGGCCTCATTATTGTGCTTGTTGAGAGATGGTACTTGAATACCACTCTTTTCATTTACCTATTGGAGAGGCTACAATTACCCTTGAGGACATTTTGTGGGTTTTGTGTATCCCGATTCAAGGACATAGATTTATGTATGAACCTAATTCTCCACATGCAACATTGGAATTGTTGATGTGAGTTTTGTTCCACTACAACATACAAAATCGAATACTTACTATTCCAAGATGAAACACCAAATATCCAACTCTCTCTTGAATAAGGATGCTCATATGCTAAACAATGTAGATAAATTGTCTGATCAAATGAGACAACCTCAAGGTTCCTTCTTAATTGTGGACTCCACTCAGTTTAATGATGTGATATGCTAGTTATCACAAAGAGACTTAAACACTTCCAACCAAATAAACTACCAAGAGATAAAAACTACCTAACTCTAAGAATGTAAGACAATGTTGATGATGGGGTGAGACTCTAACCAATCCTTTCCTTTCTATATCAACTAGGCATAGGAGGGTGCTAGCTTCTAAGGATACCAGAATGATTTTCACATTGTCAATATTCATCCAAATACCCTATGAAGGTGCAATATAAACGAACAACTCCAATAGAAGTTAAACACTTTCAATTTAGGCCCAGACTAACCTTGCATTGCTACTCACAATTAGTAAGTACCAAAAGGTATGGACACTAGCTCCACCATTAATCAACATTCAAGAATATCTTCCATTCATCTACTTCTACTTCTATTTAACATGAAATAAATCCTAAATGAGGAATTGAAGAAATCATGCAATACTCCAAAGCAACATTAAGTAATCCACCATGAAGACCAACAATTACTTTGATAGCATTATGGCAACAATTTCATCAAGTCTCCTCTACTACTATACTTCTACTTCTAATTGACTAACTGTTACAAATGAGAAGGCCTTGGCCTTTTATAGTTGCTTAATTACAACGAAGGGCCAAGATCAATTCAAGATCAAGGGCCAAGATTAATCCATTACAAACCCCAATTAGGGTTGCTACACTATTAACCAATTACATGAAGGCACCACCTAGTGGGCCAATAATAAAATTACAATGCTTTTGGGAACCAATGAGAAATGGTACACTTGGGATAATATGATTGAATATGTTTGAACATGTGTAACTGGAATTTTTTGATTGGCAGAAGACAAGTAGGCGCCACCTCAACATCGTCATTTTATAGACTTGATCAATCCTTTGGTGAGAAAATATCTCTTGATACTCAACATTATCAAGCCTTCAATTGTGATGGCATATTCCCAAATTGCTTCATCTTCTCAAATTTTCTCCATCTTTGTTTTGGAAAATTTCTCATTTCCATGATTTGAACTTGATTGCACTTGCAAACTTGAATCTTGAACTTCTTGAAGTGGCGGAGTCTTCATGCACTTGGATCTTTCAAAATGAACTTGGATTTCAGGAGGAAATTCAAGTTGGTGAAAACTTTCTTTGATTTTTCCTTCTTGTTCTTTTCTTTCTTTGATTCCATCTTGATCTTGATCTTCGAATTTGTACTTTGATAATCTAATTTGAACCTCCTTCCCATTTGAAGTCCTCGAGCTTGACTTTGTCTCCATCCTTCGCTTTCCAAGCTTGCTTGAAGTCTTGAACTTGGCCTGCCATCATCTCCTTGCCCTCCTAGCTTCTCCCTCAACAATTTACCTTGCAAAACAAGAGAGAAATTGCATTAAGATCACAAAATGATAAGAAAATATGAAGGAAATCTGAAAGTTCTTATGAAATGAAATTGAATCAACACCAAAACAAGGAGGCAAAAATGGATTTTCTCAAGCTCAAGACCAAATTTCTCTACCTTCTTGCAATTCAAAATAATCTTAACCCTGCAACTTGATATGAATTTACTCAAAATCTGGAAAATAAGTGAGTTTTCAATGAATAGCATGCCCAGATTTTGTTTTTCTTACCCCCCTTCTATCTCTGATTTTTGGAGGAAAAATCGCCTAAAATACTCAAAATTGCTGCTTCTTGAAATCTCCAAAGGGCTTACAATGGTAAAATTTATGCTCTCATAAGATGTTTCATTTCCCCCTTCAATGTGATCTTCTGTCTCATGTGATGAAATCGTGGCCTTAGGAAGGAAATTCACTGCTAAATAGAGAAGAAAATCGCTGTCTTAGAGCAGAGATAAATTTGTCTTTGTGTGATGTTGAAATGAATTCACACCTCCTTCCTTATATAGGTGATGAGGCGCTTGGACATGTGTGTCTCCTGTGAAGGTCAAATTGGCCTCTTTTAAGCCAATAAAAACATTTATTTAATCATTATATCATCTCCTTAAGGCCGACATGATGAAGGGATCAAATGGATGTTTCATCTTTTATTTATTGTTCAAATCATCACTTCTTGTCTTTGATCGAGCCTCTTCCTTATGGGCAGAATTTGAACATGTGAGAGGAATTTGGATTCCTCTTGGAGAGGCGGAATCCGCCATTCCAAGAGGAATTTTCCTCTTCTCCTTCATTTTTCCTCAAACTCAATACCTCTTGTTTAGCTCGGCCAATCCTTTAATATTTCATTTTTGTTGATCATCACCCAATTTTGGAGGACTTAATTCATAATTTAATGCCATGGAAGCAAGGCGGAATTCAAGGGGTCAAGAGGAATTTGGATTCCTCACTTCAACTCAATCTCCACCTCCTTGAACTTGGACTAATTGACCTTAATATCTCCTTCCTAGAATTAGATTGTCGTCAAATTTTGTTTTTCTCAAGCTTAGGGGCTTTGCTTTGCATTTCCCAACTTCATGTAGGAGGCAGAATTTAAGGCATGGAGAGGAATATGGATTTCTCATAGGCTGGCGGATTCTGCCATGCCTTGAGGAATCTTTCTCTTTTACTTTGTTTCCTATCACCACTTCAAATTTCTCCTTCTAAACCCTCCATCCATTCATTGTTTCTGTTAGTCCTAATCGGTTATTGAGAGGGGGGTGAATCAATAAATTCAATTTCTATTACTCTTTTAAGAAAATAGATATTCTTGTTAATACATAAATTAAAGAATACTCTAACAACCATAAACAAAAATTAAATGCACAGGTCAACACAACATTTATACGTGGAAACCCTCAGTTAGAAGGAAAAAACCACAGTGGGACATAACCCACAAACTCCACTCTCGCAGTAATAAAGCTGCCATGTTAGAGGCTTACAAAGCATTGGTAAGAGTGCTACCCGGTTAAGGGATTTGATAGAAGACCTGTTAGGATCTTGACCCTGTTAGGAGTCGCCTTGTGAGAGGACTTAGAACAACAATAAAGATGTTACCCAATAAAAGGATTTATACAAAGAACCTATAAGGGTTCACCTTGATTGAGGGATTTAAATATGCTTCTCAACTTAAAGCAATGATCTTATGATGACACTATCTGTCGAATCAGATCATACCTGTTTACCCTTTCCTCTGCTTGGTTGTTGAATCTTTCTCTCCCTTTCACCTTTTGTGACTGTGATTCCTTTCAGAAGATTCTGCTCTTCTTCTCTCCTTCGCTCTATGCTTTTGATATTCAACAACACATCTTTCATGTCATTTGACCTATATTTATAAGAAATTATCTTATAAAAAAATACAACTCATAGTTTTTCCAAGCCGTAAACTCTCCCATGAATCATGCATGCAAAAAAGCTTGCAAACTGATCTTGAGTTTACCTCGAAACGCTCGCAGAAAAAGAAGAAGCTAACTTCCAGTTCCACTAAAAAAGCTAACTCCAGTTTAACTGAAAAATGCTCCGCATAATCCGGTTCAGATTATCATGCACTTAATTGGTGTAGAACTTGTATCCGGTGAGTCATTTGTTCCCTGTGCGTGTGTCAAGACTAGTTGAAAAAACCTGGACCAGTATAAGCATGACCAGTTAAAGTACACTTCTTTCTTGCTTAGTCTACCGGTTCACAATTATGAGTACCGGTGTGATGGTGGGATTGATGTTTTCCAATTACTTTACCAACGACAACTAAGTTTATGTCAACAATCTTCCCCTTTGGCATTGGTGGAAAAATATCAATACATCACCTGTAGACTTCCCCTGTAGATCTTCTCATCTACCTGTACCATGTATCTGACACACTGTCTCTGCACTTCTATAGACTTCTTTAATCTCTGCACTTCCATCTTCCTCATCTTCCCCTTTTTGCCTCCAAAGGACAAAGGGTTGTTACTCTTGTCATTTTTACATTTTACAACTGTAACTTATTGAAGATGTCTTTGTAGATCTTCCTTGCAGATTCTAGAAAAGGTTTCCAGATACCTGTTATATGATCCAAAGTTTTCTTTGCAGATTGCAGTGAGACAATGAGCTTTTCCATGTCTTCCAATGTCTTATAATCAGGTTCCTTCAAAATTTTGTCTGTATAAGTTGCTGTTGTCTGCATTATATCAAAAGTTGGTGCAATGAACAACTGAAATCCAACAAGAACTTGGATTCATTTTGTATTTTCTTGTGAAGCCTTCCTTAAGGTGAGAGCAAGACTTGTTAGCTCCTGACTGTACTCAGTTGTAGAAGAGCTTTTAGCATCAAATTCCAATGTTAAAACCTTTATCTCTTCTGTTGTCTTGTTCGTTCTCTCAGTTATATCCTTTACAAAATCTTCAAAATTAGAAGTCCTTGTAATCAACCTTCCTGCTTCCTGTATCTGTCCCTGTAGCTCTCCGGTTCTTGTAGATACAGTAGATTTCAGTTTTTCAACCTGTGTGTGAAGAATATCTATTCTCTTCTTCTCATAGTGATTAACTGCAATTGTTTCTGGGTCAGTGACATCTTCCCCAATTGCTTGCGCTAGTACCTCCAATTGATCAATTACCGGTTCATCTTCATCTGTATCTGCATTAGGTACAAAATTGTACAAGATATTCCTTACACTAGAGAGAACCATATCCTGTTTTCTCTTAGTGAGCTCCTTTAGCTTCCTTGTTGACATTTTTCTTATGTCAACAATTGTTTCACTAACTTTGCTTTTCTTTGATTCAGAATCTATTGCAAATGTCAGCTTTCTCTTTGATGAAGATGTACTTGGAACATCTACTGATTCCTTCTGCCTTGTTTCCTATTCCAGTTCTTCTTCTATAGGTTTCTCCTGATCTTCTGTAACAAACAACTCCTGTTGTTGAGGTATTTCTTGATGCGGAGTCTCCTCTTGTCTTACCTCTTCTTCTGGATGTACTCCTTGATGGACTTGCTCTTCTAGAGGTTGCTTAGTTTATTGTTTCTCTTCCGCAACCTATTGAACATTTGAAACAGTTTCTACTTTATCTGTTTCTTTTTCTGTAGTCATCTTTGCTGATGACTCTCCCTATTCTTGTTCTTCTGGTTAAAATTGTTCTCCCAGATTAACCTGTTCACTGGATGTGAACTGTTCAGGTGTAACCTCCTTCTCACTGGTTGTTGCTTGTTCACCAGTTGTGAACTGTACCGGTGGTACCAACTCTTTTTTAGGTTCATCTTGTGAGATCTCATGTGGACCTGTAGACTTAAGAGTGTTTAAGTCATATTTTTGCCAAAAATCTATCAACTCTTCATACACATCTTTCTCTTGTCCATTAATGATCTTTGCAACCCTATTCTTCGTGTCCAAATTGAGTGACACTACTTCCATCAAAATTTTAATTGTCTCATCATTGAGACCTAGTCTTACTTGTGTCAAAGTTTCCCTTATCATCTTATTGTTTTGGGCTGGACTGGTTCTCCATTTGGCCATTAGCCTTTGATTCAATTGTGGTGGAAAGTGAGACCTATAGTCCCTAGGACTTCTGTTGAAATCTAAAAAGGTTTCTAACAGAGAAATCTCAATTTTCTCCTTGTCCTCCTCTCCCAAAACACTGAACCATTTTGCAGCATTTGACACTTCACCGAAATCCATGATTTCATCTACTATATTATCTATAGTTAAAGTTCTAGCTTTACCTTTAATTGGGGAAGCAAGTAGGTTGGTGGAGTTAGATCACCACCTGTGTCTCCAGTAATATCCACGATGACCAATTCACTTGCAGACTTTGCTTTGACCGGTGTCTCATCTCCCAGTATGCCCTTTCCCTTTCTAATGTTAATTACTGGTGGCTCTGTGGTCTTTTGGCATTCTGCTTCTGTTTAATGTTGTTGCTTCAGAACATTCGTCAATGTAGCAACCCTTTCATCGTGAACTTTATCCACTTCACCTATCACGACCTGACCAATTCTCTTTCTTATATTGAAACTCTGTTTGTACAGGTCAGCTTGATTGGTTGCCTCTTCTAGGCTAAGGTGATTCTGTACTTCTAGCAGAGCCCTTATCCTCAGTTCCCTTTCCTTATCTGAGGGAGATTTCAATCTACCTTCAATTATTCCTACTAGATCTTCAGGTATTGTATGATGAAGTATAGTAGGTGTTAAGTTATACTTGTGAAGAACGAAAACTACAACTTCTTCCAGCTTTCTCTTATCTTCCTCATCACCAAGCTCATATCTTCTTTGGACTAAACCCAATCCACCTGTTTCCTTTATTCCTTCAACCACTTCATCTATGGTTGGTTTCCTTCCTCTAGGTGCATCCTCTTTTACCGGTTTCCCGGTCTTTCTCTTTCTGTGAAGAGTAGTGGTTTCTTCAATTTCTATTTCTTTCATTTCCTCACCTTGTGCACTGGACGCTTGTTGAGTCCTCTTTCTTTGAACCTTTTGTTCTTCATGCATTGGCTTCTTCTTCCTAGGAGTGGGAGTCCTTTTAACATAAACCTTCTTCGGTTCCTTAGCTAGGGCCTTTTTCTTCAAATTTGGTTGAATCTCTTCATAGGTGCCAAACCGATATGTTGAAAGATCTCAGTTGCTCTCTTGAAGTGCATCGGCATATGCCTTTGCACTCTTAGAAGTTATCTCATAAATGAGCTCCGGTGCATACTCGGACCTTGGTTCCACAGCTTGGATAATACAATGGTCAGTGCTCACTAGAAAACACATCTCTTCCTTGTATTGTTCAACAATGGTAGAGAGAATTCTTTCCCTGTTGTGCATTCTTAGCTGAAAGGCTTCAAAATAATCTTTCATTACCTTATTAAACCGGTTCCGCAAGTTATTTGCTAACTCACCTATTTGAATCATCACTAGTTTATCTTCTAGCCATGTTACCTTGCCTACGCCTGGAAATAAGTTTTGGTAATAGAAGAACAAACATACCAGCAATGTCCCATACTTTAGAAACTTCTTTTTGACCAAGCTGAGCTTCTTTAGATTTTCAAAAATTTGGCTCCTCAACATAGCGCATATGTCGTATCGCGCGTTGTCGTGCATAATCTTGTGCGCAACATGTATCACACCTCCCAGTATGCTATTCAGGTTACTTGACTGATATACTTTGTAGCTAATAACCGCTGAGGCAAACCGAACGCCATCGTCTTCAATATCGTTCACAGTCATCATTCGATTGTCATACCTTGACTTCGTTAATCGTGTGACTTCTGCATTAGCTATAGTCCTTAGGGTTAGAGCTTCCCCTACGACATTATAACCAATCACCCTGCGTAGATCTTCTTTCGTGATCGGTGTGACCGCGCCTTTCGCAAGCCACATCCCTGGGTCGTGAACCCTGCTCAGAACTAGTCTAATTAATCTGGTCGAAACACGGTTGGATATTTTACTCCGTTGATCAAACCTGATGATTCAAGCTTCATGTATTTTAGCTTCCCGTCTTCACAAAGTGAGAGGTATTCACTTTGAATGAATGTTTCACCTAGTTCCTCCTATTTGCTGAAAGTTGTTACATCCTCATTCAACAACACACCTTCAGGCATGGACGATAGAAATCCCGCCATATCATTTTCATGGTTCTGAACTGCCATTATGTCGTAAACTGGTCTATCCAGTTGATTTGCACTAGGCTCACCACAGAAGATGAAGATGCCATGATACTAGACCAGTATTAGCAGAAAGTTCTTGATAAGATTCATGGAATTCGCTAAGAAAAGAATGTAAATCACAGCAAGAAAAGATTACTCAAGCTTATGAAATCAATAATCACAAATCGCAATGTAAAGTAAAATGAGTAATCGACTTTCCCTTTTATAGACTTAGGTCGTAACGGTAATTAGCAAACGGTAACTTTTGTTAATAGTTATTGTATTAATTACCCTTACCTAACCTTTCTTTCGACAACCGGTCCGCAGACTCGTTACCTGTTTACATATCCTTGGTTGCAATATCCACCTTGCTACTGATGGTCCCAACCGGTGCTGAGAGGGGAGGGGTGAATCAACACCTAATAAAACTTCACAATAAATCTGATATAATGTAACTATAACTCTAAGAAGAATAAATTTTAGAATAGTAATAGCAATCACACAAAAAACAATAAGCAACACCAAATTTATCACGTGGAAACCCAAATTGGGAGAAAACCACGGTGTGAGGAAACCTCACAAATTTTGCACTCTTCTGAAGTGCGCCCTGTTATGAGCCTTCTCTATTTAAGGATTACAAATGCACTATTAGATGCGACCTGGTTAAGGGATTTGATACAATAAGACCTGCTAGAGCCTGTCTGGTAAGAGGACTTAGAACACCTAATTCGATGTCACTCGGTTAAGGGATTTAATACAAGGGACCTGTTAATGTCCACCCAAAATACTGGGATTTACTATTGCAATTATCAAAGAGCAATAGGAAGTTTTGATCTTTTGATGATGGTTTTGGTGAGCCTGATAAGATAGCTGTTATTTTCAACTAAGAATCATCACCGATCACTGCAGGTATGTTCTCCTTCGCTGTTGTGCTTCTCTGCACACTCTACTTTCTTCTCCTCTCTTTACCTTAGCTTCTTTAGCATACAGGTTCACTCTTTACTTTGGCAGAATGAGGGCAAACTATATTCTTGTCAGGTAGAGGAATATATAGACTTCTTGCCCTATTTGATTTTTACATGCAGGACCAGTTTAAAGATCACCTTCGGATCCATCACTCAGTGGAGTATTAGTTCACTACGGAAACATCCGATGCATGCTATGCTTTATCTGCTTTATGAAAGAAAACGACAGATGCATGTCCAAAGCTTTCCTTCACAAGAGATATCTACATGTTTTAATGCCACAAACTCCGGCATTAAAACCTTCAATCGTGCCTTGTACTGATCGTCTTGATAACTCAAAGTCTACCGGATTTTGTGCAGTAAATCCTGGTCAAAGAGTTAGATAACTGTTTGTTGACTATGACTTTCCCCAGTTCATCAATCATGATGAAGTCTTCACTTGATCGATTAAGATCCTTAGGTTGTGCACAGGTAAGAGCTTTAACCTGTCACCTTCCCTTTCTTTGGCTGTACCAGTGGCATGCTTTCCTCGGTTCTTGTTACCAGTTACCGGTTGTATCCTTCCTTGGTGACCGGTTGCTCTGATGATCAATTAGAGTAGTATTAGTAACAAATATAGTCTCTTCTTATTTGCACAGTGTCACCGGTTGCCAAACCAGTCTATCCTTGCCTTACTGTAGTCAGCTGTGTCGGTCCTTGCTTCATAGATCGAACACTAGTATCCTTAATCATAATTGACAACACCTTTTTGCCAATCAATGACAATACCTCTTTTGCCATGTATTGGTTGCAATCTTACCGGTTAGTCTCCTAATGCCAACAGCTACATCAGCAACACTAACCTGTCCGGTTCACATGTTAGACCAGTGACTCCTTCCTGGTTCCACTTCTTGATTGAGTGAGATCGCAACTCACTAGTTCCTCTGGGAACAGTATCTTTGCTACCTGTTCCTCTTAAGCCCTTAGGATTAATTTGCTGAAGAGACATCACCATCAATAGATGATGACCTTATCTCGGATTTCTCCTCAGCGAAACTCTTTGTCCCCTTTACTAACCAAGTCTTCTTCACTTCCTTGTTGGTTTCTTTACTCACGTTATCCTTCCGGTTGGGGGACAAGTTCTTCTTGACCGGTTTGGCCGGTCCTTTGCCTTTGTTCATCAGCCGGTTCGTGCATTCCTTGGCCAGATGCCCAATCTTGTTACAGTTGAACAAGCCATTCCGGTTCCTCTCCATGGATTGACCCTTCTTTCGCTGTCCATGGGTGAGTGACAATCAGAGTTCCTATGCCCTGATGGTCCATAGGTAGCACAGTTAGATGTGCTCCGGTTTACATTCCTATTATGGAATACCGGTCTTGGTGGGGGTTTGAATGCCATGGTTTTGGACCTGCATTCTTCAGCTTTGTGTCCAAACTTATTGCATGCATAGAAATAGCCCTTGAAGCTTCTCCTGCTTCCACTTGAGACACTGTTAGAGCATGACCTACATTCAAACGTCCTGTGACCATACTTGTAACAGTTGTTGCAGTAGCTGTTAGAAGTAAATGGTTTCATCGGTGCATTTCTGTAGTCATTTGTTTTATGACCCAGTTTGCCACAATGTTTGCAAGAGGGTTTGTAGGTCTTTTTACCTTTTTCATCTATCGGTTTCTTCTTTTCCTTCTTGCCTTGCTGGTCTCCAGAGGACTCACCGGTTTCATTATTGCTTTGATTGATGTACCCAAGTCATGTGGGATCCTTGTACTTTCTTTCAGCCCTCAGTTGCTAATCAAGCTTCTCTGAGCTTTCATTGTACCTTCTAAGTTTATCATTCCTCTCTTCAAAGTTTTCAGCTATTCCTTTAGTTGATCCAATTTAGCAGCCATCTTTTTGCATGCTTCATCTTTGTCATGCAAATGCTCATGCATGATTGCATTTTCCTGATTTATGCCTTGCATGTTTGCATGCAGTTGCAATATGAGAGTGTCACTCTCTCTTAGTGCATCTTCAGCCAGATTTCTTGCTCTTTCAGCAGTTAACTGTGCTTCTATGGTACTGGTCTTCTCACCATCATCTTTTTTTTGGCTTCAATGAGTTCAGTTATCCTCAAAGCATGAGTTTCCTGCTCCCTTTTCAGATTGGAGATTTGATCGGTTAGATTCTGATTTTTCTCCATGAGATCAGAGACCGCCTCTTCTGCTTCATCAGATCCACTCTGCCTAGAGAGTTCCTCAATGGTTTCATGACTCTCACTCAGTTGCAGAGCCAACTCTTTCCTCTTTGCAAGAGACCTCCTCAGTCTATTCTCAAGAGAGGATATCATGTCATTAGCTTCCTCAAGCTGCTTTTGATACCTGTAACCCTCCATGATCTTTTCTCAAGCAGTTAAGCTTTCTATCTCTGAGAACCTAAGCTCTGATACCAATTGTTAATCCTAATCGGTTACTGAGAGGGGGGTGAATCAATAAATTCAATTTCTATTACTCTTTTAAGAAAACAGATATTCTTGTTAATACAAAAATTAAAGAATACTCTAACAACCATAAATAGAAATTAAATGCACAGGTCAACACAACATTTATATGTGGAAACCCTCGGTTAGAAGGAAAAAACCATGGTGGGACAGAACCCACAAACTCCACTACTGCAGTAATAAAGCTGCCCTGTTAGAGGCTTACAAAGAACTTGTAAGAGTGCACTCGGTTAAGGGATTTGATACAAGACCTGTTAGGATCTTGACCCTGTCAAGAGTCACCTTGTGAGAGGACTTAGAACAGCAATAAAGATGTTACCCGGTAAAGGGATTTATACAAAGAACCTGTAAGGGTTCACCCTGATTGAGGGATTTAAATATGCTTCTCAACTTAAAGCAATGATCTTATGATGACACTATTTGTCGAATCAGATCATACTTGTTTACCCTTTCCTCTGCTTGGCTGTTGAATCTCTCTCCCTTTCACCTTTTGTGACTCTGATTCCTCTCAGAAGATTTTGATCTTCTGCTCTCCTGCACTCTATGCTCTTGATATTCAACAACACATCTTTCATGTCCTTTAACTTGTATTTATAAGAAATTATCTTATTAAAAATACAACTCATAGTTTTGCCAAGCCGTAAACTCTCCCATAAATCATGCATGCAAAAAAGCTTGCAAACTAATCTCGAGTTTACCTCGAAACACTCACAGAAAAAACAAAGCTAACTTTCAGTTCCACTGAAAAAGCTAACTTTAGTTTAACTGAAAAACGCTCCACATAATCCGGTTCGGATTATCATGCACTTAACCGGTGTAGAACTTGTATCTAGTTAGTCATCTGCTCCCTGTGCGTGTGTCAAGACCGGTTGGAAAAACCTGGACCGGTATAAGCATGACCGGTTAAAGTACATTGCTTTCTTGCTTAGTCTACCGGTTCACAATTATGAGTACTGGTGTGATGGTGGGATTGATGTTTGCCAATTACTTTACCAATGAAAACTAAGTTTATGTCAACAGTTTCCTCTTTGCAATACAGATTTGAGGAATTTGATTGAGTTTCATCTTGTTTTGCATAACGCGGAAATGGGGGTAAGGAGAGAAACTTTGAATCCTTTCACTTTAAACTTTTCAAATTTACAACTTCCTCATAAGATCTCGCCAATGTTTTGATCTCCCTTACAATTCTGAAGTTTCTTGTTCATCATTTCATGAAGTCGGGAGGCTGCCTTTAGGTTTTTATCATTATAAGGACAAGGCAGAAATTAGGGTGTTGAGAGGAATTCAGATTCCTCAAGGGCAGGCGGATTCCGCCCTGCCTTGAGGAATTTCCTCTTGCCCTTTTCAGTCATCTCCTTTGCACTTTACAATCTCTCCAAACTCCTGGCTTCTCCCTTTTACTTAGTGTTTTCTCATTTCTACAAATTTAATTAAGCCTCTTCATTCAATGCAATCAAATTTGGACTCAAATCAGGTCTGACTTTATGCTTTTCTTCACTCACCCTCAATCTGATTTTCACCTTGCCATTGATGTTTTGACCTCTAAACCATGCCCCTTTCCTATCTAATCTCCTCAACAACTTACTATAGGCGGAATTGAGGGGGAGGAAAGGATTTTGAGCCATAAAAGGAGGGTGCAAATCAAGCATGTTAAAGGAATTTGGATTCCTCTGGGGCAGGCAGTATCTGCCATGCCCAGAGGAATCTCCTCTTTGACAACTTCACCTCAAAAGCATCATTTTCGCAATTTTTTCACTTTTTCTCGCCAATTTGAACTTGGAACTCGCTTTTGCAAGGGGCATAATTTAGGGGTGTTAGAGGAATTTGTATTCCTCTAGAGTAGGTGGAATCCGCCATGCCTAGAGGAATTTCCTCTTTGCAACTTGCTGCCATACTTAGTCATTTTCTTCATCTCAGAGGGCAGGAGGATTTATATAAAATATAAAATTGAAGTATAAGAATCCTTTCTTATAATTTAAGTTGTATTTTATATAAATATTGTCGGGATGTTTGAGATAGGTTTCAACTTCATAGGAGTTATAATAAAGATTCTAGATTTTGGGAGTTTAAAAAAAATTTCAGACAGCCAAATTTCAGGATCCAACATGCCTTCAACAATATTACCTCCCACGACCTTTACTGACTTTCTAAGATCAAATTGAAGTTGGAACAAAGATTTTCAAATTTTTTTAACCCATTTCTTCACAAATCCTTTGATTTCAACTCCATATCCTTGACTAGCTTAGCCCAACTCTTGGTCACCCCAGACAAACTTGACTTCCTAGTAGGCCAAAGTTGCTCAAACTCATCTCTCGGACTTGGAGACTTGAAAATTGCTACCACCTAAGACCGCTACTCCTGCTGCTAAAGAAAATGAGGGGGTCCCCATTTGCAATGGAGCGATGGTGTGAAAAGATCACAACAGGAATGAAGGGAGATATCACCAAGTTTGTGACAAATTATTTAGAATGTCAAAGATAAAGTCGAACATCAACATCTAGCTAGATTGTTGCAACCCAATGCCATTCCCGAATGAAAGTGGTAGATCATCAACGTGGATTTTATCCAAGGTCTACTAATGTTGAGAAATAGACATAATGCTATTTTAGCAATGGTAGACAGATTGACCAAGGTAGCTCATTTATACCAGGAAACTTAACCAATGGGGCACCCATTGTAGCACAGATTTTTTTTAGGAAATTTCTCAATTGCAGAGAATTCGAGATAAAATAATCTCAAATAGAGATGCCAAGATGACATTCAGATTTCGGCAAACCTTATTTGCAGCTTTGGGAACTCAGTTGAATATAAGTTCAGCATATCATCCAGAGACAGATGGTCAGAGGGAAATGGTAAACCAAGTATTGAAAGATCTCTTAAGAGTATACTACATGGATCAATAGTATAAGTGGGAGGACTACTAACCATTAGTAGAATTTTCCTATAACAATTCCTACCAATCAGCCATCAAGAGGACATCATTTGAAGCATTATATGGAAGAAGGTGCAAGACACCAATCAGCTGGAATAAGATGGAGGATAGGGTAATCATCGGACCTGAGATGCTCTCAAAAATGGAAGAATAGGTACTGTTTATCAGAGAAAGATTAGCTGAGGCAAACAATTGACATAAAAGTTATGCTGATGCTAAACGCACACCTAGACAATTTGTGGTCGGAGAGAAGGTACTTCTAAGGGTTAAACCCCAGAAAAGTTCAATTAAGTTTGGAAAATCTTCCAGACTCACACCTAGATATGTGGGACCATTTGAGGTCTTGTAAGTTATCAACCCTGTAGCCTATAGAATTGCTCTATCATCAACTCTCACATGGTTACATAATGTTTTTCATGTTTCATATTTAAAGAAATACATAGAAAATTTTGAGCACATAATTGACTGGAACTCCTTGCAGGTGGAGGATTCATGGGTGGTCATGATCGAGCCACTCAAGATGCTCAAGATACGGGAGCTCCACTTACGTAACCAAGAGATTACTCAATGTAAGGTCCAATGAGATCAATATGGAGAGGACAATGCTACTTGTGAGGTTTATAATGAAATCCTCTAAAAATTTCCTCATTTGCTTTAAGTTTTTGGATATGTTTAAAGAAACTTTTATGATATTATTTTCTAGAAAACAATATAAATAATTGTGACTCTCAATCATTGGGTACAATGATTCACAAGATTCACAAGCGGGGGTATGTTACATCCCTTCCTTGAAGACTTTTCAAATAACTATCATAACTGTTTCATGGGAAGTATGACGCTATTTAATTATGAAGATTATTGATTAATGAAATTATTTGGTTTAATTATGAGGGTTATTGTAATGTCCCCTGTCTGGTTACCTTGGAATTAAGGGACCACTACTTGAATTCTTTATTATTATTATGAAGTATAATCTCAATTCTACTATAAACTCGTGAATTGATAACCAAAATTTAATGTTCTGTCAAATGACCAGCATCAAAGCTACTTACTATCTCTGATTTAGACAACTAGATGTAATCTTAATGAGGTGATCTTATAAATGAATTCTCTTCTTAGTGTAATAGCTACTGTGATCTGTTTCTTACAATTATAATCCCTGGCCTGATGTAATCCTCAATTATATACCCCTAAAGATTATGATATTGCTTGGGGCTGCTGAATCTGATATGAATATATATTCTTGCAATCTTCTTATGACAATAAGACAAGCGCTCAAAGAACAGATCATATTGATGCTGTAAATTGTTGTTCGATCCTTATTCTACTGTAATCTTTCTTTTATTAATCCTTTTAATTGAGTGGGTTCAAGAGTGAAACAGGATGAAGTCTTCAATTGATAGATTTATAAGTTTATAGAGGGTTAAGTAAACAGATATAAGATGAATAAGTAAAAGAAACGAATTTTTTCCTGAATCCCTCTAGAAATGTCATCGATGTTATTTAAATATGCCTCAAAGATGAAATATTGCATCTCTTCTTCTTACCACTAACTTCCTAAAGTAATCACACCACTTAGGGGATAATAACTTCCATCTGACATGCTTTTCCTCAGGACCCAATGTGGCTCAAAACAGAGCATAATACCTTTGACATTGTGTAATGCCCCGATTGCAAATTGAGAGTCTTTGGAAGCAGAATTCTCCTGGAGTTGGCGTGAACTTATATCATATCACGGCGTTGCTTCAGAAGAATCTCCTAAGATGACGGTGAGCAGAAACTATAAGATGCGATGATGGTAAGAAAGTTTGATGATCTAATGTCTGCCGATGAGCAATATCAACTGTTCCCGTCTTTGTCCTTGCAGCCATATTGCCACGTTATTATTCATTTGTTAGTTTTTGACTATATGACAGTGGATCTGATTATTATTAGAACTATTGCATTCATTTTTGGATTTTTTCCATTAACTTGATTAAAACTATTTTTTCCACCAATTACAATTTAGTTTAATTTTATTTTGTTAAAAATAAAATATTTTCTATCATGTATATGTATATGCAAATTTTTTAAGTTTATAAATTGTAAAAAATATTTTTGATTGGCTAAAACATTTAAATAGACTTATTTTTTTAGGCATGAATAGATTTTATAGAAGTTTTTTAGAATTTATAAAAGTTTTTTTAGAATTTATTTTTTTAAAAATTATTTTGTTAAATTCTCAAAGTTTTATTTTATTTTTTATTAATATATTTTTAAATTAAAAATTATGTTATTTAAATTTATTCTAATTTATATTATTAATTTTTACAATATATTATAATTTAAATAAAAACTTATGATATTATAATATATATTTATTTTTATTCATATTTTTAAAGTTTTTAATTTTTATTTTTATTATATATTAATTATACATTAACAATTATTTGTGTAAAAAAATTATGTGATTTTATTTTCTTATAATTTTTATTTTTTCTTTACAAGATATTAATATTTAACATTATTATAATAGTTTTATTTTTAAAAATTTATTAAATTGAAAATTCTTCATTATTATAATTATAATTATATAAATTTATATTAAATATAATTATATTTAATAAAATATAATAAATTTATTAAAATTCTAATTATATTTCACAATATAATTACAATTAATTAAGCAAGTACTAGCCACTACGTGGCACTTGTTTTAATAATAGTAATTTATTAATAATATGATTTATTATTATATTATTATTATATTATGAACAATGTAATACTATTATTATATTATTACTATTATATTTAATACTTCTATTTAATATTATTATATTTATTTATTATTAATTTATTAACTAATTATATTATATTTATATTTTTATTATTATATTTATATATTTGTAATAATATATTATTAAATTCTATTGAATGGGGACATTATACTTATGGATTAAAATGTTATTTTGGAATAAATGTAAGTATGACTTAATTTTTCTTATGTGTAGAGAGAGACCATCTGTTTCACAACCTATATAGCTAAGTATCTTGGTCATTAGGCCACGGGGAGTTGGGTTTTAGTAAGTAGTTAGTCACCTATGGTTAGGGTGGGGTTGGAAGTCATTTTTCTTGTCCTTTTTTAATTAAAAGAATTAATAATTCTTCGATAAGCATGTCACCATGAAAGGTATTACCTTAAAAATCTTCTTTATCGATTTAATGGAACAACCTTATCGCTCCATTTAATATATTTATATGAATATGCAAACATTGTATATGTAAACACACACACAAACACATATAAAAATAAATATGAGCATTATATGTCAATTGTAATATGTGCAAATGATAGAAGACATATAGTCATGAAATAATAAGTAAATATAAATATGTATTTATATGTATGTATAATATTTGGACACCCAAGAATGGTATAATTGAAGATAAATGATTAACATCATATTTATTCTTATTAGTACTTGTCGATAGGCTAGCAAGTATTATTCCATCACTTTTTGCATTTCTTCTATTAAGTAGTGATTAAAACCAATTTTTTGCACCAATTATAATTTAGTATTTTCTTATTTTGTTAAAAATAACACATATTTTATAGTCTAAATGTTAATTTTTTAAGTTTATAATTTGTAAAAATTATTTTTTGATGATATGATTGGCTAATACATTTGAGCTCTTATTACTGGAGTGAACCAATTAAAATGTATCACGTTTGTTATTTATTGTACTTGAAAATTGTGCATTCAAATAATACAATCTAATTTATATATCATCTGATTTTATTTGGTTTATGGTTTACAACTTTATAGATACAGAGATTGATAAATTTTTCCTTATATTAAAATAATATTTTTATTTTTGTTATATTATAAAATATTGAATATTTTTTGAATTTATTTTAATATATATTATATAAATTTAGATTTAATAGAATAACATTATAATATTGTTGAAAAAGAGTTATTTAGACTAAATAATTAATATTAAAATTAATTATAAGTAGAACTATTTTACAATTTAAATTAATTATAAATGATATTTTATAATTATTTATAAAATTAAAAAATATTATTAGAACTATAATTATAGTAATTTTATAATTTTTTATAATTAAATAATTACTTTACATATAAATTAAAATTAAAATTAAATTTAGTTATAAATTATTTTAATTAAAAATTCACTTTACATATAAATCAAAATTAAAACAAAATTTATTTATAAAACTAAAGGCAAGTACTTGGACACTACGTGGCACTTGTTCAAATGATTATCTGTATCTTGGCACAAAGCATATTATTTTATCAAAAGTGGTGAATGTAACTTCTTGCCACCGAGGTGAAAAGGAGTTACCCTTCTTTCTCTCTATCAGCTTCTTGAGCCATTCCTTCTTTGGCGTATGATTTATCTTATTAGAACCTTGCAACCTTCATTTCAAAGGTTACCTTTTGATCATTTCTAAAGCTGTGAATTCTGAGATCGCACCAGCAATTAAATCTTTGAGATTTGATCAACCTGTTAAGCATTCATTGAATCGAACTACCAAGAACTTCATTTCATCAGCTCGGGTCTTCTCAGGGATCGAATCCCATTCTTCTCTTCTCATCGCCAAGGACAAGCAAGCCATTATTTTTGTTTAATGATTTCGTTGTTGTTTTATTGGTACGGTTTCTATTCTTCATCAGAAATTAGAATTTTAATGAAACATGATCTTTTTGCATGAAAAGCAGGAATGATCATCAATAACAGCCGCAGCTGTATACAGTTAGAATGCATAAAATTTTACTCAAAAGAATGTAAATTCTATGTTATACTTGATATCGGTCTTTTCAGTCCATCCATCATTAAGGATATGATCTCGTAAATTAATGCATAGGGATTAAGTCCAGATTCTATTAGCATCATATGGCATTTGAAACCATCATAGTCTGCATGAAATTGTACTGAATAAATGATACTACTTGCACGTTTAAATCAGATAAAAAGGACATGATTAGATGCAACGATTATCAATAGTTTCAACTAAAATAAGTAAAGATCATTCCATATGGTCCGACATATCTTTGTTCTGTTGCTTTATAGTTATCTGAAAATTAGTAAATGAACCAAGAAAACTCAGAATGCAATGCATAATTGTCTTACTGCCATGAGCCACTGTAGAAGAACTCTGCTGGGTTATATCTGTTTGTTCATCCAAACATCATTAGAACTTCATACATTATGAATGAATCCTCTTCAAATAATCAGGTTAGTGAAAACCTATCAATCTCATAATAAACTTTCAAATAACAAAAATTTGATCCAGCTGTTGAGGGCCTCAATTGCCCAACTGAAATAACCCTAACCGTCCATTTACTGATTTTTGCCAATTAATCTTAAGCAGATTTGAAATAAACACTAACATGCAAATAACCAGCAGATACTCTCGAATAACCAGCAGATTTATTCATAAAACCAGCAAATACAATCTCATGAAATAACTCAGAAAATGGTATGTATTTTACAAGGTTGCACGGGGACGGGGGTACTTGGGTACTTTGGGTATGGGTACGACTATTTTTCAAAATAGGGGACGGGGGTACTTGGGTACATCAATTTTTTAATTTAATATAATTTAATATTTTATAGAAAGTCTGAAAATATGAGTCATGACATTGAGTTTTCAAACCAAAAACAATGATAAATTTTGCAGATGTAATGTTTTGTTTTCAGTTTCAGATTTGCAATATGTTTGTAATAATATATATGTTGAATGTTTAGATGCATAACAAAGAAAAAAAACTTTAAACATGAACAAGAAGATAAATCATATAAAAATAACATATTGCAAATGATAAACTTTTGACTTGAATAGTGATAAAGTTTAGTATTAATCAGTATAGCATCAAAATTTCAAACTGATTACATATTGAATTAAGCTTCATAAACAACAAGTTGATAAGCTGATAGGCAAACAAAAACTGAAACAAAAATCAGAAATCTTAATCAAGTTCGTTAGCTATGATGCTTTCCACCAAGTACCCACCGAGTACCCGGTACGTGGGTACGTGTACCAGTACCCGGTATGTGTACCAGGGGTGTGGGTACGAGTACCCATGCAACCTTGGTATTTTACAACAACAATATAAAATCATAGATTATTACATTCCAATCTGAACTACAGGCAAATAACAGTAAGACTGGATGATAAAGAACCTGGTAAAACAATGGCGAACTCTGAAGTGAATCCGCACCGGGATGAATCGGGTTTCTATCCAATCCACCAAGAAATGCTGAAGGTTTCCGTCCTCAGATTTTTGATTTGATAGCTGAAGCTTCTCGAATTCTCAAGGAGAAATAATATCCATAAACTGAAGCATACTGAATGAGACTCCAAAACCTCCTCTTATGGCTGCAGCTGTGACTCTTCATATGTCCATTTCGTCTCTTTATAATTTCACTTTAAGTCACTTTTAAATAAAATGACTGTTGAGTTATAAAGTAAAATAATAAATAAAGTGAGGAAAACTTCCGGCATTAAAATGGGGGCCCAAACGAGCTCGGATGCCGACGTGTGATAGCTCATTCGAAAAGCTCTCGACGAGACACTCCCAGTCCACTACTAAAAAGCCAAGAATTCTGAACCCTATTGACTTACTATAAATAGTAAGTACCTTGAAAACTTGCGGAAATTGCTCCGATTGGCTTGGAACTGAAGCCACCTCGGCCAATTATCTCCTGGTGTACTGCCACGCCACGATTAGCCCTCCGAACCAAGGTGAAAAGGCTAACAACACAGCACAATATAATGTACCCCGAAAAGGGGCCATTACAATCATCCCCTGGAGATTGCTTGCCCTCAAGCAATCGGTATCTGCATGCTGAGATCAAATACTAGGATCCCAAACCAACCTCAGGGAGGCGGCTCCACCAACCAGTCGTGTGAAATTGACCCAGTCATTACGCTCCGATCTATGAAGCCACTCGTACAATAACCAAACAACAGCCCATATAATGTCAGGATCCCAAATCACTGCAGGATCTATCGAACCAATCTGCCCTGTGTTGCTAACATCTGTAAGAAGGGTCTCAACCCAACTGCGGACCTCACTCCAACTGGGCTCTCCCGCGCCTCTATGGCCATATGCCGGAGAAAACCAAATCTCATACTGATCGGTTCCAAAAATGAAAACCGACCTCGAGCATACTCCTCTGATTTGTAGCCTGAGCCAAAAACTGCGCTGAAGAGGCAAACTGCCAAAACCACTGGATAAGGCTTCCACCCAGGATGCACTGAATAGCTCTGCTGGAAACCCCAAATCAGCATAAGGACTCCATGACTGTCTCTCAATGCCCAAAGTCATACAATGTATACCATTGTGTGAAAAATTCACACCAACCAGCATAACCAGCATGCCAAACTCGATAACCCCATACTGGATAAGTCCTACCTGATCAACATCATCACCGAGTGGTAGTGTAAGAAAAGACATTCCACTCATCATGCCACCAAACATAGCTACCACTCCTGGACTGTGGGTACACAAACCACACTGCTCATCAACTGAGCTCATCCCACTACTCCAACCTGATGGCCAAGGCTCACCTCTGATAACTGCCCCTGTGTCCCACACCCTGCAACCAATCTCGTCCTCATCTTGGGAATAGGAAGTATCTCCCTCATTTAACTCAAAGAGGGGATTATCAAATGTCCATTCAGCACCCATCTCAAACAAGGAGTTATCCATCTTCTGAAAGTGATCTAACTCACCATGAAACTCTCGATGACCCGAAGATCTCCTCGGACAATTGTCCAAGTCATAGGTCTGCTGTATGCTGTCAAGCTCCTATATCACCTCCTGATAGAATTCAGACCTATCCCTGTCATCCTGCTCCCTATACTGGCTAAAGATCACGATCTGATTCCTCGCCTCTTGTAGAGCGATATGAGTATGCTTCAAAATGCCCTGAGTAACACTAAGCTCCCTATTGAGCTTATCGATCTCAACCTCCTTATTCCTCAACTGCTCAGCATAATTCCCGGCAACCTGTAATAGGTGGTCACAGTCTGTAAGTAACCTCAAATACTCCAACTTCCAATCCTCAAAAGCTGCCCTGACTCCTTATAAACCTGCAGTATAGGATCCAATCTCTCTGTCGTCTTGCCCTTGATCTCTCTGAGCTGTCCTGTACAGATCATCAATGATCTGGTGAGTGCTATCATCGTGAACTAGCGCTGCAATAATGGTGTCATCAATAACTTTTAGTTGACTCTTTAAGATACACTTCTCATCAGTGTTACCCTAAGATGCACTGTCGAATGGGTCATCCATATCCGTGTGATGAAAAAGTGAAGTGCTGCTAAAGAAGTCACATGATTCCTCATTACCGGAATTGCTGAAGGTTTCCAACTAGTTACCACAACCTATAACCATGGAGTCATCAAACTCCGCCATCATGTCACCGAAGTAGAGTTCTAAATACTCACCTCTGTCCCGAAAGCGGGGAAGTCTCAACTATAACGTCTCTATCACTAGGCTGCAATTTATCTTTCCCTTGATTAATCGTGTAAACATGCCCCTGTGGCCAGCTCCCCTGGCATAAGAAACAAATCTGCCCTGCAATCGTTGAGTCCTGGCCTATCACCGGAGATTCTGCAACCTGTAAGCCTAATGATGCTCGTTCATTTTCAGATAATGAACTCATGAATCTTTCAGCCCGCATCTTGATTAATTCAGCTGAGAGTTCATATACTGTGGATGTGTACCTTATTCCTCCTCTCCATATTGCCAACAATTCAAATTGTAATTGCTTGCATATGTCATAGTCCTCATCTACAATTGAGGATAAGATAGTCATAATGCATGTCTTCACCCCATCGGGATGACGCTCCCTGCAATTGTTTAAGAGACACTGAAATAATTGCTAAATCATTTCATCATAACCAAGATTCAGCATGTGATTGAAAACTTTAGTGCTAGCCACTAACTCTAAAATTTTTACAAGTGTACCAAAGGTAGAATCTCTGTCATATTTCAGTCCATCTAAGCTGTCTACAATCAGCTGTAACACCTGTCTCCAAATGTGCTCGGTGTAAGGAACAATAGGTGTTGTAATTCGAGCGATCTCACTGAGACATAAGGCGATTGCAAGCCTAACATCTCGAAGTGGATGACTCGAAAATCTACGTTGCACTAAGGCATCCATTGTGGGATGCATGGCCCAATTAAAAAGCCTACAATCAGCTTGATCTATACTGGATAGATATGAATTTATTTCATTAAGTTTGGCCAGCATGCTGCTTGCCATTTTCTGCTCCTCCAGTTGCCATCCAAGGCAACACAATTCATTGCCTATCTCCATTTCCTTCTGGATGTCTCTAAGCTGCACACTGTAAAACGTGCCATTGAACTCCCTAGAGAAAATTGGGCTTTCCAAGGTCTCCTTTACTTAATTCTCTCCAAGTTTATACAAAGGGCTGAATCAAACCTGGGAACTGAGAATTGTTGTTGTCAATACATGTCCCTTAAAATTTTAACACACTTCTGATTGAAAACTCTCTGACTTCCACTGCAGTGCCCTTAGTCAATTTCTGATGCAAATTCTGGTTATAGACAGCTCCCTGTATTTAAGTCTAGAAATACACCACTTGTAGTCTCGTTAAGGACTAACACAATTCCTTACTCTCTAATCAAGGTCACTGATTTACACACTCTGCTGCGAATATTGTAAAGATTATCATTGTGGTATACATGTGCCAAGAATGCACCCTGCTGTACACACAGTCACACCTCATAAGATGTTTATTTTAAATTTTGCCATTGTTTAGGAGTGTACAGAAGATTCTAAACGTGTATCCACCAGCAGTTCTAAAAATTTGTTTCCACCCTTGGATTGAGAAGTGACTGTAATTAGATGTTAGACAAAGAAACATCTAACTCTTTGCATGAGATCTATGTGTTAGTTTCTACTTAATGCCTATCATTCATACTTTTAAATTTCTGGCAGTACTACAGCTTAAAGACAGTGCCAAATTGCCCTGCCGGAACTAAGGATAGTAGACTTCCAGAGAACTACCAAGCACTAGTAGGACCCGCTGGTAATTACATTCAAGTGTGCATCAATGCCATAGACATAAGAAACTCAAGCTCAACTCAATATACATAGTATTCTTGCTAGGTGACACTAATAGCAGTGTATCAAATTCACGTTGCTTTTCAATAATCTAGTGACCTTTATTTGCAGTTACATTCCACTCTTGGTAGAAAATCTCCCAAACCTTTTCTGCAATAACTATCAAAGCATCTGCTTGTACTTCACCAGATTTACCCAGCTGGTGTTCGGTTCTATGTAGCCTATTAAGAGATATCAATTCACCACATGCGTATGCCAAGATAACCCCAGAAGCCTGTCACCGTCATCTTTTGAAGGCCTGAAGGATGTCCATTGTAGAACACTGCTTGATGGTGTCTTGAGGTGGATATGCTTAAGTATCTGAATGCACGCAATATAGTATTAACTATTGGTGCGAACTGAATGTGTAATCGGGACATGTGAGCTCAGACAGTACTCATGCGAGCTCCCATAACAATACACAACCTGTGGTTATCCCTATTGTCGTTTATGCAAGGCCAAGTGCCTTTCGAACTATCTGATATCTACCACCGATTTTCACTCCTGCAACGGTGGTCTTGAAGCCTTGCGTGTAGTCACGCCTTACACTGCAGAGTATTCACGCGACCGAGAAACATTCTTCCACATGTTCACGGAGTTCCTTCACCTATGCTGGTTGCTTGGCACACCTAAGCATTTATCGTGACTTCTCAGTCACTATCCTTAGCCAAATATTCGTCAAATCTTAAACTGGCATTAATCGTAGCAGTTGCAAATTGCAGAAAGGCTCGCACTAACACTGGTGATGAAGAAGCTAGACTCGTAGTTTGCGGGTGGGATTCTAGACTCTCCTCATGTGGCTGGGACTGTTCACAAAAGAGGTCTGTACACCCGCAACTAACCCGGGCCAGTCACATGCATTTACTACTGACTCACTTAGAGCTTGGGTCAGAGCAGGCGACTCCTGTAGGTGACTGGGAGGCACATGAATCATGTCTTGCCACTGCTGGCTATCAAACCGTTTATTTCGGGGTGACCTATGAGGTGGCTAGACTGCTATATATCCACTTGTCTATTCCTTACCAATTCCACTAGGCCGAGTCACTCCCTGTATTACCTCCGCTTATTCCTCCCAAATGACACATTCAATATGGTAGCATTCCCGTGCCCAATCCAAGGCTGGCGTATTTCCGGGCTGTGTACGTTCGGGATGTGAAGATCTAGCACGGTGCCAAGATATAGTATAATAAGGAACTTAGGTGGACACTATTCGATTTCTACTGTCAGTGTTTGGTTGGTCCTATACTCTAATGGCCAGTTTCAAGATCCTCTATTATTTATCTGAAACTTAACATCTCTAACAAAATTGTACTTATAAAAATTCCCTTCAATACTAAATACCCAACGTGTTTCCAATCAAATACAAGGTATTTCAATTTGTACATATCTGAAACAAGGACTCATGAATTGTCCTGACATCACTGTATAACCAGAAGCTCATGACTGTTTGAGAAAAACCTCATAAGGATTATTTCTTGACTCATCAATAGAAGATCAATTATTTCTGAACTGAAATATTCAAATCTCTCAAATTAATAACCCTGCAGGCTGGCAGGATACACAATTCTGATACCACTGAAATGACCCTAACCGGCCATTTACTGATTTTTGCCAATTAATCTTAAGCAGATTTGAAATAAACACTAACATGCAAATAACCAGCAGATACTCTCGAATAACCAGTAGATTTATTCATAAAACCAACAAATACAATCTCATGAAATAACTCAGAAAATGGTATGTATTTTACAATAACAATACAAAACCATAGATTATTACATTCCAATCTGAACTATAGGCAAATAACAATAAGAGTGGATGATAAAGAACCTGGTAAAATAATGACAAACTCTGAAGTGAATCTGCACCAGGATGAATCAGGTTTCTGTCCAATCCACCAAGAAATGCTGAAGGTTTCCGTCCTCAAATTTCTGATTTGATAGCTGAAGCTTCTCGAATTCTCAAGGAGAAATAATATCCATAAACTGAAGCATACTAAATGAGACTCCAAAACCTCCTCTTATGGCTGCAGATGTGAGTCTTCAGTTTCCCTACTGTGACTCTTCATATGCCCATTTCGTCTCTTTATAATTTCACTTTAAGTCACTTTTAAATAAAATGACCGTTGAGTTATAAAGTAAAATAATAAATAAAGTGAGGGAAACTTTCGGCATTAAAACGGGGGCCCAAACGAGCTCGGATTCTGACGTGCGATAGCTCACTGGCAAGCTCTCGACGAGACGCTCCCAGTCCACTACTGAAAAGCTGAGAATTTTGAACCCTGCTGACTTACTATAAATAGTAAGTACCCTGGAAACCTGCAGAAACTGCTCCGATTGGCTTGGAACTGAAACCACCTTGGCCAATTATCTCCTAGTGTACTGCCACACCACAGTTAGCCCTCCGGACCAATGTGAAAAGGCTAACAACATGACACAATATAATGTACCCCGAAAAGGGGACATTACACCAACACATTCGATGCTATTTATGAGTTACACCAGCACAATGGTGGAATATAAAAGAATAAATATTATAGTACCAAATGACTTTTTGGGATGGGTTAACCCAAGCTTGTTAAGCATGTGATAGATTATCACTGGTTGGGGATTCCTTACTATCTGAATGTATTAGCAAGCATACTTAGTGAGTAAGCCATAAACCAGAAGTGAATAGGGTAAAAGTTGGGAAGGGACACCCTAGTGGAATATGAACTACTTATATCTTCCATATGCTAATGAGGCACCACTGTTACCATAGTGGATTGTAAGTCCTGTTAAGGTCGGGGAAGATCGAAAGAGTTTTATGGACTCAAATATATGAGTATGGTTGTGAACTTGTGATATTGATAGCACAAAGTATAATGTTTGCAATTGTAAACCTTGGCCAAGGTGGTGCTATGCAATGATATAGTAACCATTAGTCACATGAACTGATAGTATACGTCTAGTATAGAGTCATTCTCATAGGTGTGGATGTCTACAGGGTGTGATTGACTAATATTGTTGTGGGTTCTAAACACCAAGACTTCGATGGAAGTGATAAACTAGATCCCATTTCTACACCTCTCGTACAAGGCCAAGTCAATTCGGAAATGAAGTTGTGCGAGAGAGAGAAAGGTCAATGGATGGAAGGTAAAACCTTTGATGATGCTCTCCCTCTCTCTGGATGACATCAAGATCAATATTAGAAAAGGAACAAGATCAGACACTACCATTTTTACAGGTTTTTGTGATTTTAGGCATTTAGTTAGTTAATTTAGTTATGAAGTTATTTTCCTTTTTCAATGATAAAAATTTTAATTTATTAGTTATGCCCATGTCATGTGAAGGAATACATTTTTATAATGCATAATTTCTTGTAATGAAGTAGTTTAGTTAGTTATTAGAAGTTATCTTCATGTGAATAAGAGGTAGTTAATTCCTCTTATATTGGTTAATTGAAAAGTTTCATTTCATATGATTTGTTCGGTACTTGTTGTACTTTGAGTAGTTAGGTTTAGCATGTTAAAATTGACAAGTTGGATCCAGCCACAATAGGCATTATCACAATTACGTTTTTTTTGTGGTTGACATGTTCAAAAAAATTGCAATTATCATGCCCCAGAAAAAGGGGATCTCTATTGAGGAAACTACCAAGTTCTTTATGAATGCGTGGGTCTATTTTGTCTTACAATAAAAAACTATGTCAACAACATCAGGTTCCTCAACATCTTCTAGTTTATGCTACAGTCCATGATGGACAAAAGATCAATTAAGTTCACTACAATCCCTCCAACAAGCAGATGAGCAGAGATAGACAATCGCATGATTGTGCATCTCCTTATGATCATGCATCTCCTTTGGTTGTACCATTCAAAGCATCGGCACACATGTGACAAGAGTCTCTTGTATGTCAAACACAACTATAATTGAACTGTCAATGGTTCCAAAGAGCAAGCTTACTTTATGTATGTCTTATGGTTCAACTGCTAGCCCCCATTTATGTAGCACTGAAAGTAATGTATGAAGACATTGTCCCATTCATAGAAGGAAATGAATGATGTAATTGATATTGTCAAACATATTTAACACAATTAATCAAACATATTTAACACAATTAACATCAAGTTCATGAGTTCTGCAAAGATCCAACGAAAAACACAAGAAGCATCACAATCAGCGTCATGTTCCTCATCAGTTTTAGGTGGGTGAAAAAATATGCTTGAATCTTCAAAATGTGAAACTCCGGGGTCTAAATAGGAAGTTTCAATCTCTTGGATATGGACCATCATGAAACAAGAGGGTGAAAATGAATTTGAAGTCAACTTGCTACCCTATTCTCCAGTTGCACCAAGTGATCACTTTAAACTACTTTATCCATATTATTAGATCTTATTAGCCATATCATGCACCTTGAAACTCTTGATCCCCATCACTAAATCTGGAGAAATAACATACACTTAGTGAAGGGTGTTATAAATGATCCTTGCAATCATGTTGGTATGCATTTGCATTAGAAAATAGAAGTGCAAGTAGTAGAGAAACCACTGATTTGAGACACTATCAACTATGGATCAGTTTTTTTAACATCTCCAATAAGGTTGAATTGCTACAAGTGCTATCGAACCTTGGAAACACCCCACTCATATTTTTTTGTCATGGGAGGAATACAACCTTGTATGGCCGTTTAAGGATAGTAAAATGAACTTATATAAAGTTAAAGAATTTGAATTTGTACACAAAAAAATAAATTGAACAAAGATAGGAAGCCAAATAGGAGAAACTTAAGTTCTCATTCACAAAAAGGTGGGGTGCAGGAAGATATCAAATATCATCATTCATGAAGCAAAAGAAAAATTACTTGAAGTTGCAGAAAACAGCAGATTTCACAATATGAAAGTTTAAATAAAATAAGCTCCTGATCTGTGGTACCTGATCTTGCAGATCACTAATTTTGTCTTCCATGGCCTGGATATCTTCTTCAAGATTTTTTATTTTATCATTATAACAGGTTATTGTTTCTCTTGCCTTTTTTAAATCAGACTCCAAATTCTGAAAAGACAGTGGAAAATTTTCCCTGCAGTAAAAAGGCACAGCATTGAAATATAAGAATAACAAAATAGAATTTAAATGCACCACTTGAGAAAAAACATACTTTTGACATTTTTCCCTAATCTATTTTTGTCTCACATACAGAGTTGGACCATGCAGAAACATGCAAGTACAAACAATATTAATAAAGGTCTGATAGAAAACTAACAAAGCAGAGACATCCAAAGTGAGGAATAATAAGAATCCATAGTATTAGTTGAGTATGTATAACCTCTAACCAAAGGACTTTTTTCCATGTCTATGAAATTTCGAACAATAGTTGTTGCATGCAGTAGGAAGCCCTATAGTGAAGCAAATAACAAAATGAAAAAGAAATTCCTGTGTGCTATGTAAGACTCAAAAACAACCTTCTTAAAAGTAATAGATACAAGCAACCATATGTTATTTGGTGTCACCAGGAGTTATGTAATCCCCTGCAAGCTTTGTTATGTTCAAGACAAATAATGTTTTAAAAGGAAACAGTATGAGGGAGTGATGAAGAGAAGTAGGAACAAAATAAAGTTTTAAATGTGCTTCAATTGCTTCTCTAAATCATTTATCACCAGAAGCCGCTGACTTTTGTATACCTGCTGCTGAGTTGAATTTTGTCTAAAAGGCAATCACTACAGATAGGATGCAAGAATTTTGCACCAATGGAATCCTTTTAATTCTATGGGCTTCATGGAAATCAAATAGATATCTAATATCATTAGTAGCCATTGAGCAACTGCAAGAGAAATTGATAAAATGCTTATGCATTTTATCTCCTTAAACAAAATAATATAGTAGGTTTTGAGGTGAGGGACTTATTGCTTATAAACTCCAAAAGAAACCCGTAAATAGTTGTGTGCAAGGAAAATGTGATCCAAATGGAATGAAATTAACAATGAAAAGCACTTAAACCACAAACTTCAAAGCAACATACAAGATTAGACAAAAGAAGGCAAAAACAATAAGAAATACAAACAAAGTAGCAAACCAATAGCTTCCTTGATGCAATGATATGTCCAAAGTTGAATGGTTGTATGTGTGCTCAAGAATTCGATAGCATAACGGCATGAAAGTGGTCCATAGTTTCTCAAGCTTGCAAAGGATATGGTAGAAGCTCAAGAACTTGCTCAAGGTGATAGTTCTAAGATAAAAATTGCATAAGTTGAAAGTTGCATAATGAGAATGGAATGGCAAGAGTTTTGGTTCAGTGCGAAGGAAATGAAGTGAATGGCTAGGATGGAGTGGGAGAAGATCAAGGGTGGCTAATGGTTAGGGTTCTCACACTCCATGGGAGGTTGACAAGTGTCAACCTTAGAGTGGATGAGAGGACATTGGGAAATGAGAGGAAGATTTGCCATAAAGAAATTTCTTGTCTCAACATCCAAGAAATTTAATATTCTTTGGAGAGGACAAGGATGTAAGAGACCCATGTGGGTCCTTTCCAAGAATGGTTGGGTATTTAAGGATGAGGTGGACAAGGGTTGACTTTGTTGACTCTTGCATTATGTTCCCCTTCCTTAAAAGTGGCTTCAAAAGATGTTGGGATCACTGAAGAAGGGCTCAAGTTCAACTCCACACCAAGCTCACCAACATTATTTTCTGATTTTTGAGGAACAAATTGAGTGCTCTTCTAGGAATTTATCGCAACCTTAACCTCATAGGTGATCTTGTCTATATCATCTTCCTTTCTTCTCAATGCGTCAGAATACATCTCAATTAGTTGGAGGAGATGATCTCTATCAGCAAGAAGGTGTAGGAAATCTGACTTCACCACCACCATATATTCTCTAAGAACCTGCAAATCTGCAAGTGATAGCTCTTCCTCTTGCACTCTCCACAAATAACTAGACATCATTCGATGTGTATCATCAATATGGGTGAGAGATGCAACAATCATGTCTTCATTTAGCCTCAATTGACCTTCCAAGTGATGTGACTTCTGAGACAAATGTCCTGATTTGTCTGTAGCTTCTTCATGAGCACCTTTCCATCAAACTCATCCTCAATCAAACTGCTATCAACATGACCGTAAGTAGGATCTTTAACCTCATACTCCTCTTCAATTGGTGTTATGAAATCAGACTATGGGAAATCAGAGTCTCCAACTTCAATCATGTTTTTATCAACCCACTCTTTTCCGTCCTCAATGCATTGCTCATGTGAAGACAAGGAACTATTGGTTATATTCATCAAATCAGAATTACGTTTCCTTGGATGGTTTTCAGATTTTGCTCATCTCCGAGGTTTATCTCTTTCAACTTTGCTTCTTTGTACTGGATTGGTTCCTCCTTGGGAAACTCATGGGTAGGGCTCTCTCTCATCCGAGCTTATCCTTCTCTGTATTCTGTATATTCCGGAGGGAACTCGTTCCGGTCTTCCTCGATCTCTAGTATATTACAGGATGGCGGAAATAATTCATAGTCACCCATCTGCCAGTGGAATAGGCCATCCATGGAGTCTATATCATCCTCCAGTTTCAGTACCCCTTCTGCGTTGGGCTCCATACTTCCTTCCCCTTTGTCTATTCCGTCATCCGATTCCGAATCTGAGGAGGATGCCATTTCTTCTCCGACCATCTGCGTTGTGAGATCTATCACAAACTTCCTTCCCCCTTTCTCAAATGATAGAATGTTCCTTTTCCAGTTGTGGTTGGCTTTGGCAGTCACGAGCCACCCTCTCCCTAGGATGGCATCGTACCCCTTCTACTTCAGGGGAATGACTACAAAGTCCAAGATGAACGGTTGGGTCCCGATGGTTACCTGTTGTGCCATCAAGGTTTCAAGGGGTTTGATGCCGTGTTGGTCGGCTTGTAGTAGGTTGAAGGTTGGCGGCCATAGTGTTGATTTCCCCAGGCTCTTCCATGTTTCCTCCTGTAGAACGTTCACCCCAGATCCACCGTCAACAATCGTGTTAGTGAGGATGGTACCCAAGATACCCATCTCCACTACTACAGGGTTCCGCCCACTGTTTATTGACAACGTCACGGGGTCGGCTATGGAGCCGCTCGGAACCTCCGTCCGTTCAAATGCACTTGTCGGGACGTTTTGTCCTAAGAATAGGGTCATTTTCAGATGCGGCATTGTTTCCAATAGGTCCTTGACCTTTACCGGTATCTCCAGTTGCATCATCTGCTTCAAGATGTTTTTCTCTACCATGGCTTGGGTAGAAGTGCCGGTATTGTGGAGTCCCTTCAGTCCTGCAGACCCTTCTCGATCTCGGCCTTTGCCTTGGGCACCCTTTGTTTCTCCATTCGAGGGTCAGGATACGTGGCCTTCTTGGTTTGTGCGTGCGTGATTGCCAAGATCTTCTCAGTGCCCCCTTGTTCCATGTCAAGGATGTTGCAGTCGGGCTTCACGTAGTTAGCTTCCTCATGGTCCCCCGGTCCGCACCACCGACACAATTTTTGTGGAGCAGGAGCCTCTTTCTGGCAATCTCAGGCAAAATGTCCCCATTGATTACAGTTTCTACACTGTATCATAGGTCTCCCCTTTGCATCATACTGGATCTGAGGCCGGTTATTATTTTTCTCATTATTTCCTCTGCCTCCCCTTCGGTTATTTCTGTAATCGTCGGGTGATGCAACATTTTGTTGACCGCCAGTCCCAGATGTGGAGGGTTGCTCCTGGGTGAAGAGCACTTGTTGATTCCTAGCCCTCAAATTGTAGGGACATTCTTTGGTGGAATGTCCCGCAATCTGGCAGATGTTGCAAAAGGCTTTCTTGGGACAAGAACCTTTAGTGTGTCCTGCTTCTTTGCAGTCTGTACACCACACGATATCTTCCTCAGTTTTGCTTGAGCTTCCCTTGGTGGCCTTAAGTTCTTTCATCATTGTCTCGAGATCTTTCTGTAGAGCAAGAACTTTGTTACTCGATTATCCCCCGCTACTTTCCGCCTCGGATTCATCATCCGAAGACTTAGTTTTCTTGGAGGTCTTGCATTCACTCTCCAAATCCATCTCACGGTTGTATGCATTGCTATACAATGTGGGTGGGACAATTTTCATTTTCTTCCAGAGGGACGTTTTTAGTCCTTCCACGAACCACCGTTTTTTGAGTTCGTCCGTCGGGGCTGATTCCATCTTCCCAATGAGTTCCTTCAGTTGCCGCCTGTAGGCTCGAACAGACTCATTCTTTGTTTTCTTTGTATTATAAATTTCAGCCAGAATCTCATTGTTGTCCCTCCGCAACTAAAATTATGTCTGGAAAGCCTTTTTCACGTTGTCCCATGTCATCAAGCCTGCTTTATCTACATCCGAATATAGTCGATGGCTCCTTCCCTTAATGTAGCAGGAAACTGTCTGACCCATTCATCTTGGTCCGTAACCCCGTTGGCGGTCCATATAGTTTCACAAGTTCGGCAATGCCAAACAGGATCCTCTTTTGCTTGGCCCGTGAACTTGGGCAATTTCTATTTACTCGTGGCCATGGTTACTTGTTGTCTCCGTGGTGGATTCGGTGCTCCGGCATCGCTTGTGCCAGCACTCGTACCCGCACTTCCTTGATTATTGTATGCAGTATTAACCAATGCCACTTGCCCTTGTGGCACTTGCATAACTGGTGGGACCGTACTATGTGGAGTCGTTGGCTCCCACGGAGGGTTTGCCTGTGCGTCAATAGCACCTTCGGCCGTACATCCCCTCCTTGGGTTTGGTTCTCCGCACTTGTTGTACGGGTCAGACCCTCGAACCGATCTCTCTCTTCCTGAAGCAAGACCTTCCTTAGCTGTGTTTCTTCAAGCAGTTCCTCCCTACTCCGCACTCTCCGATGCTTTGGCAAAGTGAACTGTTCCTCGTCGGCCTATGCACCTTTCGTACCACTTTCGAGGTCCCCTTCGGGCAATCCTCCGACAAGTTGGTCCTGGGCAAGTTACCTTAGCCTATGTCGGCATTCACGTTGCTGTGCAGAAATCAAAGTCTTCTGTGTGGCCTCGCCGTCATCATCTCGTGCCTTTTTATTTCTATCTTTATTTAAAAGATTGGGTATCAAAACTGAAGACAAAACATTGCTTTTTTTAAAAGAACACTTATTTTATTTATTCATCTCGGTTTACAACATTGTCAATTGAATGATTTGGCATTACAATTGTTTCTGTGTCCTTTTCTCCCTTCGATTGTCTTCATATTTCAGAGTCCCCTACGGTTGCCATCGCCTTCCTCCTGACAGCGGAGGTGTTCTCGTGCGTGGTATGCGCGGAGGATTTCTTGACGGCGTTCCTCTCGGGCAATCTCCTCCAAGCGAGTACATTGTGTGAGTGATGCCTGTGCTAACAAGCGAGGGAGGTGGTTTAGCAATCGGTTGGCTGCAGGGTTAGCCTCAATCGTGGCCCACACGGCACTTGTTGGAACTTCTTCGCTGGTGGCTTCTCAACGGACGTAGGTTTCTATTGCCACTTGAAATAGGATTCTGAATTCCCTCGTCTGGTTGTCTTCTCCTTCGTACAGTTCTGTATGTGCATCGTCTGCTTTTGGATTAATTTCACCAACCGGTAAGCCCATTGTGTCTGCATGCCATCCGAGTGCATCTAGGCAATGGCGCCAGATGTTTCCCCTTGTGGGTAACAAACATTAATTGCATACAGACAAATAAGTACTCAGCATAGAATGTAAAAGAGCATTGTATTCATATGTTCACAAGAGTTTTCAAGTACATAATCACCGTGTCCCTATCAAAGGAACAAGTACATATTTATAACGTCCACAGGGATGCGAGGTGAACCATCACACCCGTGTAACTCCTTCGAATGGACCAACCGTCTAACTACCCAAAGTACCCGACAACACAGATCATATATATTCAAAAGATCATATAGAAAATAGCAGTATAACAAGATCACTTTGGATACTTACATTCCCATATTTCCTCGTGATCATTTCACTAAGTGAAAATACATCAATTCCCATAAGCATACCCTTAATTGTACAAATCAAATATAGTAAGTGGCATTGATTAATGTCATTTGATATATAATTGTATTTATAGTAAGAATTACACAAGTTTATAGAAAAATCATATATTGTAGTTCTAAGGAATTCAAGTAATTGTCCCATAATTCCTAGTTATCCTAAAAGGGGACATTACACTTTACCCCACTAGTCATAAGATGTGTAGGGGGGCTCAGCTATCCTATTGGCTCTTAATTAGGCTTTACGTGTTGTTGGAATGGCTCCTTTCCGTGTAACAGTTTAGTATGGGCTAGTCTATATTATAGGGGTTCTCAATTTGGTGTTTGGTCTAGTTATGCTTTGATTGATTATAGAGAGAGCACTAACTTGTGGAATTGACTGGCTAATACTCTTCCTAAAGTTTCTTAGGTTTTAGGAGGAGATTTCAACATGATTGAGAACAACTAAGATAAGTGTGGCAATTCCAAGTTTGGTAAAAGGTAATGAATTGAATTTTTGGTCTAAAATGAAAAGGATCCTCAATCTTGTGGTACCTAGACTAATAAGAAGAGAGACCCAAAATCATTTGGTTTATGTGATGTAATAACCAAAGTGGTAGAATATTGCATTCTAAGCTAAATAAATTTACTTTCATAAGGATTTCTTTCAATGTCCTCCCTTTGTTGATAAGATTGTGGTTTTATTTTGGTAGGAAAGAAAGGAGTGAAAACTATAGAAGAGGATTCAATGTTCAAAGAATATGGAAATGTTGCCAAGAACTTGGCCTAGAGCATTCAATTCTCTCCCGAAATAGTGCCTACCAATTCATTTTAATGAGTCTGTCGACACTCTAATGTGAAAGATATAATACTATGTATTGTACCCTCTCTTGAACAATGGAACTCCAAATGCTAAACAATGTAACAATTGTGCGATCAAGCGAAGTGACCCTAAGGTTTACAATGCGTACTTGCGACTTATTGTTGGACACAATTCAGATTAATGATGTGATTTTCTGGTAATCATAAAGGCACGCTATTCATTCATGGACATCTATCAACTTCTTAAATGATGAATGATTTCACAATGCAAGTGCTTCAACTACTAATGAGGATTTTAAAATAAAATGAAAATAGGATTTGGTTTAGGAATATAAGATAACTCTATCTCAAACTTTACCAATGCAAGAGACTACTGATAATGATGTGAAACTAACCAACCCTTGCTTCACCAACTTAAACAACTGTGCAAAGGAGGATGCTATCTTTTGAGGATGCTTCTATGATTTTCAAATCAATTATGCACGTCAAAACCATAAAGCATGCGAATCAATGAACATGAAGCAACTGAATTTAAGTTTTTTTCGATGGAGTTAAGTCTAACCTTGCACTATTACTTGCAATCAACAAGTACCAAAAGGTATGAACATAGGTTTCACCATGAACCAACAATAATATCTTTCATTATCTACTCAACATAAACAACTTCTAATCAACATAATCAAATCCTATCTAAGTGAGAAGTAGGAAACCATGCAACATGTAATGTCCCCAATTTTGCCAGCATTGGTGTTTCAAGGATTAGCCTATTATTTTGATCCTCGTAGGCTGATTATTGTGGATTGAGGGTCTTTTGAGGCAGTGGCTTGGCTTGGGAGGGTCTTGCCTTTTCCACAATTCAGTAAGCTACAGGTTGGTCTTCGTTTGGCTCAGATTGGACTTCATTGGGCTTAGATTTGTGTACTTACTATTTGTGGTAAGTTGGGTGTTGATTGAGATGGACCCTTTCTATTTTTGGAAAGTGCATTTGGTCACATAGAGAAATAATAGATATAACTCCTACTTCAGATGACATATTTAAATGATCAGTATTTTGGGAGTTATTACATTTTTAGTGGCCAAATTATTATTAAATTATTAAATGGCTTATTATAAAGTTATAATCTAACTTTATAATTTCACTTAAGTTGAGGGTTAAGTCATCATTGGAAGGGGCCATTATTTAATTGATTATTAAACCCAAGTCGCATTATTATAATGATATCTTATTATAATAATGTTTCAAAGGAAGTTCTTAAAAAGGAGTTGTGTTGAGTAGAGATCATTTGGGAAACTTTCACAATTTCAAAAGTTGAGTTCTTTTGGAAACTTTTATCAACAACGCATTATAAATATGAGCTCATTTCATTGGAGAAAGCACACTTGAATATTTATTTGCTTTTGTTGCCTTTGAGGAGTTTCTGAGTTTTCTGATTTCTAAACCCTTGCTATGGTGTAAGGGTCTGATTTTCTGAGAGGTGTATTGCACCTATTTGCTGCTGAGGTAGAGCAAATTGAGTTTGCTTCTCTACTGTGTTTACTGTTATTGAGAAGCCGTTTTATGAGTTTGGTCTTCAGATTTGGAGAGAACTCATTCAATTTTACATGAGCATTGAATGGTAAATGATCAAAAATTTTATGTGCTGCTGGTTAGAATTTATTAGCATTTATTGGAGCTGTCGTACATTTAATGCAAGGGTGGTACAGATCTGGTTAATGTTTGGTCTTCAGCTTTGGAGAAAACATTGAATTCATTGCCTGATTGCAGAGTGGAATTGGAACAGAGTTTGCATTGGCTAGAAGTGAGTAAATTTATTTAAATTCTGATCTTTGTGATAGCCATACGGACCTGATATTTGCTGTCGTACAGACCTGATATTTGCTTCTGTACGGACTTGGCTTTGAGTGTGAGGAAGTGTGGTGTTTGGGCACTATCAATAGCTATATTTGGTGGAAGTTTAATGGTTGTTAATTATGATCATTTGGGATAGCTGGCGTCAACTCTTCTTAGAATGTCTCATAATCTTCTGCAGTCACTGTTTAGATATTATCTCTAGCAACCACGTTTTGATAATAAGGTGCCATATTAATTCATGTATTGTTCAATAATTTGGAAAACAACCAAATTGTTTTTTGTGAATTTTGGAAAGACAATTAATTGTTCTATTATTATCTCCGCATTAATGCAAGTAATTGAATTAAAAGAAATTGCATACTCTTTGGAAATGTTGTATTGAATTTGTTGAAGTTATCAAAAGTCATTTATGTGTTGAAAATATAAGCAAATTGCAATTAAAATTGAGCAAAGAGCTTAGATGCAATAGAGAGCCAATTGGGCTCTTTACACAACACTCCAAAATAACACAAGTAATTCACCATGAAACAACAATGAATCTGCAATTACTTTGGAAGTATCTCAGCAACAATTTCTCCAAAATCTCCCTTACAAATGAAATGAGTAAGCCTTATATAAAGGCTTCAAATAAAATGGATGGTTTAGAGTGATTCAAGATCAACAACCAAGTTTATTTAAAATAACCCTAATTAGGGTTTGCCTTAACTACCAGTTACAAGCATTAAATGTTGGCCAAGAGAAAATTTAACATTGCTTGGAAATACAAATCTTTTTGAGGATGGACCAATGAGAAAATTTAATGGTGGAATACATTAAATGCATCCCACATGCCAAATTGGAATAAATTGATTGGTAGAGATGAGTGTACGCCAACTGAGCATGTTTATCTTGTACACTTCATTTCAACTCCACTTCTTCAACCTCCTCATTTTGGAAATCTTCTCATTAAAATGTTCTTGAAATTGTTATTGTCTTGATCTCTTGGCCTTGATTCTTCTTCATGACTTGAAATTTTCGACCTTCACCTTCCCTTGTTTTGGGCTTGATCATCCTCCTTCATGAAAAGCTTTCTTTATCTTCATCTTGGACATATTGATCTTGATGTTGTCACTTGCATTGTTTGTTCACTATCATCTTCCATGCAATCATTTTGTCTTTGAATCTGATTTTCATTTTGGGTTTCCCTATTCCATGAGATGTGTATATTTGCAATTGGATTCGTCACCCTTGGTTGAGGTTTCTAATAAATTTGGATATACAACATTGATCATCATATCAAAAGTACTTTCTTTATGAGACATTGAATTATTTTACAAGGCAAAATATAAGCAGGACATCTCATAACTCTTCGTATCGTTGAGGTTGTTGACTTAGGCCATTGCACTCAGACTTCCATTTTGATTTCCAATTCCAACCTTCTTTTCTTGCTTAATAAATGACTTGCAACCACTTTGTTGATACTTCTATGCTGACCTAATGTTTTTATCATCCTTGTTCATGAAACGCTCGACCTCAAACACCATCCTTGCTTGTCATCTCCATCTTGAAAACCACCTTTCACTTGTACCTCCTCCACGTGTCCTTGCAAAACAAGAGGAAAGACTTAAGTTTATGAAATAATGAATGTGAACAAAATTAAGATATTCTTATGATAAAACATCCTTTCCTAATAACATGATTTCAACTTGGCATTGAAATTGCGCGTGGATGAAGAAATTTCACTTGCTCACAATCTTAAAGTTACCCATGCATTGACATTAAACCAAAACAATCCCTAACTTTGATTTGAATTCTGATTTTTCTGAGTTTGACACCTGATTACTGCTTGAACATGCCCAAAACACCACCTAGTTCAATTAGGATTGTACATTGCATAATCAACTTCGATCTCATACCTAACTGAAATTTTGAGAAATTTCTGAGTTCTCACGAAGTGTAATTCATACCCTTCAGCTTGCAATCTTGATCCTCCTTAGATATTGTCAAACACTCAACTCCACTCTTAATTCTGATTTTCACCTCCCTTATCTCTTCTCTACACTTGACTTGTTAATTGTTTGCATTGAGTTGTTGCTGAGGTGAGGCATTGAATACTCTTTTATAGGCTTACACCCAATAGACATGCTCGTTGGCAGTTAAGGAGGGCCCACTTCCTTCTTGCATTTAATTCATATACAATTCCTTTACCCTTGGTCGACCTTGACAAGCACCTAAACACTTGAATTTTGCAAGTCCACCTCTTCAATTGAGTCAACCCCAGCAACATTTTGGATTTTTCTTGAATTAGGCAATTTTCCTTGAGAACATTTGAATTTGATCATAAGGGAGGCCAGGTTTCCGACCTCAATCAAGAATTTTGTCTCAAGGGAGGTCGGGTTTCAAACCTTCCTTGGAAATTTTCACTTGGATCGAATTTGAAAGTGCATGGTTGATTCTCAAACAGGTTGGATTTTCTTCCTTGGTTCAGATTTTCATCTTATTTCTGGGTGGAAATTAGCATGTGCTTAGGATTTTATCCTAACAGAGATCGTATTTTCGACCTCTCTTAGGAATTTTCAATGTATTCCACTCAAAAAAATTTCTAAGTATTGGTGATTCACCATGGAAAGATCAGATTGGATTCTTCATGCAAGTAAGAAATTCAACCATGCCTTAGTACTTCCCTTTGCTCAAACTGGTCGGAGATCAAGCATGTGTTGTGATTGTGCAAATGTTCAAATTTAGCCTTTCTCATCTAAATTGGGAATTCGACAAGTCTCCAAAATTACTCTTGATACTGTGCAGAAATCAAGGCAGGATTTTGCATTGAAACCAATTCAGAAACTTTGCTAAGTCCTCAAAATTTCCCATGGGAAGATCAGATTTTTCATCTTGTTTTTCAGATTTCATCTCAAATGCAGATCAGGATTCTCATGTTGATGAGGATTTATTTTCTATTATAGATCAGAAATTCATGTGTTTGGGAATTTTGTCCTAATTGCTGGGTTCATCACACACTTAGGATTTTATTCTAAGGGAGGTCGGATTTCCAGCCTTCCTTGGGAATTTGTTCCAAGGGAGATTGGATTCTCACCTTCCTTGTAAATTTACATTAAGGTCATCAAAAAAATTTGCTAAGTGTTGAAATTTTATCATGAAAAGCTCAGGTTTTTCGCTTCATTCTTGGATTTTCCTTTCCAATGCAAATCAGATTTCCCATCCTTGCTAAGAATTCTTACAATGTTGGTGGAAGGTTTAATACTTGTTTGCACAAAGGCATGATGATCAAGTTGAGTTGCATGTTACATGTTGAGCAATTTTGTTGACAACAACCAGATCAGACCCTCCCTTAAGTGCTTTCCATGATTTGCAAATGAGATCTTTTAGGAATTAAATCAGAATTTCTAAGTGCTGCGAATTTCGTTGCATAGGCAGGTCAGAAACTAGCCTTGTCTTAGGACAAATTGCTTGAAAATTTCATTGTTAGGACCCTCAAGCTAGGTGGAAATTAGCCTTGCCTTAGGATTTTTATTCCAATCCTGGGTGAATGTCAACATGAAATTGGGAATTTCCACCAAACTTGATCTACACTCAAAGAAATTTGATCAAAACAAAGGCTATGCCTCACCAATCCACTTGTGCAACTCCATCTTTCACGCTGAAATCTAATGAGTAATTGGACAAACCACTCAATAGAAGAAATCTGCAAAGTGCTTGGATCGTGGCTTGACAATTGAAACTTCTAAAACACTCAAAGATCCTGACATGGAAACTAGGAGTTGGCTTACACCTCCAAATTTATTGCCTTATCAACACCTAAAACTTTGAAATTTCTACCAAATTAGGACTAAACTAAACCAATTGTTAATCTACCAAGAAAAAGAGAGGGGTCCCCATTTTTAATGGGGCGATGGTGTGAAAAGGTCACAATGGAGTCATCGATGAATTATATTTTCTCCCAATGATATAGCACCTTCAATTTTTATTTTGTTTGGACTAAGTTCTAAATGATATTGCCGATATTATACTTGACCATATTTCTTATATCTATGATGGTTACTACCAAATACAAAGACTTGATAATCATAATGAGTAAATCTTCCGCCTGACGCCAAGATATCAAAGGTCTATATGTCATTGTCACCTATGCAAACAATGAACTTGCAATATATATCCTAAGTGCTATAGTTTTTCCACAATCCTTTTGTATAGTGTAGAAGCTTCTGGATCTAATTGTGTGTATGCTTTTACATCAATGTTTCAGATCACACTCTATGATGCATCATCAGGATGCAAGAGAGAGTCTCTCCTTGATCTCTCTTGCATACTAATGATGGATCACAGAGTGTGAACCAAAACGTTGATGTAAAAAATTACACACAATCAAATCCAAAAGCTTCTACTCTATAAGTATATACCCTGCTCAAACTTTAGGTGCTTGCATCAACATGCTCCATCTGAGTTAAGAAGAACATATAATTTAACACAACATATATAGTTGTGGCAACAATATTCTATTTGAAGTCAAATTCTATTATCCGTCAATAAGTTATTTCATACTTTGTGTTCCTCCAAATGCCAACTATAAATACCTAATGTTGTGCTCGATGAATAATAAGATGTTTGCAACAAGTCTTAACGAAATATTAATATTCCCTTCAATATTATATTATTATATCACACATATTAGTCTGAGAATCGATAATCAACACGTACTATGGATTCACAGCTTGAGGCAACGTTATCCAATCCAATGACTTTTGAGTTTTGTTGGATTGGAATCAATTGATTTATCTAACTTAAATCCTGTTGATGTCAGTTTTGTACCACTACATAACATATAGCAATTGAATACTTGATATAAAATACCAAACACTCAACCCTCTCTTGAAAAGTAAATACTCATGAAGAACATGAGAAAACTCCAAGGTTCCTTACACTTGTGGATACTAACTCAGTTATATTAATGTGATTTGCTGGTTAATCACGTAGGCGAGCTTACGTGTTTCATTCAAGGGTGTCAACTTACACTACTAAAGATTTGGCTTTGCAATATATGATAAAGTATATCCGTGATTTATATCACTTCCAACTTTGCTCATCAAACTTCTATTATCTAGATTACTTCTATTTATAACTATGGATGGGAAACTAATGGATGGACTAGGATTCCTACCAAATGGAGGCTTGCCTAGGACTTCAACTCCACCTAGTGCAAAGCTTCAAAGGATCTCAAAAGGTTTTCATATCAACACCTTCCCCTCAATCCAACTTGAGTACAAATTAAGGATCTAATGCCAATTGAACTTGAGCGCAATTACTAGATTACCACACAAGGCACCCTTGCATCTACAAGGAGCTAGTGGCCTAGTTTTATAGAATCCAATCAAACATCCACCAATATCACCACACAATCTATCTACTTCTACTCTTAGCTTAACAACTTTGAAATGAAATCCTATTTTAATTGAGAGATGTAAAGAACCATGCAAATACACCAAAATGATCATGTATATCCACCATGCAAGCCACAACAATGGATAGAGAACAATTTTGATAGTATTTTGGCAACAATTCTCCAACATAACTCTCCTTTACAAATGAGAACAAATGGCCTTATATAGGAGGCTCAAGTACAATGAATGGCCAAGATTAAGAGGCAAAAATCTGAAATCAAGGGCCCAAATTGCATCCTATAAACCCTAATTAGGGTTGCCATAACTACAACCAATTACATGAGGGCACCAAATTTCGGGCCAATAAGAAAAATACAAAGGTTTCTCCACCAATGAGAAAATGGGACACTTGGCATGTTGCGATTGCTTGTGCTTGAAATCTGGAATTTTTTGATTGGAGGAGATAATTAACTGCCACCTCATCATCCTTGCCCTGTAGGTCTAATTGATCTTTGATGAAGGGAAGATATCTCTTGATACTCAACATTTCTAACTTTGATTAACTCTTCCGAAACTATCAACTCCTTGTCAATTTCCTCATGGCATGACTTGGGTGGGCATCCTTGAACTTGCCCCTGATTTGATTCGAACTTGATTATACTTGGAAATGCCTTCAAATAATTGGACTTGTCCCTTCGGTAACTTGATGTGAACTTCCTTCCCACCTGTTGGCGAGATGATGGAGGATATGGATACCATCCTCTCTTTGATCTTCTAAGTTGTTCCAAGATTTGCCATCCAAGGAAAGTAGCTTTCCATGACTTCGTTGCCAGGAGTTCCAAGATTTGCTCTCCATTCAGCCCTTTCTCTTTGGTTGTCTTTCCTTGGAGTCTTTAACGTCTCCTTTAGTTCACCTTGAGCGAAGCCCATGACTTGGTTTGAGAAGCACAATAAGGTCGCCATACTCTGATTTGAAATCTGACCTGGTGAGCCTTGACGACTTGGTGACTCCCCTCTTGCCTTCCTGCAACCAATTCTGGCTTAGTAGAGTGAGGTAGGCGTTCTGATTATCCTGAAAGAGCTTGGCTGCCTGATCCATCAACACCACTATCATGCCCTTGTGTTGGGGTATATTGAACACTTCCTCTACCACCTACCCACTGATGTTGGCCAACACCCTTTGCCCTTCAACAAAGATGATGGACTTAGTCACAATATCAAACCGAGATGCACACTCCATCACCAACTTCGGACAAGGCAAGGTAGGAGGGAAGGTGACAGCTTGCACGATTCCACTCTTGTTGATCTTCTTCGCCATGGGGGACTGACCTTTCTTCAATCTATCTCTCAACTGTACCATGTCCACTGTGCCAATGTTGGTGTCACCCACTCACTTCAATTTTGAGAAGGCGGTCTTGGGCATCATGTCTTCCTTGTCTTTCTTGGTATTCATTCCCCTTTGGTTCTTGCTTGCACTAGCATCTGCCATCCTAACCCTTATTTCTGCCTCTTCTTTCTACAATATAGTACTACACTTATCTCTGCCTCTTCAATCCTAGGGATGGAACTACCACTTATTTCTACCTCTTCAATTACCTAAGGGATGGAACTAACACTTATTTCTGCCTCTTCAATTACCTATCAAACTACACTTATATCTGCCTCTTCATTCCTAGGGATGGGACTACCACTTATATCTGCCTCTTCGAATACTTATGAGATGGACTACACTTATATCTCCCTCTTCATTCCTAGGGGTGGGACTACACTTATATCTCCTCTTCAAATTCTTATGAATGAAACTACACTTATATCTCCCTCTTCAAACCCTAGAGATGGAATGATGAAGTGGTGGATGAGTAGTGCAAGAAGAAATGGGGAAATAAACCAAGCAAGAACAAAAAAAATTCTGCCCTTTAGACCAGCAATCTCTTTCAAGCTTGAAGACCTTCCTCTACCAACAAACTCTCTTCCACCAAAGAAGAAGACAACTCCACCAAAATTCGCTCTAAGACAAAATTCGCAGCCAAGACAAAAAATCACAGCCTCTTTGGAATTTCGTAGCTCCTCCAAAAATTTGCTGCCAAGCACAAAGCAAGGAATGAATGAGGAAATGAGGAGGGGAGGCCTTCCTCTTATACCCAATTTTTTGCCTTTTCAAGAGGGGCCGACCTGCATTGGGGGGAAACAAAAATTAAGTAAAATGTCAAACAAACCCAAATTAAATGCAATAAAAAAATTGCACAGCCCTAGGAGTATTTAATTTATTTCAAATTGCCAAATTAATTCATGAAAAATCGCAAGTGAGCTGGGAATGGGTGGCAGCTTTGGAGGTGTAAAATTTTGATGTTTGTTGGGCCCATGCGTTTCGAATTTCAACATGTTTAAAGACTGTTAGCCCCCATGTTTTATATAGGGCAGGCCCTAATCCACTTAAATGCCCAGATTTGCATTAATTTTTGGGCCATTTTGTCCACATGTTTCACCAAGGAGGGTCCCAGCTAATCCCCCAATGCAGCACGCCTCATAATTGGGGCCAAATTAAATTTGCTTTAAGTTTGGAATGTATACTCCAGCCCACATGTTTTATATAGGACAGGCTTTGGTTGATTTAATACTCAGATTTGATTGGCTTTTGGGCCCAAGGAAAACCACATGTTTCACCATAAGGCTTAAATTCAAACTCCAATGCAAGTCGCCACCTAGATGATCAGTCTTGGGGTCTAATTAAGGCCATTCTTCCACATGTTTCATCAATTATAGGGCCTGTTTAGATTAATTACCCAGATCTGTATTAATTACGGGTCTATATGGGCATATATTGAGGTCTAACCCATGCGATTTAGGCCTGGCCTAATTTAATTTCAAATTGCCTCATATAAAAGGAAGGTTTAAAGCCATTTTAATCTATTTTAAATTGTTTTGCAGGTCAAGTTCGGATTTTGAGTTCAACTGCCGCTTTGGAGAGCCAAAACTTCAAATTTTGCGGTCATGTTATCAAATTTAAAGAGGCAGACGCAAGCACAACCATTGCCCCTCGAAATCTGGGCTATATGCTTCCTTATTAATAGTCTAGAGAACCTAAACAAGGCCTTACTTGGATCGAATTTACATCTGTCCCAGAAAATTCCAGTCTTACGCCATTGTATAGAGGTTGAGTGTTTGCATTGTGAGATGAGACAACGAATTCCACTTTCATCCCATCTCCAAGATTAAAACCAGATCAATCTCACTTCCATACTTAGACAAATTCTCAATTCTACTCACTTGCAGCCTTATTAACAACAGTAAGATAGCAAAAGAGGGGGGTCCCCATTTGCAATGGGGCGATGGTGTGAAAATCTCACAACAAATCCTTCAAACAATATTATAAACATGTTTCTGCTGTGATAACCATATGACTTGCATTCCTCAAAGTATTGATCATCTATTCCTTGCAATCGGCCAACAATAAATATTTGAGTACGATCGTTAGTTTCTTATTTCACAGTGAGTATGTCATCCTACGGATACCAATGAAGTCTTCAAAATTATGTCGTTGGTAGGATGTATGTGCAATTAAATTTGAATTTGTAATCAGACTCACAGAAAGCTCACAATCATATACCAGCCACAGGATATTTATATTCTCAGACAATATAGATTATAAAAGATCTCTGATTACACAAATTTGTCTTCAAGTGAAGAGTTCACAAATTTGGGCAAGCTAGGTAGACTAGGGAGGGTCTTGCACCTCCGAAACTGCAACTAAGAAGACCAATTTCAATATGGAATTGCAATAACAAACAATGAGATTAGATGATCGATGATGATTACAAATGCTTCCAGGAAGTCGAGTGTGTGTGAGGTTCACACCTTCATACACAAGCAGGTCAGTCCCAATACAAATTCAAATGAATGGCCCAAAAGATGGCGCGAAGACAAATAGGTCCAAAAATACACATAGGTCCTCGCCAAGGAGGTTGCCACAAGTTACATATAGGACTGGCCCAAAAATATAAAATAATTTCCTTTAAATAAAGGGCCATGACAGATTCAACCTAACAAATCTTCTTTCCACTGGCTTTTGATTATTCAAAAGTTGGTTGTGGCCTATGGGCTCTTCTTTCATTTCTCATTTTTCAGTATCTCTTTGTTCTATCTATAATTTGGCAGTCTTATTATCATCTTTTTTGTTGTTGTCTTTATGCTAAGGCTATGTGGGGTGTTTTATTGGGAGTTTCGACTGTTTGGTCTAATAAAAATAGAATTTTCTGGTCTGATATTATGTTCGGTTATGTTAATTCTCCCATCAAGCTGTGTAAATTTTATAGGAAGGCTTTCTTAGTGTTATCGATAGAATTTTTTGTGCTTTGAAGGGATTGGTGGCTAGGTGTGATTGTAAGGAGTCAGACCCCTAAAACCCAGTAGGAAAATCCACTAGCTCAGGAAGTGCAAACTAGTTTCTCTCCTTGTTTAGTGGTGAACAGGTGTGATTTTAAGCAAGAGTCAATACCCTGAATCCTTGCAGGATAGTAGGTTGTAGGAAAACACAGCAGCTCAAGAAGTGCAAACTCGTGACATTGAGGTAAATGATGAATGTTGTTCTCCCTCCTTAAATAGTTAAGATAAATGGATGAACAAGATGTTGCCATGGAAAAAATGCAACATGATTTATGATGAGTTTGTGGGCCCAGAGAGTGAAGTCAATCTGGCAGATTATGATTCTAAACTAGAAGATCCTGAGCAGAAAAGGAAGAGGGAAGCTTGTACAGATGAATTCCATAAGAAGCTACCGAGTTAAAAACAAATTATCTTGTTATGAGTTTGATGTTGTGACTTGTTAACATCCTAACTCAACAGGGTCATAGGTTTCTGGTTTTTGTAGCAGTTTTCTCTGCTAAATGTTTTTTGTGATACTCCCAGATTTGGATTCTATTCGGGGATTTTTGAGTTGGTAAACATTATGACAACATTTGTATGATGGTCCGACCATTATATATGTATATGTATGTGTGTGTATACATACATACATACATACATACATACATACATACATATATATATATATATATATATATATACATATACTAATAATAATAATAATTTCTCCATTAAGAAGTCAATATACATCTAAAGTCCTCAGTAGATGCATGTGCTTGAGTATCTCACTTATTGAATGAAGCTGCATAGTAAATAAGGATGTTTAACATGATAAACAATCTTATGTCACTACTATCATCTCCAGATTGTCACTTTTTACACGTGTTAAGTAGGAGAAGCCCTCTGCCTCATGACTAAAAATACAATTAGCAAATTCAGTTCAGTGCTCCCACATACATCCTTAACGGGTGGAAAGGTTTTCTTATAGCAAGAACAACCCCAGGGCTTAGACCAAATCCCATAGCTTGTCCTCTTTGTTGACCAATCAATCTAAAGAGAACTTATCCATTCATATCTAGCTTGTTATTCTAATGCATTGTGGGTAAACAAGCCAAAGTGTTTTTGCTAAACTCAGCCTGTTTAGGCTCTTTCTTACATAATTCCATAGGTATAAGGAAACTGTTGATCACTATCTTAAAAATTGTGTGTGATAGGAATTAATTGAGCAAATTTCATTCATTGTATCATTCAGTTAATGGAGTCCTTTCACCACTATGAAATGACATTTAGTGTTTTCACAAGCATGGTCTATCAATTCTGATCCCTTGCATGCATACAAAAGAGTTGCAGTTACACTAGATTGAGTGGAAACTAACTTCTATCCTATCATTGTTCAATTCACACCAAAACATAAAACAATCAATTTAAGTAGATGTCACAACAGACCAATATCTTCAAACGTAATTTCAATTGTCAATTTATATAGAATTTACCTGTCATGTTCGTTTGGACAGCGGTTCATTTCATCATTGAACTGCCTTGCATATCCCTCTTTGTTAAATATCACATTATGAATAACTTCTCCATTCCGAGCCCAAAAATAATAGAAGATAACTGAAGCTACTGAGAGACACAGAAAGCTTCGCCCAGCCACTTGTAAGTAGGCCTGAGTTTGCAATGTGACTAGGCATAAAAGATAAAGAAACAATGACATAACACCACCTTTTCTTATTAGCCTGCATTACAAGATAGGTTTGACATTAAGACAGAACTAAGGAAATCTGAAATCAACTACAAACTTAACCAATCTTAACTCCCCAAACATTTACACGAAGATGAACACAAAATGCAATATCTTTATATTATATTTCTTCAAGCAAACATGCTTGTACTAACCAACCTGAATTCATTGAACTGTGACATGGCCCCCCTCAGCATGAAAGAAAGTGCAATAAATATCAGATAGTAGAGAATTAGCAATGAATGCAAGGCAATTGACCAATATTTATGAGTAAAACTGCAATTTCCTTCATTTTGGAGTGTGGGAGAGACGTTTTGGAGAGCTGATGGTGCTCGTACTGGCTTAAACCTGCAATATATTCAATACATTCAGAAATTTTCAACATTTTTTTCACAAATAACAACTGCTGTTTCCTTTAAAAGACTGAAGAAGACAGATTTAGGTGAGAAAGACATATCAAAATTCTCAAAGAAAAGAATCTGCTTATCTTCTGTATTTTCTCTGCATATATACATATGAGAACTACATGTGGCTCACTGCCCATGGAAAGAATACATTTGAACTATACTTGATAACTCTTCATTACCTACCCACTGAAAAGGGTTAAAGCCAGAACTCTGAAAGAATACAATGATCTTCTTGCAATCTCCTGTATTTCTCTGCAGGCATCCGCATGAGAAGGATCAAATGTGGCTGGTGACCCATGGACCACACATATGGTAGCTCTTATTACTTACCAGTTTGTTTCAACTTCAAGGAGAGAAATATCAAAAGAGTACGAGCCTATTGCATTATGTGCTAATCTAATCCAAATGAAACTTAAATGTCTACAAAACACAAAATAACAAGAAGACGTTCGCTTCATTGTTCCAGTGCCAAAACAAGTTGTTGATGTGATGTCCCCTTTTTGGGATTAAAACAGTAAGAAGTTCTCTAGCTTGTTCCCTTTCCCAGAGGCTAAAGCATTGAAAACAGGAAAGGATAGTATACTATTATTTTTCAATCGGACCTGATAATTCTTTATTTAAGGGACAACTTAATATAATATTATAACTAAAAGGTATTTTTAAACATTTAATTATAATTAACACTATCTTTTAATTATTGGAGAGAAATTGAGGACCCAAGGGCCTGAATTGAAAGAGCATATGAATAAGGCACCAATCTTCGTTTTGTCATGCAATTTTTATATTTGCATTGTTCATTTTGAGTCCAATTGATTGTGCATTTGAGGACGAAACCCCTTGCTCGCACATTTTGAGGTTAGGATGAAAACCCTCACCTCATACTTGGTAATTCTACACAAGAATTACAGTTGTGGCTATAGTTTTGTTTGAATTTTTGGGAGTTTGGGCACTGGAATTATTGCAAAGAAATTGCCACTGTCAAGTTTAGGGACTGCCTTTCCTATTCATCACTTGTGAGGAAGATTTCCACATCATACTTGCTACAGGTGTGGTGCCATTAGCTGTGGGGTCCAATCAGTGGAGCGAGGGTTCACTTGGGCTGCTGGTTGTTGCTGATTGTTCAATTGCCTCATACAGGTCATCCAAGCAGGAGCCAAGACTACAATCAATTCACAGCGAAGTCCAATAAATCTGGATCCAAACATTTTGACAAAGCAAATTTCCACCAATCTATACATACACCGGCGCCATTGTTGGTAAAACGATCTGCACAAGCAACTCTATCATTTGGGAAATAAATTCATACACCTCTGAACGCTCCCATTTATCTTAGTGCCTTGTCACAGACGGCCACAGCCTGTTGGTGTAATCAGCTGGTTCACAGCACCTCTGATTAGGATCTGCACCATCCACCACACAGCCATCAGCCTTATTGCAACCAACAAAAGGGATAAATTGGAATTTACTGGGTTTACACCTGTGATGGGACATCAAGCGCTGAACATTCAGTAATGAGCCTTCTTATTCCCAACAACATATGTGATCACTAAGGGGCTAAGGAGTTTATGGCTGGTACTGCTAGATGGGATGCTCTACACACTCAGTTGACAAACCCTGCCTAAGTTAATTACCAGGTCTTCTGTACAGTGTTGGAAACAGGAGTAAATTTGGCAATCATTGATTTTCAAAGTGTACAACCCTCTAATCAGAATTCACTATTGTTTGTAAAAGAAATCAGAATTATTGAGAATGCAAATAAAATAGGCAAAGTTGTGAGGACATGGATATGGATATGTATCAGATACCGATACTGCCATTTTTAAAAGCCCCTAATATGGATACAGTTGGATATGGCATACACAATTTTCTAAGTTATTAGAGGAGATTTTCATTACTTCAAAAGTAATATAGACACAAATGCTACATAAAAAATTATACATTAATTTAACACTTTAGAATATGCAAAAGAAGTAGAGTTGCATTCGAAGGTAACCCAAAAAATGGGTCGCTGAAATAGAAAAACACTTCATTTGTCTTTCTCAATTGGTGTGGGGTTTGTTTATACAAAAAAAATTTAAAAAACTTGCATGAATGAAGTTTTTTAAAATTAAATTTGAGAATATTTACATCAAATTTCAAAGAAATCAAATAACATAGTATTTAGCACAGTTGGAAAATCAAGGTTTTTTGGGCACACATGGGTACAATATTGCATGTATGCATAGTGGAACATATCCAAATCAGATATGAGGATATTCACAACTGAAGAGGGATAGAGGAGTTTCTGACTACTTTGTAAATAAGAGTTTAATTTTTCTGTTCAGTGTGCTGGGACTGTGGATTTTGGGGTTCGTCCTTGAATTTGTTACCCATTCAAATCATTATTATACATATAAATATAAAACAGACATAACAGTTAAACTCTGAAAATTAAGGTGATAGAACAACAACAATTATAAAATGAAAACATATATTTGATATATACATGAAGAAAAAGATAAAGGTAAAACCAGTGTTACAAGGCTCAGACTCAGCTCGGACTCAAAAAGCTGATTTTTGACTTAGCGTCCGGACTCGGCAAAAACTTGACAAATTGAAAAACCCAAGAAATTCAAAGATTTTAAGGATATAAAACTTTTTTCATGCATCATTTAGTAAATTAACCTTAAAGACACAACAATTGAGATAAATAGAAGCTACTTTGCACGCATACACAAGTTTACATTGATCACACAAGTATAAATGCGAAATTCTGAAGGAAATAAGTTAAACTAAATAACACATTAGAAATGTCAATAGTGTCACTGTCAAATGTCTACAATATTCACGGAATGTGAAATCCATGGAATCAAAAGTTCAAATCATATATCAAAATAAAAGCTAGAGCCTAGAAGACTAAAGCTCAAAGTAGCCTATATCAATGACCATTTGACCCCGCAACCTTCCTATGTGTATGCCTGAGATAGGTCTTGGAAGATTCTATAGCCATGATCTCTACCCATGTCTCAGGCTTAGCCTTAGTGACATCCACATCCTCATCCACACATCCTAACTCTCAGGGTCCTCCAATTGGTTTCCTCGTGCTCTAGCCTTCTCCCCTTCCATCGCTACTGCTTCTACCTCTCAAAACACGTCATCAACCCATTCTAGATCTTCATCACTGAAGACAAAACCATCAACCTCAGTGTTCCACTCTGTCTGTAGGTCAACCTCCTCTAAAGTGATAGGAGATGTGTCAAAGCCCAAGATATGTCTGTGATGGAGGAGAAGGTTGTAATGAACGAACACAAAATCATTCAACCTTTATTGCCAACTTGTTGCGCTTTTTTGAGTGTATATGCTCAAACATACTCTAGTTGTGCTCGCATCCTAAAGCACTACATGGCTGGCTCAAGAATGAACTGCAATCCTCTGTAGATTTGGCACATGAGCACCAAACATCTCCCACCATGCATCTGAAACAAGAAAAAATAAAAATCAATTCTATAACTTTGACTTTATCAACTTAAAATGGTAATAGAATCATAGATACAAAAGTTTAAGATTTAAATTTTAAATTATGCCCTGAATAGACTTTTACTTGGCATCATTAGTGTCCGATTTTTCTTACATATCTCTCATGAGAAGAAGTGTAATGTCCCCTTTTTAGTATGACCATGATAGTGAATGGATTTAGCCTATTATTGGGTCCTTGTAAGCTAATACTAGTGATTAGAGGACCTTGTTGAGGGTTATGACTCCGTTTGGTGGGACTTACTATTTATAGTAAGTCAATGGATGGTTCCGATGAGCTCAAATGAGTTAGAGGAGTTGAATGATGCTCTCGGTTTTTATTTTTCGCTTCCCGTTTAGGCTTCAAGAATCTTTGAGGGAGCGTCCATTTTTAGTAAGTCACCCCATCAAATTCATTTATCGTCTTTCTCCATTAGGATCATGCCTGTGCTGCCAGATATTGATTCTGATGCTTCTTCAGTCATTTTCGCAAGACGGGTGAATTATGATTATTATTTAATTAAATACGCCAAGGTTGTTATTTTTGCTAGTATTCTATATTGGTCATCTTAGTGTCATAACTCGTTGGAACTGGGTTGAAAAGTTTTAAATCTTGGGCATAGGAAACAATGACCTTGTGTGTCAGAATACCATGATATTGATGAAAAGGTCGTTTCTGGAGCCAAAGGGAGTTAATAAATTATGTTATTCAAATATTTGCCTAAGTATAAAGCAAAGGGCATTTAAGTGAAAAGTGTGTAAGAGAAGCTTTTTTCCTTTGGTGTCTTAAAGAAGATATCTTTTATTATAAAAGAAATGCTTTGTGCAAAAGCAATTCATTCTTGGCTATTGTTTTAATTTCATAGAGAATTTGTTGAAGGGTTTCATTAAGGGTTTTGTGAGGACTTATTCCTCTCTATCTGCACTTTGAATCACTGAAAGATGTGAATTGTGCTCTGAATATCAAAGAACTAATTCTGATTATGTGGGTTACAATTTTGGTGCTGCTATATATCAAAATTGTTCACTATTTGTTGCATTTTACATGTTAAGAGCTGCATCTGGTTTATAAGGAGGTGCGATCAGATTTGTGGAGGTTGCCATCTCCAGAATTGAGCAACATTAGTCTTTTAATGGACTGCGATTTTTACGTTGGAAGCTGTGTTGACTTCCAGAGCCTGCGTCAACACCAATAGAGGTTGCGTTTCTCTTCAAGAAGGTTGTGTTTGTAATTTCCTGGTGGCAGTGATTTGCATATATGCTAATGTGCACATTTGATATTGGAATTATTAATAATCAAACAACATTATATATGTATATTCGCAAAATTGAATTGTTTGCAAATAATATTATGGAATTAGAATTGTGCTTTAAAATTTAGAATTCAGTTGCATTTCTTATATCTCAAAAACCAAAAAGCCAAATTGCAAAACTTTCAAAAAAACAAAAAAAATATAAATTCTTCAACATAGAGCCAACAGGGCTCTTTATAGTGGTATCAAAGTAGTTTCCTATCATCCTGTGGGGTTGAAAATTTTGAGTTCCCATGCTTGATATGTGAGTGATCAACACTCTCGCGGGTTATTTTAATCATGGATAAATACAGAAAATCCAATAAATATGGAAACCAGTTTAGCAGTGTGTCTAAGTTCAGGAAGCAAACAGTTGCCTTGGCAAATGAAATAGAGAAACTGAGGCAAACTTAGGAAAGGCTAAATGCAAGGCTATCTGATTTGGCAACTGTTGATAGGTAGCTAGGTTTATGGTTTCCTTCTTCAAAAAGTCTTTGTCAAGGAGAATGCAGGAAGAGAAACTAGAGATTTTCACATGTGAGACATCCAGGAGTCTTCAGAATGAGTTTTTAGCAAGTAGTGATCATGGTGAAGATGATCCTGTGCTTAGTGGGGCTGCCACTAGTCCTATCTGCAGTTATGATGTTGGAGATTCTACACAAGGACATGTGGATGTGTGTGTTTCATTAGAGGACAATAGCACCAAGTCCCAACATCTTGATGAGACCAGAGTTAGTGAAAAGGAAAATAATGATGACATGTTGACTACTCTTGATGGCAACCTCACACTAGTTAGTGGTATTAAAAATGTCGATGACACAAGGTCTGATTTTCAGGACAACAGTTCCTTATTTGATCATGTTGATGGTGTTGTTGATGCCACTATGGGCTATGCCTCATTAGATGATGGGGTTGTATTTGAAGACTGCGAGGATATGAGCACTAACAATTTTGATTTTTATGGCAGTAGTCATGATGATGAGTCAGTGGAGGAGACATCAGTCTTCTCCTATGTGGAGGACGAGAGCATGGAGTTACCTGGTGATGACACTCACGATTCGAGTGTTAGGAATGAGTTAAATGATGAGTGTTCATGCCATAGTGATTCTGATTTTTATGACAGCAATGGGTCATGTGTGCAGCAACACGAGATAGTGGAGGGTTTACAAGTGGATGATATTGACACTTGTGATATTGGTACTTCTGATGATATTTATGAGGACGACTCATGCTTTAGCGAGTCTGATTTTTCATATCAGATTTTTGAAAATGGTTCAAAGGACTCATTGGTTGATGATAGGTCCCAAGATCGTGATTTACAGGGACTTACAATGGAGGGGGAAGCAAAGGCATGCGAGGAGTTTGATATAGTTGTGGCTTCCACTCCTTCAGATGAGATATTTGCAGAGGTACCCAATACCAGTACCTCGTTGATGGACATGTGCGAGGTTGTTAGTGCACATGATGTTAGTGATCATATGGTGAGTAGTGAGGATACAACTTCCTATCATAGTGCAGTTAGTGAGTCAGGGAGCGTACATGGGAGCCAGGGCATGCAGAGACATCATGTGACCAATCAGTTGAAGGTGAGCGATAGTGATATTTCTTTATCTCTTGAGCATTATGATGCTATCCGGCAGATGTTGGCTATATATAGTTAGGGTGCTCCTATGTCAGATGAGCACGGTGGTAGTTGCCTTGGAAGAGATTCATTCACTTCGAGAGGCTGTCAAGATCTTGAAGCATAATTATTTATAGTTGGTAGCTAACAAGGATTACCTTCTTGAGTGGGGTAGCTCTTGTTATGAGGCATTGCTAGGGAAAGAGGAGGTGGTTGAGCTCACCCATGAGCCCAGTTGGCTCTCTAGGAGTCATAGCCGCAATTGAGTGAGGTGACCATGGAGTTGGAGAGAGTATAGTTTACACTAGCCACAGATCCAGTTCAACTACATATAGTGGTGGTTGGCAGTGAGTTGATTTCCATGGATGGTGGTGGTGGATGTGATGAGGGTGCAGTTACATCCATCCTTGATATGAGTGCAGTAGCTACAAATGACATGAGCACTTCAGTAGAGGATTGCTGAGAGTTTATTGTTGTACCAGTTCCTCCACTAGTTAGCACGATGACAGATGATACATAATAGGTTATTGAGAGTCCTGATGTAGTAGTAGTGGATTCATCAGAGAGTTGTGTGCCAATTCATGACACTACTCCTTCACAAGATTTGGGCAGGGTATCATCTGATTTGGAGACGAGATTTCATGGGGATTTGTTTCCTTCTGCTACAAGCAAATCTTTTATTTCATCTCACACAGTTGGTGGCGATAGACAGTTGGTTGTGCCACAGTATCAGAGGGACCAGCTGTGGATTGCAGGAGAGAAGGTTGATTCTACTTCATATAATTTCTACTGCACAGAGTCATTTATGGAGTATCTTCTTGAGAGTCCAGAATTGTAGGAGGGACCATTTGAAGCTTCTGAGGGTACTCTCATCCGGGGTTCTCGTGGTATTCAGGTTTTGGTGGGAAATATTGTAGAGACTTTGACTGCAATGCTTCCCCATAGGGATTTTGTGATTGGGTTTGCTGAGAGGGTTACACAGGATCCTTCCCAACTAGTTGTTCGGAGATAGAGATTGGAGCCATCTCTTGGTTCTCGGTTTGATGATGATGAGCCTTTGACGAAGATCGAAGCATTTTATCACAACTACACAATGAGGAGTGCTCATCATTTCTCTTTTGACCCACAGGTAGAGGACTTGGTTTTGTGTAGGTGTGGGTTGGCTCTAGGTTCATACCATCCTTTATGGGATGGGCTTACACCCTCTTCAGTTGATAGAGTTAGTTGTTGCAAGGTAGCAAGAGGCTACTTGCAGAGTCAGCATATCCATGACGGTTTTGCAGAGGATGGATATATGGGTTATGGTACAGATGCTTTTGGGAGTACTAGATCATGTTTCACAGATAGACTTCATACTCATGGCAGTTTGGTAGAGTGTGCAAAGAATTTTGATCTAGCAGATGATATCGGATATCCATTTTTCCTTGTTATGGATAGATGTGAGTTTTGTCTCTACTGGGATTCAGGTGGAGATAGGATTGGCACTGCGGATTGGGTGAGTCACCATTGTTGGTATGGTGACAGTATGTTCAAGATAGCTTTGTGGATTGTGTTATCATCACAGGAGTTAGCAGGTGACACCAAGGACATTATACATATTTATTCTTGGGATCCAAGTGGATCATTGTGTTTCTTTGATTCTTGTGATTGCTTGAGGACAAACAATCTTGGGGAGGGAGGACTGTAATGTTCCCTTTTTAGCATAACAATGATAGTGGATGGATTTAGCCTATTACTGGGTCCTTGTAGGCTAATACTGGTGATTAGAGGACCTTGTTGAAGGTTATGGCTCCGTTTTGTGGGAATTACTATTTATAGTAAGTCAATGGATAGTTCCAATGAGCTCAGATGAGTTAGAGGAGTTGAATGATACTCTCAGTTTTTATTTTTGGCTTCTGGTTTGGGCTCCAAGAATCTTGGAGGGAGCGTGTATTTTTATTAAGTCACCCTGTCAGATTCATTCATAGTCTTTCTCCATTAGGATCATGCTTGTGCTGCCATATTTCAATTCTGATGCTTCTTCAGTCATTTTTGCAAGATGGGTGAATTATGATTATTATTTAATTAAATACGCTAAGGTTGCTATTTTTGCTGGTATTCTATATTGGTCACCTTAGTGTCATATCTCGTTGGAACGAGGTTGAAAAGTTTTAAATCTTGGGCATAGGAAACAATGACCTTGTGTGTCAGAATATCATGATATTGATGAAAAGGTCATTTCTAGAGCCAAAGGGAGTTAATAAATTATTTTATTCAAATATTTGCCTAAGTATAAAGCAAAGGGCATTTACGAGAAAAGTGTGTGAGAGAATCTTTTTTCCTTTGGTGTCTTGAAGAAGATATCTTCTATTATAAAAACAATGCTTTGTGCAAAAGCAATTCATTCTTGGCTATTGTTTTAATTTCATAGAGAATTTGTTGAATGGTTTCAACAAGGGTTTTGTGAGGATTGATTCCTCTCTATCTGCACTCTGAATCACTAAAAGATGTGATGAATTGTGCTCTCAATATCAGAGAATTAATTCAGATTATGCTAGTTACAATTTTGGTGCTGTTGTATATCAAAATTGTTCACTATTTGTTGTGTTTTACATGCTGAGAGCTGTGTTTGGTTTATAAGGAGGTGCAATCAGATTTGTGGAGGCTGCCATCTCTAGAATTGAGCAGCGTTAGTCTTTTAATGGGTTGCAATTTTTACATTGGAAGTTGTATTGACTTCCAGAGCCTGCGTCAACACCAATAGAGGCTGCGTTTTCTTCAAGAAGGATGCGTTTGTAATTTTTTGGTGGCAGTGATTTGCATATATGCTAAGGTGCACATTTAATATTGGAATTATTAATAATCAAACAACATTATATATGTATATTCACAAAATTGAATTGTTTGCAAATAATATTATGGAATTCGAATTATGCTTTAAAATTTAGAATTTAGTTGCATTTCTTATATCTCAAAAACAAAAAAACAAATTGCAAAACTTTCAAAGAAACAAAAAAATATAAATTCTTCAGCATAGAGCCAACAGGGCTCTTTACAAGAAGTCTCCTTGTGAATTCCTAAAAAGATCTATCTCATGGACTAAACACTCCAACTAATGAATTAGAAGACATTTTCTCTACAAATTTGTAGAGCCCACCCAACACCTCTTCATTGACCTTGAAATTTGTGCAAAATTGGAACTCCAAATTAAGGTAGTGAGCAGTTGCATGTATAGGCCTATGAAGCAGATTGTGCCATCATCGATTAATGACCTCTCATAGGGGACTGTATTTAGCTTGATTCTATGAGTAAAAATATCCAATGGCCTCTTTCACCCTATCCATGCCCTCATAAATGTATCCCATTGCAGCTTCTCTCCATCAGTAATTTGTAGGAGAACAATAAGAGGCTCTATGAACTATGATCATTGTGAAAGTTGAAACATTAAGTTTTAAGTTTTACTTTTAAAAATGAACAATGAACATAAACATGTGTGAACAAAAATGAGGAAATGAAATAGAAATTAGAACAAAAAGGAAAATTACTTGCACAATCTCCTTGGCTGGATGCCAAAAGTCATTCTCATCAAAAAACCAATCAGCTATTTGAATCCTTGCATTGCTCTTCGCATACGATGATGTGGTCCACTCCTCACAAACATGTTTTTTAAACTAACCTTGGACTGGAGCAAGAATTGCAACATGATAAAAAATATTGCAAATTAGTTGATCCATGGATAGCCAACTCTTCTTATTTGTGAAATTCCTCATAAGGTTGAGGACCCAAGTATGATTATATATGAATTTACAAATACTCCTTGCATGCTCTACACATGTTTTTATCCAGGGAAGTTTGCCAAGATCCTCCAATATGAGGTCAAGGCAATGAACAACAAGGGCTACAAAACAAGGTGGGTTGTCTCTCCATAAGAATTTTACATGCAACAACATAATTTGCTACATTATCCATGACTACCTGTACCACATTCTCCTCACCCACCTCTTTCAACACTTCCTCCAAGACCTCACAAAGATACTCAACATTTTTTGTTTTTCCTAAAGCATCAACTAATTTCAAAAACATTGTGCCACCTAAGAAAGAAAAAAACAATTTAGTACAATAAAATTTTAAAAACTTAATCAATAAATCAATATTATTGAATCTTGAATATAGTTTACAAAGTAGTAAGTACAAGTACTACAATTACCTGATGAGGAGATAAGAAAATTCAGCAGTGTTCTAGTTTTTCTATCAGTCCAACCATCAGTCATGATGGTGGAACCCTTCCTCCATACTTCACGCTACTCGCTAATTGTGGCTTTGACATCGAACACCTTTCAGATCAAAATAGAACCTTTTAGCTCCTCATCATTAGTGGCTTTGAACCCCACACCACAAACAGTAAAAACATATACAATAATTTGCCAATAGGTAGACTTAAATCAAATTAAATAAGCAAAATAAGTATGCTATTAAGTTTTACTTTCAACTTTAAAAACAAAAAAGTAATAATCAATGAGGCATACTCTTGAAAGCAAGAAAATCAAGACATAGAAATTAAAACAATAATGAGTACCTTGCTGCATGAAATGGAAAGTTATAGTAGAACCAAAAATCTCCAATTGCAATTTTCGCAGCCTCATGTTTCTCCTTATTCCAACCCATGTTCTCAAACGATGGTTTGCCACCCAGAGCCTTGCGTAGAACAAAAAGGGAATCTAATGTGGATTTCTTCTTACGAATCCGAGGCCCAATGGTCACACTTATAGTACCATTACTTGTACATGGAGGTAATGGAAGCTGAGGATTTGAAGAGGCCTCTCCACCAATGTTTTCCATTTATTCCATATGCTTCGGTTTTAATTCTTTTTTCTCTTCAAATTCCTCTAATTGAGATTGCACTTCACGTAAAACATTTTGGGATGCTTTTTTGCATGGTTTGGCATCATGCCCTGATATATGTGCAAGGTGATATTTCAATCAGTTAATACATCCCCCACTATATTTAACTTTGCAATGCCAATATACAACTTCATTTTTTATTCGGGGATGCCATGTTTCCATGCCTTATCCCTTTGACATATAATAGGGTTTGCATTTGTGTTACCGCTAGGTGCACTACTCCCAGTCTCAGACATTATGCTGCTACTGCAATATATCATAAATGAAAATAATAAGCATCTACAAATTCTACACATTCTAATTAAATTTAAATAAAGAAAATAAAGAAAAAAGCTATGGTTTCTTACTTTTCTATCAACATAAAATGAAAAAAATTAAACCAAATGTAAAAAAATGAAAATATGAATGTAAAAAAATTAGAAAAAAAAATGTAGCTCACCTCTTCAAATTTGCTCCAAAAGTGAAGAAATGCACTTCAAATTTGTAGATGCCTTCTCCAAATCCTTCTTTTAACATCTCTCAATGCATGAATGCAAGCTACTAACTTGCACAAACAATCAACAACCAATATCTGAGAGCCAAACGATTTGCTGGTCTATTTTCTAAAACCGCAATATGTTTTCTCTAATCCTTTTTTCCTCTCTTCCTTGTGTTTGCAAATGAAAGAATACTCCTTTTATGTTTGAGTGAAAGTTATAAACCAAAGAAGTAAAAGTAAAAACATTAAAAAGTTGTTTTTTAAAAACTTTATGGCCTAGCTTGCCACGATCGAGTCCCAAGCTCATGACTCGGCGAGTTAGCCGAGTCTGGTTGACTCAGCGAGCTCGCCCAGACTCAGTTTAACTCAGCTGAGTCTGAGTCCCGAGCCGCCTAGCCTCATTTTGGGTGGCTCGGCTCGGGACTTTGTGAGTCCTGTAAGTATGGGTAAAACCCAATACAAAATTACACACATTTATGAAAAGTTTAAACAAAAAGTTTATCCTTTGTATCCTTCTATTATAAATATGGAGCATATCATTTTATAGTATACCCCAACTTGTATGCATCTGTGATGATGCACATGATAGCATAAAATTTATAGGAATTGACAAGTTTTTGGAGAATCATGTTATGAGGATTCACAAATGCACATATGCGAAGGACAGTTGTTAGCGAGAGCAAGCCCACAGGTTTTATTAGATTAAACTTCATTTGTTTTGCTCCCTTTTTTCAAGTTGAAGATTGTATACCAAACAATCAATTACATACTCAAGTAGCGAAGCCATAAAGAGAATCCAAAGCAGGATTGAAGCCAAAAGTTCTATAGAGTGCCAAATTCTCAAATAGATTTCATTTTTGCCGAATTGATTATTAAAAACAACAATAGCCAACACCATATCAATCCTACCATAGAACTTGGCATAGTTGAGTACATACTCTTGGTGTTGATGGGTCTATTTTAAATATTGCCTTTTTAGAGTAACACAACTTTCCCCAAAATTAATGTAATGCAAGCAATGTATCACACACCAGTTACAAAGACCTACCAAAATCTCATTGGCAGATCATTTCTAACTTCAGAAACTTTCATTCTTTGCATTGTTAAATAAAATTGACTCTAATCATGTTCTATATTTATTGGATTAAGTGTCGTCTTCTATAAAGGTGTCACGATGGGGTAAAAGACCTCACACGAAATTTGTATTTGTTGGCATTAAATGATGATAACCGGTAAGCCTGTCATTGGTACTGGTGTTGTCATTGATTGGAAAAAAGAGCATAGAGATTTGTCATCTCCATAAAGTCCACAGAACCAAATAGATCTATATGAAAGAAGGAGCTATATGAAAGAAGGATGGTTTGGTCAATGATGTCAATATACAAGAATGTTGTGACTGCATGCATATACCACCGGTCACTATACACATCCTTAGCCACTGGGCTATGTACACAATAAAGGAAAAGAGGATTCCAGCATCAGCTAAGGACCGTGCTACAACCAGTAACCAACCGAGGATGGAGCAACCGGTAAGCCAAGCTAAGAATAGCAAACCGAGGACTGTAGAAACCGGTAAGCCAAGAAAGAGACAACAACAGGTTAAAGACTCTTACCTGTTTACAGCTTGAAGAACTCAACTGATATATTATAAGACTCTGGTATGAACCGAGAAAGTCATAGTCAACTGTCTGTTCCAACCAACTCTTTTTAACCAAGATTTATAAGACTCCGGTATGAACCGAGGAAGTCATAGTCAACTGTCTGTTCCAACCAACTCTTTTTTAACCAAGATTTATTGCAGTGAATCTGGGTGACTTTGAGTTATCTTGGTGATCGGTTTGAGGGGCAGCTGAAGGATTTAAAGCCGGAATCAGTGGCTTTTTGAGGCGTGGTTGAAGGATTTAAAACTAGCATCAACGGCTTTAAATCAAAGCGTTATCTCCTGTGAAGGAAAGTTGCTCGGCATGCAACCACTGTTTTCTTCATTAGGCTGATAAAGCAAGGGCATGCATCAAATGTTTCCTTAGATAATTGACACTTCACTACGTGATGAATCCGATAAGGATCTGAAGTTAGGTCATGCATGATGAGCATAATTAGGGTTTGAACCCTATATATTCTCCTACCTAAGGCAAATAAAAGTTGCCTTCATTCTGCCAAGAAAAAGAGTGAACCTGTAAGCTGTTGAAGCTAGGGAGAAATAGAAAGAAGTGAAAAAGAAGAACTGTGCAGAGGAGAAGACACCTGCTCTGACTGGTGTTACTTCTCAGTTGAGCATGAATAGAGACCTTATCAAACTATATGTAGTCAACTGTAAAAGGTCATTCACTTTATTGTTTTCTAGCAAACTACAATAGCTAAATCCCAGAATTTGGGTGGACTGTAATAGGTCCCTTGTATCAAATCCCTTAACTGGGTAACATCCTTCAAGGTGTTCAAAGTCCTCTAACCAGGCAAGTCCTAATAGACCTTATTGTAACAAATCCCTTAACCGGGTCGCATCTAGCAAATGCGTTATTTTCCTCTAATCGGGAAGGCTCCTAACAAGGCGTACTCCAGAAGAGTACAAATTTTGTGAGGTCTCCTCACACCGTGGTTTTCACCTTAATCGGGTTTCCATGTGATAAATCTGGTGTCACTGTGTGATTGGTTGCTTACTGTTATTATATGCATGAATCTGTTTTCCTTTCAGTTGTAAGTTAACCTCATCAGATTTATAGAGTAAAGTTTTAGAGGTGTTGATTCACCCCTCCCCTCTCAGCACCGGTTGGGACTGTTAGTATTTTTGTCCTAAGCACAAATTAGAGGACATGCATGATAAGATAGAAGCGTTATTATAATCTGATCCAAAAACTGAATTCTTCCTTCTAGCTTTGGTTGGTCCCGCATATAATTTGACATTATCAAAAGAGCAACATTACCATCTCATCAATCAAACAAGTTCCCTAAACCCAATCTTAGACGTGTCTTCTCCTAGGATCAAATGAGATAACAACCAAAATTAGAAAACTTGTTAGAATCTTATTCCAAGTTCAAGGCATGATTTTTAGGTTTACCCAATCTCACTTATGAATTTATCATGGTTACCAGAAGTGCCAAATGGTAAAGTGAAGACCTCAGTGTCAAATATAGGCATATCTTATGTCATCACAAATGAAAGGACATAAATCATGAAGTATAAATGAATCTGATGGGTATCCAAAGATTACCTTTTAGCTTCATTAGGCCTCACTAATAAATTATAAACGACGCTATTTGTTACCAAAATGAGGAAATGTGGGCTTGGATCTATAAGAAGATAGAAAACAAGCATCTCAAATGGCAAACTCACATGTTGTCTAGTGCTGGGAGAGCATATGTGGTTCAAAAAGTACTTTCTTCTCATACAGTTTACTATGCCTCCACTTGGTTGCTAGCTAATTGTTAGTTCAATAAGTTAGAAAGGATTCTGAGGGACTTCTTGTGGTCAAATGGTCTTGGTAACAGAAAGAGACACCATGTCAAATGGGATTGGTGTTGTGCTCCAAAAAAGATGGGAGGTCTTGGATTAAGGGACTCAAAGACACAAGGAGTTGCTCTAGCTGCAAAATGGATTCTCAAAGCCCTGAGAGGGAATGAACCATGGAAATTTCTTATAAGAAACAATATTGAGAGGTCGACCATAAAAAACATGAAAGAATTGGAAGGATACCCCGCTTCATGATGTGGTGTTTGGAGATTTTGAAATTAAAGTGTTTGAGTCCAATGTCTTTCTTACCATTTGGAAGGCATGGTGCCAGGTCAGGCCCCTAATCTTCTCAAGGAGTGCTGTTGGGAAAAACACCTCATTTGCTATTATGGACAGATCTATTTGGCGGGGCATTTATTTGAATGGTAAACCTCTGGCTTTGACACAATGTTTCTCTACTAAACTTTGGCATCAAAAAGGAATCTCTCTCATACAGGATGGATTGATTGATAAGAGATTGGGTTCTTGGGAAGATATCAATGCCAAATATAACATTCCCAAATCTCATAAGAAAACATATACTCTTATTTCTAAAGTTGTGGGAAGGTATTTTCGAAGCAAAATGTTGAATTCTAATCAGATGATTGATAAAGTTAAATGGACCGATGGCAAGTTGTTGATTGATTTTTCTAGTAAGCAAATCTACAACATGTTAAAGGAGGATGTAGGGATCATTAGTAGAATAAACCAAAACTGGAACCTTAACTGGGCAAGTTCTAGATGGCACTTTATCTTTGAGTTTTTTTGGCACTCACATGTTCAACCTAAAATTATTTAAGATGGATGTTGCTCCTTAAAAAACTTGTTGTTGGTTCTTTTCTTTCTCATTGTGGTTATCAATCTATTTCTTGTTCTATCTGTAAATGCCCAGAAACTTTTGAGCACCTTTTCTTTGAGTGTGAATTTGCTAGAAAAATCTGGTCTAGTTTCTTTGGTCACCCCATTTCTTAGAATTGTTTTAACAGTTTTTCTTGGCATGAGGTCATTATTGGTTTTGTTGAAGCCTTTGATTGCAAGATGAACAATTTGTGATTTGCTTTAACTGCTGAAATTTTATGGACCATTTGGAAGCAAAGAAACGAAGAGATTTTCCAAGACAGGAAATGGGATCTTACTAAGTTTCATATTAAACTCTATCATTTTTACATTGTTGTTAGCAATTTAAGTTGTCATTAGTGTAGATTAGTTGCAAACACCATTCCCACTGGTAAAGGTTCACCGGTAGTTCACTCACGTTACTTTAAAGGCACCAGTAGACTAAATAGAGTGTATGCACCGGTAGACTAAACAGAGGAGATGCATCGGTAGACCGAACTAAGTACATTGTACCGGTCTTATATTGCATACAGGGATGGACCGGGTATAAGAGTAATACCGGTCTAACTACATAAAGATCCGCACTAGATTCTACAGAGCAGTTGAGGATAAAACCAGAAAATGCAGAGCATCCACCATTTAGAACTAAAGTTAGCTTTCTAACAGGAGTTAGTTTTATTTCTACGCGGATGTTTCAAAGTAAACTCTAGATCAGAACACAAAGCTTTACTGCTAGTTGCATGATTTAATGTTGAGTTTACAACTTGGCGGTTCTATGAGTTAAGGCTTTCATTGAGATGAACTTTTGTATAAATACAGGTCATAGGATGCAAGAAATAGAGTTGTTGATAGTTGTTGAATAGAGAGAGCAGAGAAGAGATATCTGTAGAGAGATTACAGTCACCAGAGGTGAAAGGCAAAGAGGCAGAAAAGATTCAACAGCCAGGCAAACCAGAAAGAGATCAATAGGTATGATCTAATCAGACAATCAATGTGAAATAAGATCATTTCTTTTATAAGGTGTGAAAGCATATTGAAATCCCTCAATCAAGGTGAACCCTAATCGGTTCTTTGTAAAAATCCTTTAACCGGGTAACATCTTTGTTGATGTTGAAAGTCCTCTAACCAGGCAACTCCTAATAGAGTTAAGATCTTAACCGATCTTCTATCAAATCCCTTAACCAGGTAACACCTTCACAAGTGCTTTGTAAGCTCCTAACAGGGTGTCTTTATTTCTGTAGAGGTGAATTTGTGAGCTTTGTGTCACTGTGGTTTTTTCCTTGTAACTGAGGGTTTCCACATATACATCATATGTTGATCTGTGTATTTCTATTTATGCTTGTGGATGATTGTTTACATTTTGTTTATCTTAAAAGAATAATTAAACAAGTGTTGAATTGTAATAGAAATAGTATTTACTGATTCACCCCCCCTCTCAATAACCGGTTAGGAATAACAATTGGTATCAGAGCACAGTTCTCTAATATATAAAGCTTAACCACTTGAGAAAAAGATCATGGAGGGTTACAGGTATCAGAAATAGCTTGAGGAAGCCAATGACATCATTGCCTCTCTAGAGAATAGGCTAAGAAAATCACTTGCTAAAAGGAAGGAATTGGCTCTGCAGTTGAGTGAGAGCAATGAAACTATTGATGAACTCTCTGGGCAGAGTGGATCTGATGAAGCTGAGGAAGCAGTCTCTGAGCTCGTGGAGATGAACCAGATCCTAACTGATCAAATCTCCAACCTTAAGAGGGAGCAAGAAGATAATGCCCTAAGGATGACTGAACTGATTGAGAAAAAGAGGAAAGCTGAAGATGAAAGAAACACAACAGTCAAGTCCTTAACAGCCTCTGAGAGAGCAAGGAACCTAGCAGAGGAAGTTGTAGGGGCAAATGATCTTGTCATTCGGCAACTTCAAGAAGACATGCAGATTGTCACTCAAGAAAATGCCAGCATGCAAAAGAGCTACCATGACAAAGATGACGCATGCAAGAAGCTGGAAATCGAACTGTATCAACTGAGAGAGCAAATGAAAGTTCTTGAAGAAAGAAATGAAACACTCAAAAGATACAACGAAAGCTCTTCCAAGCTTGATGAACAACTGAAAGCTCGGAGAAAGCATAAGGATCCCACAGGACTTGGCTTCACTGGTCAGAGTACAAGGAAACCGGTGAGTCTTCTGGAGCCAAGACAAGCAAGAAGGAAAAGAAGCTGCTGGCACAAAAAGGTAAGAAGACTTTTAACACCTCTTGCAATCATTGTGGGAAACCGGGTCATAAAACAAATGACTGCAGGAATGCATCGGTAAAGCCAAACAACAGTTATTGCAAAAACTATTGCAAGTATGGCCACAAGACCAATGAATGTTGGTCGAGCCTCACAACTGTGTCCAATGGAAGAAGGGGAAGCTTCAAGGGCTACTACTACGCATACAATAAGTTTGGACACAAAGCTGACGAATGCAGATCAAAGACAATGGCATTCAGATCCCCATCGAGACCGGTATTCCCCAACTAAATAAGAACCGAAGCACAACCAACTGTGTAAACTGTGGGACGCACAATCACAATGACTCCTAGTGCAAATCACCCAACAATAGAAGGGTGAATCCATGGAGGGCAACCGGGATAGTCTGCTACTCCTGCAACAAAGTAGGACACCTAGCAAAAGACTGCAGGAACCGGTCAATGAACACAAGGAAAGAATTGGTCAAACCGATGGAGAAGACCTCATCCTCAAATGAGAAGAACAACAAAGAAATGAAGACCGAGAAAGTAGCCAAGCAGATTTGGTTCAAAAAGGAATCAAAGAGCTCCATTGAGGAGAAGACAGAGGAAAAATCATCATCAGCCGATGGTGATATCTCTTCAGCAAATTGAGCCTACAGGGCTTAGGGGGAACTGGTAGCTTGTCTACTATTCCCGGTACGATTGGTGAGCAATCCACTCACTCAGCCAGGAAATTCAACCAGACAGGTAAGTAATGATCAACCGGGATATGCACAACCGAAAAAACCGGAATACCGGTTGGCGAAAAAGGAAAGAAAGGTTAGGTAAGGCAATTAATGTTGTAGCCATTTAACAATAGTTACCATTTGGTAATTACCGTTATGCCCTAACCCTATATAAAGAAAGGAGGATTACTCATTCATTTTTACTTTGCGATTTTGTGATTAACAATTTTCATGCTTGAGTAAAATTCTTGTGCTTTGATCATCAAGAGATATTGTTTGTTAGACCAATCAAGCTACTTTCTATTAACCGGTTGTTAGCAATGGCATCTTCATCATCGACCGCCAAGATGATTCCTGCAAATCAAATCTACCGACCTTCCTATGATATCATGGCGACTCAGAATAGGGCGAATGACATGGATGTTGCATTATCAAGCGTGCCTGATGGTGTTTTCATGACAGAAGACGTGACCGCATTCATTCACGCCAAGCAGGAAGAATCAGGAGAGACATACATCCAGAGCGAGTATCTCTTGCTATGTGAGGACGGAAAGCTTCCTAATAGATATGCGAAGCTGGTCTTGTCCGGTCTCATCAACGGAGTCAGCTATCCAACCATCTTCCGACCTGATTGGATTTGACTGGTTCTCAGTCGTGTGCATGATCTAGGGTTTTGGCTCCAAAAGGGTGCAGCTACGCAAATCACAAAGGAGGATTTGCATTGTGTGACTGGGTATAGTCAGAAAGGGGAAGCACTAACCCTAAGAACAATCTCCAATACGATTGTCACCAAGCTAACAAAGTCTAAATACGATGGTCGACTTATGATAGTAAACGACATCGAAGATCAAGGGGTTCGGTTTGCATCAGCGGTGATAGGGTATAAAATCTACCAGTCTAGCAATCTGAACAACATACCGGGAGGAGCTATTCATGCCACTCACCGGATAATGTATGACAACACCAAGTATGATCTCTACGAAATGCTCCGAGGTCAGATATTTGAAAATATGAAGCTTGGCATGGTTAAGAAGAAATCCATGAAGTACAGGACCCTACTGGTATGTCTCTACTTCTACTATCAAAATTTCTTTCCGGGAATTGGAAAGGTGACATGGGGAAAAGACCGACGGGTCATGCATCAAATAAGTGAAATGGCCAACCAACTGGGAAACCAGTTCGGTAGAGTAATGATCGAATATTTTGAGGCATTTCAACTAAGAATGCATGCAAGGGAGTGGGTGTCGTCAACTATAGTTGACTCATACAAGGATGATGTATGTTTTTTGGTTTCCACCGATCACTGCACCATTCAAGCACTGGAACCGAGAATAGGATATGCTCCCGAACTAGGTTATGAGATCACCACCAAGATTGTGAAGGCATATGTTGATGCCTTGACCGAAGCTAATCTAGATCTCACTACCCACCGGTTTGGTACATTCGAAGAGATTCAAGAGAATTTGAAGAAGAGGGCACCGATCAAAAATGTCTACACTAAAAGGACCCCCACACCAAAGAAGAAACTGGTGACAGAACAACCCAAGGCTCAAAGGAAGAGAGCTCAACCGGTACCCAGCACCCAAGGGGAAGAACAAGAAGAGACAAAAACTGAGGAAATAGTTCCTCTAGTCAGAAAGAGGACCTCTGGTAAACCGGTAAAGGAGGATCCACCGAGAAGGAGAAAGCCCACAATTGATGAATTTGTGGCAGGATTGAAAGATACTGGTGGAATGAGTTCAGTGGACACAAGATATCAGTTTGCAAATGAAGAAAACATGAGAAATATTGAAGAAGCAGTAGTGTACTGCATTCATAAGTATAATTTGCATCCTACCGAACTTCACGGGGTTGTACCTGACGATCTCCTACAAATTCTTGAAGCTAGATGGAAAGCGTCAATGGACAGAGAAAAGGAGCTGAGGATTCGAGCTCTGCTAGAGGTTCAGAACCACCTCACTCTGGAAGAAGCCACTCAACAAGCTGGACTGCATCGGCAAGATTTCCTGAAAAAGAAGAGGATTAGTCGAATGCTTATAGGAGAAGTTGAAAAGGTTCATGAGGAAGGAGTATCCATATGGACCAAACTTCTTCAGACCCAGCAGCAAGTAGAGGAAGCACACCAAAGGACCACAGTTCCACCGGTCATTGACACCGATAAAGGAAAATGAGTGCTTGGAGTTGAAGCACTGGTCAAAGAAAGGAATCCTATAGAACCGGTAATTGTAGACATCGTTGATGACAAAGGCAGTGAACCAACTCGTCCAACTGTTCTAATTTCTCCAGAAAAAGGTAAGACTCACACCATGTCTGTCAATGATATTGTTGATGAAGTGATGGATTTTGGAGAAGTAGAAAATGTTGCTAAGTGGTACGGTCTGTTAGACGAAGACAATAAACAGGCTATAATAGTAGCTATAGTGGAAACTTTTATGGACTACAACAGAACTCCAAGGGACTATAGGGCCAAGTTTTCCCCTGAGTTAAATTCTAGGCTTATGACCGAATGGAGAACCGGTCTAAGCACCAACACTAGAATCAATAAGGAGACGTTGTCTAAGGTTAGACCTGGTCTCAGTGAAGAGAGAATCAAGCTTCTCCAAGAAGAAGCATCAATGAACTTGGATACCAAGTGTAGAGTTGCCAAGATTCTCAACGGATATGAAAATGAAGTCTATAAAGAAACTTTAGATTTCTAGCAACAGTATGACGTCAATGCTCTTGAAAGGACAGGTTCACAAGATCAAACTCAAGCAGTACAAGCACCACCAGTTCAATTCACTACTCGTGAAGAACCTGCAATCGGTAAGGTAAATGCTCAAACAAAAGAGTTCACATCTGGTGAACAAGTAAATGTTGAATAGGTAGTCCCCCCAGTAGAACAAGAGCTGGGAAATGATATACCTATGGGAGAATTACATACAGCTGAAGAGCAGCACAAGGAAGAAGTCCCACCGGAAGAGCAATTCCCACAAGAGGATGCACAACCATATATTGAAGTGCAACCGAAGGTGGAAGTACAGAATAAGGAAGTACCAGCAAAAGAAATCCTACCAGAAGAAGAGGTTCAACCGGAAAATATAACATTACCAGAACAAAGAGTTCAACCGGAAGAAGAACATGAGATACCTGCTGTAGAAGAACCGGTACAGGAACCAATCCAAAATGTATAGGCAGACATACCTAGCTCCTCCTCATCTAAAAGAAAGTTATCATTTTCTGAGGACAACGAAGCCAAAAGGAGCAAGGTCGGACATCAGAAAAATGTCAACAAGGCAGCTAAAGGAGTTGACCAAGAGGAAACAGGACATGGTCTTGACCACTGTCAAGAATATTCTGTGTAACTTCGTACCTGATGCTGACATCAATGAAGATGAACCTGTTATAGATCAGCTAGAAGTATTGGCACAAGCAATCAGTGATGACTTGACAGATCCAGAGACTGTAGCAATAGATCATTATGAAAAGAAGAGAATAGAGATTCTCCATAAACAAGTTGAAGAAATAAAGGTGACTGTGACAACCAATTTGAGAATTCTTCAACAACAGATTCAAGTGGAAGGAAGTTTAATGGCAAGAACTTCCAATTTTGATACATTCTTGCTAGATCTAACAAAGAAGTCAACAAAGACTTCAGAAGAAAAAAGAGCTTTGTCTTCTCAGTTTGACATCAAGAATAAGTTTGCAACAAACTTCAGCAGAGAAATGACAAGTCTTGCTCTTATTCTGAGAAAGACTTTTGAAGAGGAGACTAAGAGAATCCAAGACATCATTAGATTTCAATTGTTTCTAGCCCCCACATTTGATGCAATGCAACAAACTGCATCATCGGCTGAGAATCTGATCAAAGAACCTAACTACAAAACTGTGGAGGACATGGAAAACATTATTGTCTCTCTAAAAGAAACATAGAAGAACCTTGAACATGTAACCGGTCAATGGGCACCGTTTCTTCATTCAGCAAGGAATATTTATAAAGATATCTTCACAAAGCTACAAATGTAAAAATACAAGTGAAGCTAAACCCTTTGTCCAATGGAGGCAAAAAGGGGAAGATAGAAGAAGAAATGGGAAGAAGGAAGATAGAAGAAGAAATGGGAAGAATGGTCAAAAGGTCAAGGACAGAATTAGCTACAGAAAAAGGACAAAATAGTTACAGAACAAAAGAGCTAAAGCACTTGGACAGGGGAAGTCTGGAATGGGGGAAGTGTGCCACCAGAGGAAAAAGAAAGGAAAGAGAAGTCTACAGGACAAGGTATGAAATGTGATAAGTAAGTGAGTATGGTTTTACCACCAATGAAAAAGGGGAAGATTGTTAGCAATTTAAGTTGTCATTAGTGTAGATTAGTTGCAAACACCATTCCCACCGGTAAAGGTTCGCCAGTAGTTCACTCACTTTACTTTAAAGGCACTGGTAGACTAAACAGAGTGTATGCACCGATAGACTAAACAGAGGAGATGCACCGGTAAACTGAACTAAGTACATTGTACCAGTCTTATATTGCATACAGGGATGGACCGGGTATAAGAGTAATACCGGTCAAATTGCATAAAGATCCACACCAAATTCTGTGGAGCAGTCGAGGATAAAACCGGAAAATGCGGAGCATCCACCGTTTAGAACTGAAGTTAGCTTTCTAATAGGAGTTAGTTTATTTCTACGCGGATGTTTCAAGGTAAACTCCAGATCAGAACGCAAAGCTTTACTGCTAGTTACATGATTTAATGTTGAGTTTACAGCCTGGCGGTTCTATGTGTTAAGGGTTTTATTAAGATGAACTTTTGTATAAATACAGGTCATAGGACGCAAGAAATAGAGTTGTTGATAGTTGTTGAATAGAGAGAGCAGAGAAGAGATATCTGCAGAGAGATTACAGTCACCAGAGGTGAAAGGCAAAGAGGCAGAAAAGATTCAACAGCCATGCAAACCGGGAAAGAGATCAACATGAATGATCTAATCAGACAATTAGTGTCAAATAAGATCATTTCTTTTATAAGGTGTGAAAGCATATTGAAATCCCTCAATTAGGGTGAACCCTAATTGGTTCTTTGTAAAAATATTTTAACCGGGTAACATCTTTGTTGATGTTGAAAGTCCTCTGACCAGGCAACTCCTAACAGAGTTAAGATCTTAACCGATCTTCTATCAAATCCCTTAACTGGGTAGCACCTTCACAAGTGCTTTGTAAGCTCCTAATAGGGCGTCTTTATTTCTGCAGAGGTGAATTTGTGAGCTCTATCTCACCATGGTTTTTTCCTTCTAATAGAAGGTTTCCATGTATACATCATGTGTTGATCTGTGTATTTCTATTTATGCTTGTGGATGATTTTTTACATTCTGCTTATCTTGAAAGAATAATTAAAGAAGTGTTGAATTGTAATAGAAATAGTATTTATTGATTTCCCCCCCCCCACCCCCTCTCAGTAACCAGTTAGAAATAACAATTGTTTCACAGGTCATTGCAATTATTTAAGTTCCAAGAGAAATATTCCTATCACTGGTAGGAGGAGCCATGATTATATATAAGAATGACATCCAGTCTTCCTCGTACACTGAAGAGAATCAAGAGGGAACCACAAATGATACCAGGACCAACCTAACACAAAGCTATAATCAACCATGTATCCAAAACAAGGATGCTAATGAAGGAAATAGGATTGTTAATTAGGATGATGCATATAATAGTGGATGGGATAACAGGAACAACAATGATAGCTGGAATAGCTATGAACATAGAAGCAACACTAATGGATGGGGCAGCACTGAATATAGAAACAAAAATGATAGTTGGGATGAAACATAATGCAGTATAGTTCTTTAATACCTGAAATGTATATGTCATAAATAGGTATTTGGAAGAAAGCAACATAAGACTTTTTGTTGCTGAAATGTATATGTCATAGATAGGTATTTGGTAGATAGCAACATAATACCTTTTGTTGCTGATGAACATACAGCTGGTTAAGCCCTCAAACAGTTTTTTGTACTACAGTTGATACTCTATCTCAATATAAAAAAAAATGAGGAAATGTGCCCTCATAACAATAACTATTATCCTTTCCATAAGTAGAGATACAAACTCACTATCAAAATCTGTAGTGAATTCCTACAAGCATCAAATTGTAAAGATTGAAGAAAGTCGGTTCCATTAAAATCGAATTGTAACCATTGTGTAGGAGAAAAAAGCTTTCCACTAGACCAATATATGAATCCCACTCACTTCAAGTTCTTAGAAATAAAATTTGATTTTAAAAATTAGACGATGTACCTATCTGAAGTGAGATTCTATGGTATATGCCGGATTGTGACAACATGAAAACAACAAAACAAGATAAAAACAAGAAAACAAATCTTATCTCATCTTTAAGAAGAACAATTTTTTTGTCTTTGAAAGGAAATTCCTAATTTCTTCAAAGGCATAAAGCTGGTTTTTTCTATGTTTAGTGATGGCTGTTATCTTGAAGATATTCTATATATCTCTATCTTGAAGGCAAATTCATTGTAAGATTATAAGAGTGATTTTGATAGCAGCAGTTGTGAAGATTGTAATTGTTTTTTCTGAGAAATAAGAGTACCAATACCTTGTCCCATGGATGTTTCCTTGGCATATTGTCAAGGTTTTACCATGTAAATATGTCTTCTCTATTATTCTATTATTCCATTTTATTTTTTCATTACATGTCTGTAACTAATTTGTGCCACAATATTTAATAATTCTGGTTTTATGTTTCTGCATCCATAACAAGTGGTATTAGAGAGATTATTTTTGCAAGGATTTTATTAATATTTGGTGCTGATTTTGCAGCATTAAATGGAAAAGGTTTTGAATGCAAGTTTTTGAGGTGGATAAATTTAATGGAAAGAATAACTTTGAGTTAGGAAGCTCAAGATGCATTGTTTGTTAGTGCAGCATGGATTGCATAAGGCGTTGGTAGGAACGTCAAAGAAACATGCAAATATGTTTGATGAGGACTGAGAAGATCTAGATATGAGAGCTCTTAGTACAATTCTATTGTGTTTAGCAGATGAGGCTCTTTTCAATATTGTCGGAGAGAAATAAGCAATAGGTTAATGAAGTAGAATGGAGAGTTTTACATGACAAAATTCTTGACAAATCGAATATACTTGAAGAGGCATTTGTACAACTTGAGAATGAAGGTATAAAAACTTCTAATCATTCAAATATTTTCAATACTTTTATTTGTCAACTATCAAGTATGGAAGTAAATATCGAAGATGAAGACAATGAAGTCACAGTCTAGTGTTCATTGCCTGAATCCTAGAATCACTTAGTGACTTGTAATGTCCCCTTTCTAGGGGACAAGAGATGAGCAGAAGGTTGACCTATCACTCAAGTTCTCGTAGGTCAATGATAGGATTAGGGGACTCATTATGAGGGTCATAGAGAATTGCAAGGCCTCTGTGAGCCATTTTGAGCTTTCATACAACAATTCCTACATTATAGGGCAGTCTCCTATTTTTTAAGGAGAATTGGCAATTGACTGGATGACCACCTAGGGGACCATGGAGCAGAGCAGGATCCTTGCGAGTAGTTATAGGTGTTTGGAGAGGTTCCTATTTCTACTTTTTAGGAGGAACTTCCAGTTAGCCTTCAGGGTTCAATTAGCTTCAGGGATCACGGTGCTTCAGACAAAATTCAGATTTGAGCCCAAAATTGCATTTTATGAATACATAAGGAATATTTTAATATTTCCTAAGTTGTGGATTTAAATAAATTAATATTAAAGTGATATTATATAATCACTTTATAATAGAATAAGTTATAATAACTTATGATCCCCTGACCTAGGCGATTTGACATAAAATGTTATAATAAAAGAAGGGGAATGTTATAATAGTAAAATAGTCCCCCTGATGATCAATTTTCTCATGGGGAGGAAATTTTAATAGAGCTATTAAAATAAAAAGAGGGAAAACCCTAATGTGGTTCGAATGGCAAGAAGGAAATAAAAAGGCTTTGGGCTTTCATTTAGAAGCATACAGATTTCATAATTTTCATGTACAGTATTTGAGGAGAGCTCTTGATAGGGTTTTCAGCAGATTAGAGGCTCAAAAATGAAAGCTCTTGGGTTCAATCAAGTTTGGACAACACGCCAACCTGCAGGAAAGAAGGAATTCATTGTCTATTCAGCTTATTGAAGCAACTAGCACTTAAATTGTTTTTAGTAATTTATTTTGGAGAGATAGGGATCAAAATTCCAATACATATGACCCTGATCACACGATTTGCATGGAATAGAGCTTTCTAAACCAGCCGTATAGTCCTAGGAAGTTGACGTCACATAACAGGGAGGAATTGCATGTGTTTCAGATTGGATGTGCAGATTTTGAGGGATTTTTTTTAGATCAGTGTATTAGGGGCAAGGTTGCAGGTTTGATTGTGTTTTCTCAGCTAGTCGCTCCCCTCAAGTTGAGCTCTATCATTCTATACTGGTCGTAAAGACTCAACCAGCAATAGACGTCATTTGGAGGGGAAAATGTATTGTAGAACAGTCATCATTTAGGCCCAAAATCTCCAGTTTAGCAGGCAGATCAGAATTGGATTTGTAGAATTTTGTCAATAGTCATTTTTTTCCATAATTTCCTGGTACAATTTCTTGTATGATGCATTTGGTGTTAATAAGAAGAGAAGATTGGTTTCAGTTTGATTCGTAATTAGATCTTAGATATTGGTTTTGAATTAGTCCTGTCCATTGCATTTCATATTGGTAAAAATTCCAAAAAAATCAGAAAAAGGAAAATAACAGAAATTACCTTACGCTGGTTAAAGACAATTTTCAAAACAAAATTCAGCATTTCCACAAAGATTCCTAGTTGACATCTTCCATAACTAGTCACTTCTTATAAAAGAGAACAAAATGGGAGAATACAAGCTAGATGCTTGCTCAAATGTCTTACAATGGCTTTATAGAGGCAAAGAATCTAAGCAAGCAGTGAAATATGCTAAAATATCCCCTGCAAAGTGTGGGATAGGATATCAATTAATGCAAAAAATTGGATACGATGGGAAGAGTCCTCTTGGCAAAGGCAAAATCCTTATGGAACCCTTACATGCTGAATTCTGTAACCCTAAGGAAAAAACTGGGGTAGGTTACTATGAGCAAAAATTTAATCCATCCTCTACAAATGGCCCTGTATTTGATTAACTTGGAGACTCTGACAATGAGGATGAGGATGTTATCCCTAGGACTTATAAAAGATTGTTGCATATACCTACAGATCAGCCTATCAAAGGAAACAATAAGGAACCGATTAATGAGCATGAGTTAGTCACATCACAAGAAGCTAGACAACACCAAGAGAACTCTATGGAGGAAAGACACCCTAACTGGGGGCAGCTTGTTGGTATTGCACACATCCTAGATTTACCTCGATTCATTAATTCATCTGAAGAGATAAGACAACCTAGGTCGCCATGCATACCCATGTTGGATTATGGGCAAAGCTCTCAAGCTATGAATACCCAAATGCACAATCAAGAAACTAAAAGTCAAGACAACCAATCTGAGGACACCGACCTCAATCTGGATGAAATCGAGAGACAATTTGCGAATCAAGAGAGTAATAATAAAAAAGCTCCTATGACTATAGCTCAATACCTGGGACAATCTGTTAGTAGTCGAACTGACTCACACGAGTATGAATGGGACCAGCTATCTGATGATACGATAGACATAGAAGTTGATGTAATCCACAAGTACACCTCTACTTCCACTTTTGAGATTGGTGAAAGTTCTAGCACACAACATGCCTTAGCAGATAATCTAGATCTTCCAGCTACTAAACCTATTGTGGTGCCTCCTACTCAAGCTTCATCTGAAGAAGAAGAGTCTCCTCCCAATAGTCCTCCTACAGTTCTTCCTTGGAATACCGATTGGAGCTTTGGTTCAACATCTAGAATTATGATGGTCCCTTTGCAGAGATTCCTCCACCAGAGCAAGGAGGTTGAACAAGACCTTAATCTTCATTTCGGGAATAGATCAAGATGGTTAGGTTCGCATAATACTTCTCATAACTCCTCTAATGATCCTACGACAAGTCGCGCTCGAGACAATTCTATAGAAGATAACTTTCTTGACTTATCCTTGGCATCCATGAACAAAGGTGATGATACTGGAGTCTTTTCTCTTGAGCCCGTCAGTTCCTTACTTCTTGTCTAATCAGAATTAATCGACCGGAACATCTCTGAACCTGTAAACCTCTTGTCCTTCACCAATGATCATGACCTTTCATGTTATCTCAATGTTGTTGAGCCCCTTCCCTCTTCCACCAACATAACGAGCGGTAGCATGTCAGTGGAAGATATCGAGTATCTTAGTCATAAAAATAAGAGTAAAAATAAAATGAAAAAAGCGATCTGATGGTGAAAACCACTTTGTGGTAGTGTCAGATCCAAAAATAGTAAAAATAAAAGACGTATCCAATAGTGAAAACATCTTTGAGGTGCCTGCGGATGAGATACTTGATATTCTCCCTAACCATTTTCAGGAAAGATCTTCAGTGCTTATAGAGCCCGCACAACAAGTGAATTTGGGAACAGAAGAAAATCCACAAATTATACATCTTGCACAATCTTTGTCCAAAGAAGAAAAACAACAGCTCATTCAGTTCTTTACAGAGGAAAAGATCAATTTTGTATGGTCCTATTCTGACATGCCTGGCTTGGACACATCTCATCATGCATCACTTATCTATTGCACCAGGCGTGAAAACAGTAAAACAAAAGCTAAGAAAGATGTATCCTCGTATAGCACTATTGGTTAAGGCAAAATTGGAAAAGTTACTCAAAGCTACATTCATACAAGCCATAGACTATGTTGAATGGATCTTGAACATCATACCCATTTCAAAAGCTTACAAATCAATACTGATATGTACAGATTTCAGATACTTGAATAAAGATTGTCCCAAAGACAACTTCCCGCTGCCAAATATAGACATGATTGTGGATCTTACTGCTGGTTTCCAGATGTATTCCCTAATGGACAGGTTTTTTGGTTATAATCAAATATGTATTGCACCTGAAGATCAAGAGAAGATGACATTCACTTGTGCTTGGGGCACTTTCTGTTGAGATGTCATGCCCTTTGGATTGAAAAATACTAGTGCAACATATCAACGAGCAATGACAACTATCTTTCATGACATGATGCACAGGAACATGGAAGAGTATGTGGATGACACATTGGCTAAATCTGCTACAAGAGATGTACACCTTGCTGATTTGGATAAAATCTTCACAAGAACAGAACAATTTAAGTTACGAATCAATCCAAAGAAGTGCGCTTTTGGGGTTACCTCAGGCAAACTTTTAGGATACATTATCTCAGCACAAGGTATTGAAGTGGATCCTGCTAAAGTAAAAGCTATACTATAAATGCAACCATCTTGGAATATCAGTCAAATGAGAACATTGTAAGGAAAGTTACAATCCATACGCAGGTTTATCTCACAGCTAGCTGATAAAGCACAACCCTTCACCAAGACTCTACATAAGGGTGTGACTTTCAAATGGAATGAAGATTGCGAGAAGAACTTCTAACAGATCAAAGAGTACTTGGAAAATCCTCCTGTGCTAATGGATCATATTCCTGGTAAACCATTGTTGCTCTACATATCAACTACTACTTCTTCCTTGGGAGCATTGCTTGTACAACACGATGATCAAGGTTGCGAAAGAGCAATATACTATATAAGAAGAACATTGGTATCCTATGAGATGAATTACACAGTAATCGAGAAGGCTTGTCTGGAAATGGTGTTTGCTTCCCAAAAATTTAGACACTATATGTTAGCTTACTCTACACAGCTGATTGCAAAGATCGATCCTCTCAAATACTTGTTAAGAAAAGAAACATTAACTGGACGGTTGGAAAAATGGGTGATGATTCTTAGTGAATTTGACATTACATTCGTCAACCAAAAAGCAATGAAAGGACAAGTTTTGGTGGATCAGCTAGCAGATGCATCGTTGTGAGACACACAATCTCTCACTGCTGAATTTCTTGATGAGTCCATTTTGCATTTAACACAACATCCTTGGAAGATGTACTTTGATGGCTCATTCACACAACAAGGTGCAGGTGCTAGCGTTCTTTTCATTTCTCCTTAGGGCTATAAGATTCCAAAGGCTTATAAGATTTCCCGTGTACCATCAATGTAGCAGAATATGAATGGATGGCAAATGGGATAAACTGGCTATTGAATGGAAAATTGAAGAGCTACATATCTATGGTGACTCCCAGCTTGTTGTCAATCAAATCAATAATGAATATCAAACTAAGGATGAAAAACTCTTGCCATACAAGTGCATGATTGATGACATAAAGTACTTTGTATTCGTCACCTTCCAGCGGATACCAAATGCAGAAAATAGAGTAGCAAATGCTATGACTGCTTTGGCCTCAATGCTACAGTTAGAACATCAATTCCATTATGACTTCCTAGTGGAAGAACTCCCTTTCCCTGCTTACAACACACTTGACTCTCAGATTGTCTCCACTATCTTTTCTCACGACACTTCTCACTATAGCCAAATCTATGCCTACATCAAAGATCAAATCATCCCTGACTCTCTTTCCCAGAACAAAAAGAAAAATCTCATATGAAATGCCTCTCGGTATCTCATCATTGCGAATGACTTGTTTAGGAGAGGTCTTGACGGTACACTTCTTAGGTTTCTAGAGCATGAGGAGTCTAAAAGAGCACTTAGGGAGATTCATGAGGGTATATGTGGATCGCACTTGAACGGTCTTAGCAAAGAAGATTCTCAGAGCTGGTTATTATTGGCCTACCATAGAGAAAGATGTTGTCCAATATGCTAAGACTTGTCAAAAATACCAGTTCCATGGAAATCTGATTCACGCTCCTACTAGGGAACTATTGCCTTTTATCACTCACTGGCCATTTCAACAATGGGCTTTCAATCTTGTAGGTTAGATATATCCTTCATCCTCAAATGGGCACAAGTTCATTATAACAGCCACCACGTACTTCACTAAGTGGGTTGAAGTTGTACCTCTTATCAAGGCAACAAGGAAACAAGTGGCCATTTTTATACTCAACTACATAATCTGCAGATACGGAATCCCCTCTTCAATTGTCAAAGATAACGGGGGACAATTCAAGAACAAAGATATTGATGAGCTCTGTACTAAGTTTCACATCACGCATCATTCCTCTTCCATCTACTATCCTTGGGGGAACGGACAAGCAAAGGCTTCAAATAAAATAATCCTAAAGATCTTGCATAGAACAGTTAAGAAATCTAGAAATGATTGGCACTTGCAGTTGAATCCATCTTTATGGGCTTATAGAACAAGCATCAAAACGCCTACAGGGGCTACGCCATTCTCACTGGTCTATGGTTCTGAAGCAGTCCTACCAATTGAAGTTGAAATACCATCACTTAGGACCTATCACTACATGGGATGGTCATAGATGAAGATTACAAAATCTCTCGACTTCAAGCGTTGGAATTACTTGATGAACGTAGAAAAGCAGCATTTGACCATCTGAGGGTCTACCAAAAGAGAATGTCTAAGGGCTATAACAAAAAGGTACGTCATCGCGACTTTCAGGTTGGTGATCTTGTTCTAAGAGGGAACCCAAAAAATCAACAACATAGAGAACAAAAAGGCAAATTTGAACCAAACCGGTTGGGTCCTTTTGTCATAACTGCAACATTCGGTTCTAGAGCTTATCATCTGGCTACTCCAAAAGGCAAAGTTCTCTTAGATCCTATCAACGCTCTCCACCTGAAACAGTTCTACAACTAGACATTTTGCATCTTGTACAGCAACTTAAAGTCCTGAAAAAATTCTAAAAAGCATATAAAGTCCTGAAAAAATCCTTAAGTGTAAAAAGTCCTGAAAAAATGTTCATCTTGGTGAAAACCTAGAAACAAGCACCTTGATGAATCCACAAAAAATAAAAAATCTCAAAAATACAAAAAAAAAAGTGAAAAATGAAAAAGAACAATTTAAAAAAAAAAAAATAGAAAAAGTGCCTTGGTGAAAACCTGGAAATAGGTGTCTTGGTAGCAAAAATAAAATAACTCCAAGTGGTGAAAACCTGGAAAACAAGCATCACTTGTAACTAGCACTCCATCTATCAATGCGTGGCAGAGCTCTCGTGCTTTCCGCATTCATCTCTCACTTCCCGTCTCCTTTGTGCCGTCATGGACTGGAGTTGGTCTTAGTTTTTTCCTTGGTTCTTATCTATCTCTTGGGGGTAGTTGTCCATTATCTATTTGATTTGTCAGCGCTTTACCACTTGATCGATCTCTTGAGCTTAACTAGAGTCAGTATATTAGTCCTTCCCGATGGACAATTTGCCACTGACACGCAAATCGGTGTTTCTCAACACCTCAACCATACAATGTTTCTTAACACTACATATCTGGACATCACTATTTTTTTCAACACATATCGGATCTTGCACTTTCCCATCACACACTCGCACTTTGACATTAGCACAAAGGTGTTCTTTAACACCCCGCATAAACTTGAAACTTAGAAAACTGAAACAACTGAGATATGATGAACTTACTTTTCTTGTGTGTTGTTTGTTATCATTGATTTTTTGCTTGCTACGTCTTCTAAGTTCGCTTGACGATGTCTATATGACTAGAGGCTCACGACTGGAGGCATAGCATATTTTCATTGATTTTTTGCCTGTGGTGTGGTTTCAATGATCTTAAGTTGTCTAATAAAATGGGTGTTTGTGGTAAGAGCCTTCCTCACAATTGGAACGCCGCACATACCTTGACCCGCTTTATCTAGACACTTAGGTGAGGTTGGAATTATCTCCTTGTTGGTTGCTTGTGTGTGCTACGTAAGATGACACTCTTGGTTATCTTGGCAGCTTGTGCTTCGATACAGGTGTTATCTTGCATTTCCTACATCTATCTGATAGGGTCATATTCATATCTTCATGGTTTCTCTTGCACCAGTGAAGGTTGTATCGACCCTGATGTCCCTAAACGCTCAAATGATGATAAACAAATGGCTACAGGATCAGTGACTTGACTTGTGTCTTAGGTTGCATTTTCATGCTAGGGCTACTTTGTAGTCTTGTGTCTTGGTTCGCTTGAGCCATCCTTCCTTTCTCTCCGCCAAGGCGATCAACTGCAAGCATTCTTTTGTTGACTTCAACTAATATTTGCAAGAATCAAGGTCAAAATCATCATGAAAGGGGCCGAGAGTGCTAAGTTTTCATTATCACATGCATAGCTGAGTATGGAAAAGAACAACATGGTACAAGAGAAATACATATCAGAGAATACATGACATAAGAGCTGAAAGTAAAGGCATCATCAAACATTGGTAACATAAGCATGAAGTAAAGCTATTTCAACATTGGAACCAATACCATAAGTGTAACACGAGATATAACAACATAAGCATAAAGAGAATCATCTATCACCAGTAGTAAACATGAGCATTTATCAAGAATATATCATGATCAAGGACATAACACATGAAGAGAAGAGGCGACAACTGTAATAAAAAATGTATCTGTCATATATATCTTAAAAATATAGTATAACAAAATATCTCGTGATATCAAAAGATCAAAAATGTCTCGAGTACAAAACTGGTGCATCCCCGATGCAGATATAACAATGAGTACATCAAAATGAGAGAAGGAGATAAGATGTGAGAAAGGGAAAATCAAGACTGACTCCCTCCCTCTGCCTGATCTTGGGGTGGAGGTGGAGGGACATCTGCTCTCGTCAGCGCTGGTGTAGGCATGGCTCCCTCTGATTGTGCAGCGAATTGGGAGTACGACGGTGCTCTGTCCGCAGTTGGTACCACTCCGATGTATAATGCATAATAATATGAAGCTTGGGATGCCTAGTATGTAGCCGTATACTAGATCTGATGTTGTGCACTCTGTAGCTCCTAGATCTAATGGTCTCTATCTCGCTCTACTAGCTATAACTGGGCCTCGACAAATTCCCTTTGTGTTTGTGCTTCGATCAAATCTTCTTGTAGTTGTGCAATCCGCTGATCCCTGTCATCTAGACCCCCTGCCCTCGGTGCGTCAGTTAATGGTGCTTCTACTTCCGCCTCCTCCATAGGCTCCCTCTCCCCTCCAAGCGGTCTCCCCTACTGGTCTCTCCTCAGGAGGTGTCCTTGGTCCACCTTCTACCTCACCATTCTCTCTCCCTCCTCCTCTGGCAGCTCCTCTGCAGCAACAACTATCCCCATAGACCCTAAAGATCCTCTATCTCGGTGTGGCCTGCTGCTGCTTGCCCCTAGATGCCCTCGTGCCCTGAGCCTCTCTGCTCTCTCCCTACCCCTCTCCCATTTAAGGCTCGTCAATTGGGTCCTCCTCATCTAGTCTGGGGACTCGCTCAATTGGATCGGTGAATCTGGGGAAGGGATGATCAATCAGATGTTTCATGTATGCGGGGGTGACGCCTGCATCTGTGATGTTAGCGAGGTACTTCCAGTCGACCCCAATCAAATCTCTACGCTCTTATATGACCACTGAGTAGACAAGACAAGGCCCCCAGTTTGCCTCCTTGTCTGGAAACCGAGCATATGTTGTAAACTCGGTCGTCATATCTTGCCTTCGACCAAACTGTCGCTAGACTCTACTGATACAAAAATGCTCAACTAGGGGAGCACAACTACAAATTTATGAAGCATGTCACGACTAAATCATAAAAGCATACAAAGATGCGAAAATATAGCAACAACAATATCTCCAATCAAGGTCTAAATTATTCTAAATCTGACAGAAATCTAATCTTGTCAATTCAACATAGATTCTAATCTTAATTAGGGCTCTTCATCAGCTAAATCTTTCTATCACCTCTCTACATCACTTCGATTTCGATCCCGATGGGGCATGACAATATAGCAAATCTTCTTCTATAATCAATCCTAATCAGCTAATCAATTCAAGCTTCATGGCTTGGGGCATCTCAGCTTCATCAGGAACCACATCAAATTGAGATTCTTCGCATCCTTCTAAAAAAGTGATCTCATTGCTTCATATCAAGTCACTCAGACAGATATCTATTTTGATCTCTAGGGGCATGTTAGGTTCATCAAGACCCATATCAATCTGACATCGTTCTCGGGGCATATCAGGTTCATCGGGACTCATATCAATCTAGTATTGCCTCTCAATTAGGTGATTGGCTTCCTCAAAATCCTTGTCGAAGCAGTTATCTCAAATTCTTTGATAGATATGAACAATCTCATCACATCATATCAGGCTGGATACTCTAGTCTCGCTCAATCAAGTCTGGAGCTGATATCTTTGATCTCTAGTCGATCAAGTTCGATCAAGTTCAGAGTTTATTTCTCCTTGTCAGAAATAGTCTCATCGTTTCATATCAGGCTATTCTCTAATTTAGCTTCAATCTATTCTTTGAATCAACGCGTTTCTCACACATCGATTCAAAGAGGGGCAAATGTAATCACCTAAAAATTTTCTAATAAAACATAAACCATTAATTTGATCAAATTGTCTTAAACAAAATTCTAAATCTCAAAGGCATAATTTACTAGACATTATTATGTAAGTAACCTGGATAATCCCCCTTGCATAATTAAATTATTTCTAAAAATCAAGCATAAATCATTCCCAAAATCAAAGCTTAGAAATCATTTAATTATCAAAATATTTCCTTTAATATAAAGTTCTAGCACTTTTATTAAAAGAACCCATTCCTCACATGGGTGTGCAACTTAATCTTGATTAAATGACAATTAAAAAGGGATTTGCTATTTTTCCTTATTCTCCAATCAAGCTTGACCAATCAAAACTCTTGGATCATCTCACATGGATTTATCTCTCTCACCACTCATCTCTACCTAACATATTTTGCCTCTTAAGCTCAACCCTTCATTCTTGAGGCAATTTCTTTAAAAGAAAGCTCTTCCTTGGTTCAAGGGTCCCAATCTTGATCATTTTGTGGATTCTAGAGTTACTATGCTATCTTGAGTTCTTTGTGTTTTTTTGAGTTCTTAGTTGCTATCGTCATAGTTTCTTGCACTCGTAGCTTTCTTTCATTCTTAGTTTAGCTCATTTCCTAGTGTAATCTTGCATTGTTATTTAGCTTTGAATCTAGTTTTCTCTCATGGTAGTATTGAAATTGTTAGCTCAATCTTGCATTATAGCTTCATTCTAGCTTTGTATTGCATATTTAGATCATCTTGGAATGGTGAATGCAAGTATTGCATCTCACTCATGGATTGAATCTTCCATTTTGGAGTAGTCAAGTCACTAATCTTTCATGCCAATTTGATGAGCATTACAAAAGGATTAAACTCGCTTCAACTAGGAAGCAATAAACCAGTTGTGGGAATTTAGTTACTCATTTGATTTTGAACTCTTGTAGATAAATTCTTGAGTTAATAGTTTATCGAGTGTTGGTTGCATTTCAATTGAATACCAATTTTATACCACACACTCCTAACACAAATCAGATAAGATATAGGTCCATGATTGGTGGTTTACTGTACTTGACACAAACAAGACCTGACATTATGAGTGCAGTATGTATGACAACTAGATTTCAAGCAAAACTGAAGGAATCGCATGCTGTTGCAGTGAAAAGGATATTCAAATACTTGAAAGGGACAATTGATCATGGCTTATGGTATCCTAAGGATAATGACTTTACATTGTGTGCTTTTACTGATGCTGACTGGGCATGAAATGTGGATGATAGGAAAAATACTAGTGGTGGTGCATTTTTCTTGGGAAAGAGACTAATTTCATGGGCAAGTAAGAAACAAAATTGCATATCACAGTCTATTGTTGAGGCAAAATATGTCCCACTGCTATGAATTGTACACAAGTGGTATGGATGAAGAAAATGTTGAAAGACATAAGGGTAAGTATTGATAAGTCTATTACTATTTATTGTGACAATTCAAGTGCCATCAATATCTCTAAGAATCCAGTACTACATTCAAAGACAAAGCATATATCTATCAAGTATCACTTCTTGAGAGACAAGGTTTCTAAGAAGGAAGTCAACATGGAATATGTATCTACTAACGAGTAGATTGCATATATTTTTATGAAACCCTTACCTAAGGATACTTTTGAGTATCTCTGAGGTATTCTTGGAGTAATAGCCCCTCCTAATCTAAATTGAGATGCATTGATTTGCATTAGTCCAAGGTACTTAACAGAGATATTTTTTTGATTGGATTGATGTAAGGTGGCTGCTCCTTAGGGGGAGTAGTGGTTAGTGGTTAGAGAGACCTGTGGCAAATGATCATAGCATATTATTCAAGTATGAGATCAATTTGTGTGATGCATTGTTGGATATTTATGTTGAAAATATGTGTGACCTTTGTGATTGATATCAAAGGTGGAGAGAAGCTATGTAAAAAACAATGTATGCATATGATGGAGAGAAGAGTATGTATTTGGAGAGCAATTATGATGGAGAGAAGAGTACGTATATAAGGGGGAGACATTGTTTCCCTGGGTAAGAATATTTGGTAGAGAGACACTAAAAGATAATGAAGGTATTGTTGGTATTTCTTGGTATTGATTGATTTTTCACATCATATGTTGTCATCAATGCCAAAGGAGGAGATTGTTGGGATATTGTGCAAATATGTGCTTTAGAGATTGCTATCACATATTTGAGAGATGTGTTATCATTGATGTCAATGTATTTCTTTGTTGTGACAGTATTGTAGAAATGTTGCAGGAATGTTGAGTAAGTTAATTGGATCGGTGAGGCTATTGTGTTGTAGACCTCATGATACAAAGATACAGATATGTTGAGGAATGTTTGTACTTGATCCATATCAAGTTATAGAGGTTCATAGTATGATTTGAGTCAGTTATGGGTGATTTATCACAAACTGGTATTTTGATATTCTAGAAATGTTCAGGAAGAGATAATATGATAGTATTTGGATTGGTGTGGATTAGTGTGATAGTATTTCGAGATGCGAAGGCTATGACATGTTTAGGACTTGGAATTGTGTCCTCGACATGATTAGTTCGTCGATTTGAGGATTGCAAGCTATGTTTATGGAGTGACAAAGTTTACTGATTATTGTTCTTAACATTCTTGGCCGACATGGTTGGTGTAATGTGTTGTGATGGATCATGGAGTGATTTATGGAGCTATTGCATATTCAAGGATGTTGTTATGGATCATTTCTATGTCTTAGCCGACATTCAATGGATCACATTGTATATTGATCTGTAATGAACTAATATTTTGTAATTACGTGTTTGGACGACCTTGTAGAAATAAGTTGATGAAATGTTTAAGAGAATATAATCATTTGTAAGTGTGAAGGTGTGTGTGTGTGTGTGCAAGCATGATGTATGACTCTGTGAAGAGTTATGACTAGAATTTACAATTGAGATAGAGATTTTTCTACTTCATTGGAGTTGTATTGGTATGTTGGAGATGTTATTAGTCAATTCATAATCAGTGGATTGTTGTCCACAAATTAGATTGTTGTCCAAGTTAATATGTACTTGGCAGTGAACCTTTCCTTGTTATAATTGAGCAATGTGCTTAAATGCATGTGCATACCCCTTGTATTACCTTTAATAGGGTATTGTGCTTCTAATAGAGTACATAATCTTGTGGGTTTGATCTCCACTACATTTTTTTCCCTAACATAGTTTCCACATCAAAAATCTTGGTGTTAATGTGTTCATGTGATGTTATGATTTTGTGCTTTCATGTTTAACATTAAGATCTATCGTTTAAAGGTTTAATTCTGCAAGTTGGTTAAAGATTGTGTGGTTAGGACACAACTGACTCACCACACCCCCCCCCCCTCCCCCCCCCCCCTCCTCTTAGTTGTGTGGTGCTGCTATATTTCTATCAAAAGTCTATCACAAAATTGATGAATTGATATTATATGGGCTCGATTACAGATTACAAGATATATTGTCTCTTTTGATGTTTGTTATATGCTTCACAAAGAGCAAATTTTTGTTACATAATCTCTTTTCTCACGATACTTAATTGCATTGTGCATATTGTTTGTTTAGTTGGTTATATTTTTACAAATCATTATATGAGAAAAGAAATGGTTTTTTTGTATGAACATAATGGGAACTTAAATGGAGGTCACAGTTGTCGCTTAATACTTTTGTTTTAGTCAATTAGCGTGAATGATGAAAAAGGATGTAGTAACCTTATAAATGAATGCAATATTGCTCATCTTCTTGAAACCCATACTATGATGTTAAAAGACCTTTGAATTCCCAAAATAACCAACAAAAGCACCCACAACCATAAGAACAACATTTGGACCTTCAAACTAAGTGACATTATATAGTAAGCATTTTGATATTTTGATTCAAATGAAAAAATTAACTTTCATCTCTATAGCAATATCATATTTATTATGATCTAACTATTATGGTTAGCATGGACAAAATATATTGATCTAGAATTGGATAAAATAATGTATAGTGTTGTACATGTTTGTCAAATCTATTTCATGTGAAGTTTTATATACATTGGCCAAGTCATCTAAGTGATAGAAATAAAATGACATTGATTTTCACTTTTAATTTATATTGGACATATTTCTAAAATTTTGAATTTTCTTTAGTAGAAAAAGTTATTTTATTTATTGTTTAAATTATTTTTCAAATTTCATTTGAATTTTTGTCATTGAGTAGAAAACTTGTTTTGACTTAGAAAATATGTCAAATTTTTAGTAAATAATGTTTAACTTCATTTAGTGCAAATTTAGTATATCATTTATAAGTATTTTTTATGTGCACGACAATGTATGAAAGTCATGTTAATTAAATATAATAAAAATTGTAACTATTTTTTATAGGCACCTCGCTTCAATTAGATTATTTGAAATATAAATGTTGGTCTACAAATTATAATCTTGTGTTACCATTCTAATATAAATGTTTCTAATATTTATAATATAAATAATTGCACTACATAAATAAATTCAAGCTCAATAAATCAACGTAATGAATAATTTATCTAGATTAATGATAGCTAGGGTTTAATTGTAATAAGTATTGGAAATTAAATGAATTTGCTTAGGAGTTAATTAAATGAAAACTTCTAATTATTATGGCTTGTTGATATATTAGGTGGCAAGTGTGGGTGAAAAATATTATTTCATTATTGGATAAAAGAATGTCATGTACATTGGCCATATCTATTTTATGTGAAGTGTTGTGTATATTGGCCAAGTTATCTAAGTGATGGAAATATAATGACATGAGTTTTTAGTTTAAATTTACATCGAACACATCTAAATGTTTTAAATGTTTTAAATAGTTTAAAAAATTTCATCAATGGATTGAAAAGTTTGTTTCAACTAGAAAATATGACACATTTAGCATATAATCCTAAACTTTATTACAAACTTAACATAATGTTCTTAACAACATTGACAATGTTTTGCATGGCTCTAACAACTTGAAGGCTATCCAAGAGACATTGTTGGAGGATGATGCTTGCTCCACCTTCAATAACTACAATGGATGTCTTTCCCTTTAGAAAAGGTCAGAGTACTGAATAGAAAAATGGAGTGTGTGATGGAAAAAATTCCTAAGATTCCTAAGAGACATTATTGGAGCGGGCGATGGAAAAAAATTCTGAGATGGAGAGGTATGTAAAACAATCCAAAATTTGGTTGCAAAATCATGTACAATGAGACAACCACCTTCTATTTGATGCAGCAAAATCCGCAAGAGAATTTCAGTTAATCGTCTTGGCTGGTTTCGGTTGTTGTTTGTAAGGGACAACACCCTAGTTCTACTACTTTTCGATTATAAAAGTTATGTTAATTATAAGTAATAATAATTGTAATTATTTTTTTATAGGTAATCCATGTTTCAATTAGGTTATTTGATACATAAATATTATTCTACATATTATAATTTTGTATTTGAATTTTAATATAGATGATTTCAATATTTGTTACATACATAATTGTACTATATAAATAAAATTAAATTAAATAAATAAATTTAATCAATAAGTATAAATTAATCTAGATTAGCAATAGTTGAATTAATAGTTGTAAAGAGTACTTAAAAATTAAATGAACCTTTTTAGAAATTATTTAATTCTAGAGATAGTTCATTGTCATATGAACTTTCTTAATAATTTCTTATTGGTACAAATAAGTTTGGTGGGGTCAAAATGATGTTTGTCCTAACCACAATGTCATTTTTGTAGGTACTTAAATAATATTAAGTTTGGTTCTTATTTTTATATTTGTCAAAAAATGCTTGACAACACAACTAAAGAAATAAATTGTTAGAGTAAAGTATTAATTTAATTAACTTTACTCCCTTCTTAAGATGTCACATTTTTTGCTTTAGTTGTTCATATTTAAACATCTCTTGCATTGGTAGTGTTATATTTAAAACACTCATGCACTAATTGTTTTAAATATAAACTTGCATGCATTAGTCATGTAATAATTAAAATAATTATTGCATGCACTTCTATTTTTTTAGGGTTTGCCTTTCAAGGCTTTCGATCTCCTTTATAAAGATGATCCATTGTATATTTTATTCAATTCATTATTTGAGAATATTTTCTTCTTCATCTTTTGAGTCAAACTCTTGCCCTCTTCTTCTCTCTACTTCCTTGTAACAAGTTTTTGTATGCAGGTGATCTTCGGGTTTTGTGAATTTGTATTGCTCACATCCTACATGGTATCAAAGGCTAATCTGCTACAACTTGTTCGCGTTTGAAAGAATCTGAGATAAGAAAATCATTTGGTTCAGATTATGGCTTTTTCAGTTTTTTTTATTGAAATTAGGGGGTCCCTCAATTTTGGTGCACTTTGAGCTCAAACAGATCTCATAGTTGAGCTCGCAGCATCCAAAAACCCCTATTTCGATATAAAATACATCTGACTTGGACAACTTTGCATTTTGGGGTATTTTTTTGTACCAAACATCTTGGCACGCTTTCTGAGGTGAAATCTGTACGAACTGACACGCAAATAGAGGCAAAAAATTTATTGCCCAGCACGCAAATCAAGTCCAAAAAATAGCACACAAATCGAAACAAAAATTTATGTCTTGACATGGATCCCGAGGCGCGCATGCGATTTTGCAAAAAAAATTTAATTTTAATTTTATTTTTTTGGGTGGTGACAGCCATTTGGCCGTCAAATTTAAGCCCGTCATTTGATGATGTCAGCATGCATCATCATCATTTGCACCATTTTTGGGCCCTCCAGCGCAGCAGTTGGTATTTTGCTCATAACTTGAGCATACAGTGTCGAAATCGGGCAAACGAGATATCGTCGAAAAGCTGGTTCCGAGCTCTATCTAGATCTGGAGGTTTGAATTTCTGATTTTTCTTTTTTGATGGTGTTTTTTCTTGTCAAAACCAAATGTTCTATTTTGCACTCTGAGAGCTCTATTTTACGCATCCGGACTCCATTTTGGGCAAACGATATATCGTTGGAAAGCTTGTTCAGAAATCTTTCAAGTGCTATAAGTCATTTTTCCAAATTTTTTTACATGTATATTTTATTCAGTTTTGTGCATTTCTGCACTATGGTGGATATCTTGGATGTTACAGGTCATGGGATCTCTTTCCTTTAGGGGATGGCTCTTCTTAGGCTGTTTTTTTTGTTTTAGCAGCCTTCACTCTTCTTTGAGCAGTGTATATTTCACTTTTGTAGCATTTTTTCATGCACATGCACTGAGATAAAGTGTCATTCTATTGCATGCTTGAAATCTTGAACATGTTTGTGCTATTTGTAGTTGCACTCCATTATAAAGTGTCATGGGGGTTTGATGTTTGCCCTTGTTTAACATCTACCTTTGTCAAGTGAGTGTTCCTTCCACGACATTAGCCTCATGATATCTTTATTTGTGTTTGTACTTTCATTGCACCTTCGATGTTTCTGGTTCTTCACGATGCAGTTCTTATTGGCACTATTTTCAGTGTACCTGTCACCTCTCCCTTGTCAGCATTATGGGTGGGTTTCTACTGATCGTTCTTCTGCTTCATTGGTTCGATAGTGTGAGCTATGTATTCAGTATTTGTTCCTATGTACTAGGTGGATGCAGTGGCTGGGTACCTATTGTATGCACCCTAAAATGGTCGCCTAGACTTTGGGCCCCCATTTAGCAATTTATCAAATTCTTGAATCAATGTTTTCAAAAATCAACATTTTTCAATTATATCAATTTCCTTGATCAAATCCTATTTTATCATTTATTCGATTATTTTCTATGGGCTAACCATTTTATCTTAAAGTCGTTATTTATTTTAAAAAAATTTCCTCCCCTTTTATTAAATAAAAAGCCCCCACTTTTCCTCTTATCCTAAGTTGCACAAATAAACCATTATTCTTATTTTATAAAAAGAAGAAAAACATTTTTTGTCTTATATGGATACAAAAGTCAATTCTTATTTTCTCATTGAAGGATATTTGTGCACATGGATTGCTCCTCTTTCAAGCTCCACCCTTGATTAAATCTTTTGCTTTTTAATCTCCATGGTCCATTCCTTTTCAATTTTTTTAAAAGGAGAGCTCTCTTCTCATTTTTGGAATCCATCTTTTAAATACTAACCTTATGCTGCAGGATTTCTTGGAGACTTTGGAGCTTTTGGAGATCATTTTTGCATTCTTGCATTCTAGTTTCATTTCATGCATCATAGCTTAGTTTCCTTCATGCTTTAGATTAGCTCATATAGCTTAATTAGCAAGGGTTTGTAATACTTGTATCTTTCATTTCCATAACTTAATTTCCATCTTCATTCTTAGTATAGCTTGCATTGCATTACATTCTCATATTGATTCTTGAAGATATTGACATTCTTGTCCTTGTCTCTTTGAATCTCCCATTGTGTGGTTTACTAGCAAGGTTGCATGCTTCAATAGCTCTAGCTGAGAGCAATATTCAAACAATCTTGTGACTCCATGCCTAGGGAGCTCTAGGTCGCTTTCTCAAGGTTTCTCATTCATGGATTCCCTTGGAAGTAATGACTTAGAGAAGTGCACTATTTAGTGTGTACATTTTTTGCGCCCACCGTGGGGCAAAACACTCTTGTTTTGTCCTTCATTTTATGCATTTCCGTTAATTTTTCGTCAATATTTGCTTGTTGTTTCGTCAATATTTTGGTCTCTGGTTTTTTTGACAGAAATATCGTGCGATAGTTTTCCAGTATCGTACAATATTTTCTAACATATTAGTGAGATATTTTACCAGTTATAATATCGCACTCTTTGACAGATAATATCGCACTGTGTTCTATTTTATGTCGCATGCAGGTAGCAGGAATTATCGCCCGGAGATATATTATCACACCAGTACAAGACGAAATATCGCACGACTGTTTCTCTAACAGAAATATCGCCCAGTCCTGGCAGTGAGCACTTTTTGTCATTTCTTTGCAAGATCTACTTGGTTTTGATTCAGATTTTTGATTTGCTGTTGTAGGACAGGGGTCTATTTGCAGTTTTCATTCAGTTTTTAATGTGCTAACCCTTGTGGGGCTAACAAGTGGTGCTTGTAGGTGCTCCCATTACTTGATTATTTGCTTAAAAATACATGCACAAGGGCTACTAACGGTTTTTGTAGGGCTGCCCAAAGCATAAAAACAAATCAAGTGTTTGTTTAATTGTTTTTGTTTTGAGTGTTGCATATACTAGTTGTTTCATTTAGTAGGCACTTAATATCTTGTTGTAGGAATCTTTGGGTGGTAGGAGAAGTATGCTCTTCACCCTTGTGGTGAACCAGAAAATCTTGACCCATCTTTAGATTTTGAAAACAAGAGGGTAATTGAACCTTTGCTTGGTGTGTTTGGAAGAAGATTTTTGAGCTAGGAGATTATGCTCTTCACCCTTGAGGTGAAACAGAAATCCTGACACTCAAAGATTGATCTACTCTTTGTTTAGTTTTAGAATCCTTTAGCGAGCTTGCTCTTGAGCAATCAAGAGGAACGACCCAAGTGGGGACAAGCTTTTCGCCGACTATTCCAACCCACTATAAACTCAAAGCTATCAAGGATACAAAACCTTGGTAGACGTAGTACTTGTCTTCGCTTGATGTGAGTACTTGTGGGATTGTGACCATGAGGAAAGTGTTGAGCAAGAATGCTTAAGGTACTCTTGTGGTCGCGAGGTCCCTTACTTGCCGCAAGGTAAGGAGTCCCTTTGGGGAGCAAGAGGGGTATTACGAACGGAAACCCTTATTAAAAACCATAGATAGAAGCCACCTTATTTTGCCACTTATCTTCTTGGTGCAAGAATTGATCCAAGTGGAATAGCCTGGATCACCCCAAGATTACTCACCATCTATGTTCCTTTGGTTGTGTCATTGGCACTTCCACGACAAAGCCAGTATCTATTGTGGGTAACCACTTTGTGTGAGGCAATGTGACATCAAGTGTGGGCCAAATTGTTAAGTATTGAGCCATTGTCTTTTTAGGCTAGTAAGTGCTTGAAGTGTTCTTGCTGTGATCTACCCGTGTAAACGTTCTCAAACATCAAATATCACGATAGCATTCATAGGATTTTATTGCTTTGATATCACAATTGCTTGTCTTGGCAAGGTTGTTTTTGCCCTTGTGCAAGTGTTTTATGACATGTTTGATCACCTACTGTTTGCAAACCTGTCTATTTACTGTTGTCATTGTGCTTGAAATCGAAAAATCCAACCTTCAAACTGAAATTTTGAACAAACTGCCCCTAAAACTAAGATTTTTAGCACTCACTGGTCAAGAGTCGTATGATCCTGAAACAGTATCGTGCACTGTACTGAGAATTATCGTGCGATAGTTTGTCACTGGAAGACTATCGCACTGCTTGCCTGGAAATTATCGCACTGCTTGCCTGGAAACTATCGCCCTCCTTACTGCAAAATATCGCCTGCTTGGAAATTATCGCACTGTTTGCCTAGAAATTGTCGCACAAAGTCTTTTTACTGCTTGTCTAGTTTATGCAATTTTCAGTCTTTTCTTTAGTTGACCAGATTTTAAGTGACTTACTCTACTGCTAGAAACCCGTTTGTACCTTGGGTTTCTGATTTTAGACGCCTTGAATTAGTATTCTCTGATTTTACGAAGTAATCTTGCTTGGCATCGATAAGTTAGAGATTATCCTTGTTGAAAAAGTACACCTTTAGATTCTTTGGTAACATGCTTGGAGAGTTTTAGTACTCTTTTGTCTAATTCACTTCCATCAAAAATTCAATTTTAATAATATATTTGGTTAAATCCATTTTCTTGGCCCATATGTGTTAGGATACTCATCCTTTTATTATGCACCTCTGTGGCAAGATTGGTTTACACCTTTTGCAGCTTTCTATCTTACCATCTCTTTTGGACAATTGAACACTTTCACTATCCTTGTTTGGTATTGACATTTCGTAAGGTTATCTTGTCACCAAAGATCTTTGCTCTTTCACGTCGGTTACAACAAGGTACCAAGTTAGTCAAGGAAAACAACCTCAAGTTGTCTTTGAACAATTACCCTTAGTCCAAACTCGTCAAAAGTGAAAGGGGAAAAAACCCATCTTTGATCAATCACCTAGGAGCGAGTCTGAGGCTTGGTTTGACCCAAAGAGCAATCCTAGTGAGTTGAGTACCTCTTTACCATCTTCTCAATCAAATATGGACATGAGCTACACTTTGACTAGGAGACAAAGAGAAGCAATGGATCAAACTCTTGATGATATTTTCCAAAGACATAGGGGTAACATGTCGTTTGGTGATGACAATCAACCTAAATCACCCCCTATTAACTCAAGATATTTAGATGCCCATCAAAGAGCTGAAAGACACTATGCACAAGCTTGCCAAGTTGCACGGTCACAACATGAAGACCAAAACAACGAATCTAGTGATGCTCATGTGAATGCCGCATTCACTAATGACTTGTTCAAACACTCAAGGTCCAACTCGCCGCTGAAAACAACCTCAAGATATGCTAATGAAAGGCTTAAAATAATTGAGCGCGAAAAGAAAGGCTTTTTGGATGAACAAGCCGCTAAAGAAGAAAGGTTTAGACACCTAGAGGAAGAGCAACAAGCCTTGTTGGAATTGAGAAGAAAAGCACTCCAAGAGGAACAAGATAGGCTTTTAGCCCAACAACTCAATGACCAATTTAACAAAAGGGGTACCAACAATGGAAACAACTCTCCACCCTCTACTCCCTCAAGAACCCCAAGAAGTAGAAAGTGGTCAAGGACTCCTTCAAGATCTCCTAGTCCTAGAGGAAGAAGGATTTCACAACATAGGAGAGGAACACCTCCTAGGAACTCAAGACAACCCTCCCAACAAGCTCATCATGGCTCTCAACATGGAGGAAGTAGTACAAGTTTTGATGATCAAGATTTTATGAGAATGCAACAAGAGCCACTATTCCAACAATATGTGGAGAAGTATCTTGATCAAAACATAGGTTCCTAGAGAGTTTGATTAACAAGGGTGCTAGAGTCCCTTACAACTTTGATGTGGATAGAAGAATCAAGAAGCAAGGACCCTCTCAAGAAGAGGAAATCAAGCAGCTCAAGCAAATGATGGAAAAGGTGTTGGCGCCTAAAAGTTCCTTTTCACTTGATTCTATTTGTCCCAATCCTTTTGACAAAAGTGTGACTATGACGGATTTTCCTAGGAAAGTTGAAATTCCCCAATATGACAAGTATGATGGCAATGGTGACCCACATGATCATGTGCGTCAGTTTTACACCATGAGTTTCGAATTCCACCAAGATGACTCTTACCTTATGAGATTATTTCCAAGGAGCCTCAAAGGCCAAGCCATGGAGTGGTTTACCAACATAACCCCTCCCGTCAAAACTTTCAAAGAACTTGTCCATAGATTCGTTCAACATTTTGCATACAACTTATCAAGATCAGTCACTATGTTGGACTTATGCAATTTGAAACAAAGCCAAGAGGAATCCTTTGTGACCTTCTTGCAAAGGTGGAGACGATTGTGCTCCTGCTATTCTAGGACTATTCCTGAGCATGAAAGGATTGACATCATTGTTAGTAATTTGGTGCCTGAAATGCGTTATGAGGTTCGAAAAATGGTCTTTGATTCTTTCGATACTATGGTAGAGACCGCATGTCGAATAGAGGATGTTTTAAAGGAACAAGGCATTTTGACCAAACATAGCAATAACAACAACGGTCAAAATCCTAACAATGCCAATAAGGACAAAGGCAAGCACTCGCACTAGAATAAGAATAAGCAAGTAGTCAACGACAGAGTTGTGGACTCTTCCCAACCCAAGGATCAAGGAGTCCTACATTTATCTAGTGCAGTCCAAGCTATGAAGCTCAATACATCCTCCAACCAACAAGAGAATAAACCTAAGTATCAAGAAAAGCCCAAGAAAAAGTTGAGACAATTTTCTGAGCTGGGTGACTCCTATGAGGATGTTTTCAAGACCATTATTGCCAATAATCTTTCACAACCACAAGATCCAGCAAACTTTCACATACTTGATGTTAAGCCACATTGGTGGAATGAAAAAGCTTTCTACAAATACCACAATGGCATTGGACATGACATCGAACATTGCTGGAAGCTTAAACACCTCATCCAAGATCTTATTGAAAGTGGTAAACTTCAGATTGATGGATTGAACACAAATGCAGACCACAAGGCATTCAAGGAGCCTTTGCCCAAATATGAAAAGGGGGAAACCTCTCAATCCAAGAATGGCAAAGCTGCAATCAACTATACCTACACAAGTGCAAAAAATGTGGTTAATATGCTTGAGATTGTTGAGGAAAATGTCAACATGATGCGAAACAAAGATTCTTATAGTCATGATGTGGGCTCTCCTCCTATATTTGATGAAGAACCCATGGTGGTGCTTAAGGGTCCTCACTCTCAAAGGTCGTCCCAAGCTCTTAACGTTGTCACCAGAAGCCAAAGTCAAGGTCCTATGGTTATTAGAGGTCCTAATTCGAACCAATCTAGTAAACCCAAGCAAGTGACATCCAAGAATGTTACCACCAAGTCAGCAGTCAATCCTGAAATGAGCTACAATCTTGTTGACCAGTTACAAAGAACACCAGCTCAAATCTCAATTTTTGAACTCCTAGAATTGTCTCCAAGACATTAGCATGTCCTTGAGGATGCTTTGCATACAACCAATGTTCCTAATAACATAAATGTTGACCAATTCCAAAACATGGTTAGCCACCTTGCCAGCCCTCATTACCTCAGATTCTCAGAAGAAGATGACAAAGCCTTGAGCCATCCGCATAATCTTGCCCTTCATATCAAAGTCATGATTCACAAGACCCGTGTCAGGTGTGTGTTGATTGATGGGGGTGCTGGGCTCAATATTTGTTCCTTGAGTTTGTTGAAGATACTGGGTTACTCCGAGCAAGTTATTGATACTCGTAAGAAAATCACCATTAAAGCCCATGATGAGGCAAAGAGAAGCTCCAAAGGCTTGGTCGTCCTTCCTGTCAGGATTGGCCCCATTGAAAAAGACATTTTGTTCCAAATTGCTGATGCTGGTCCTTTAGCCTATAATATCCTACTTGGTAGACCGTGGATCCATGACATGCAAGCAGTGTCGTCCACCTACCACCAATGTGTCAAGTTCCCCTATAATGGAGAAGAAGTTTGTATACCCGGGGATAGCACATTATCTGTTAATGCAATTTCAGCAAGGACTCGTGTTCCTCTCAACAGAGAAGCAGAGGATTTTGATTCCACTTTAGCACAATGCCAAAATAAGTTCAAAGCCATAGACCTTGGTATGGGGGGTTATCAAATTGACTCCACAAAACTGCCAGTTTCACCTAGGTCCTATGGTAAACCTTCACAAGAGATGTATCCTTCATCTTCAGCAATGACTCTGTTTGATACATTTGTAGAGTCTTCAGTACCCATCCAGGATGAAAAAGAAGAGGTAGCTGTTAGAGATTGGATTTACAAGGAGGAAAAATACTAGCATAATGAAAATTTCTCCCCATCTCCTAAAGCTTATGGGAGAGGGTACACTCTTGTCAAGAGTATTGGTTATCCAGGTCATGGTCCTCTCAGTCACAGATTAGATGCTAAGGCTGAGCCACTCAATCATGCTCTCTTTGGTCGCAGATTTAAGACAACAGTTGGCCTAGGTTTTGAAGGTCAAAATAAGAAAACTGCTCCTATCCTTGCTACGAGGAATAGTGATGATGAATCTAGCTACATACCCAATTTGCAAAATCAACAAGATAGATGTGAGGATTGGGTCCCTTCCACCAATCTCCTTTGGGGAGATCTAGGTGCTCCAGTTATCAATCCAACAGTTTCAGACCTAGAACAAGAAGAATCCACTATTGAAGATCATGTTGAGGATCCCATTCAAGAAACTCAATACACAAATGGCATTCAAGAAGGTGTTACCCTTGGTGACATCAAAGCCTCTACCTCAAGGCCTAAAAAATACGCTTGGTGTAAACATCCCAGCCGGGATTCAGATACAAACTCACATGAGTATGAGTGGGAGATTCTTTCTGATTGTTCTATAGTTGACATGGACATTGATGTTGTCCATACATATGGTTCCCAACCTGAGGTAGCTAACGAGTCTAGTGTAGGATTAGAAGATTGGAATCCGCGAATCGCTTTAGTGTATGATGCTTCGCTTGGTAGGATAAGTACTGATTTGGGTACCGTAGAGGGATACTTGACGAATCCTAACTCTGCAATCACCAGAGATGATACCATTCGCATACACAACATTGAACCAGTTATTGATCTACCCCTTGCCAATCTTCACTTAATTGATTGGTCTCAGCGCTATCAAGAGCCTCAGCTCCTAACCTTTCAAAATGACTATGAGATAGCATGTTACCTAAATGCCCTTGAACCTGTAGTCTCTTTCACCAGCGAACCAACTACAAGCATGACATAACCAAATATCAAGTACCTTAGTCGCAAAATGAAAAGAAAAGAAAAAAAGAATAAGAGTTCTGATGGCGAAAACCACTATGTGGCAGTGTCAGAACCTAAAAAAGTAAAAATAAAGGATGTATCCGAGGGTGAAAACCTCTCTGAGGCACCCAAGGATGAGGTACTTGATCATCTTCCAAGTTACTTTCAGGACAGGTCTTCAGTACTTGTTGAGCCTACACAGCCAGTTAATCTGAATACACCAGAGGCTCCACAAATTGTGCATTTAGCTCAGTCTCTATCAACACAAGAAAAAGAAGCATATACCAAGTTCCTGCAGACCAAGAAGATTAATTTTGCTTGGACTTACTCAGACATGCCAGGGTTGGACACTAGTCTCATTATGCATCACTTGTCCATAGCTCCAGCTATCAAACCAGTAAAACAGAAATTGAGGAAAATGCATCCTCACATAGCTCTTCTTGTCAAAGCTGAATTAGAGAAACTCCTTAGTGCAAGATTTATAAGAGCCATTGATTATGCCGAATGGATATCCAATATTGTACCAGTGTCAAAACATGACAAGTCCATTCGTGTCTGCACAGATTTTAGAGATCTTAATAAAGCATGCCCAAAGGATGACTTTCCACTTCCAAACATAGACATGATAGTGGACATGACCGCAAGCTATGAGATCTATTCTTTGATGGACGGTTTTTCTGGGTATAATCAAATCAAAATAGCCCCTGAAGACCAGGAAAAAACTGCATTCACTTGTGCATGGGGAACCTATTACTGGAACGTCATGCCATTTGGATTAAAAAATGTCAAAGCTACTTATCAAAGAGCTATGACTACTATCTTCCATGACATGATGCATAAAAATATGGAAGACTGTGGATGACACCTTGGCAAAATCCAAAAAAAGGGGTACACACCTAGGCGATTTGGAAGTAATTCTAGATTGTATGGAACAGTTTCAATTAAGATTAAATCTCAAAAAGTGTGCATTTGGAGTCACCTCTGGAAAACTCCTAGGATTTATCATTTCAACTAAAGGAATAGAGGTGGACCCCAAGAAAGTTCAAGCAATAATGGATATGCCACCTCCCAAAAACATTAGTCAAATGAGGAGTCTTCAAGGACGCCTTTAGTCTATACGGAGGTTTATTTCACAACTGGCTGATAGAGCTCAACCCTTTAATAAGACTTTACACAAAGGGGTTAAATGTGTCTGGAATGAAGATTGTTAGCAAAGCATGGACCAAATCAAGCAATACTTGGCCAATCCTCCAATCTTAATGCCTCCTATTCCAGGAAAACCACTCATATTGTATGTGTCAACAACAGAATCTTCCCTGGGGGCATTATTGGCTCAACTTGATGATACTGGAAAAGAAAGAGCTATATATTACATCAGCCATACTCGTGTCATATGAGGTCAACTACACTGGTATTGAAAAATATTGCCTAGCAGTGGTGTTTGCTTCCCAAAAGTTGCGACATTACATGCTTACGCATACAATACACCTCATTGCAAAAATTGATCCTCTCAAATACTTGCTCGGTAAGGCTGCTCTCACGGGTAGACTTGCTAAATGGATGATGATTCTTTCAGAATTTGACATAGAGTATGTTCAATGTAAGGCTATAAAAGGACAAGCCATTGCAGACCAATTGGCTGATTTTCCAATTCAAGACAAAGCACCAATTCAAGTTGAATTTCCAGATGAGCACATAATGTACATGACTGCAAGAACATGGAAGATGTTCTTTGATGGCTCTTTCATGCAAAATGGTTCAAGTGCAGGAGTGTTGTTTGTTTCACCTCATGGGTACACAATCCCTAAGTCCTACAAACTATTGTTCCCATGCACAAATAACATTGCTGAGTATGAAACCTTAACAAATGGACTAAAAATGGCTATAGAGTGGAGAATCACAGAGTTGCATATTTATGGGGATTCACAATTGATAGTCAACCAAGTTAATGAAGAATACCAAACAAAAGATGAAAAATTGGTACCTTACAAGAAAATGGTTGATTCATTGCAACGATACTTTACCTTTGTTACATTTCAACAAATCCCTAGAGCAGAGAATAAAGCAACTGACGCTATGGCTACATTGGCTTCACTTCTTCAGCTAGAACAGCATGAGTCCAAATTTGAATTCCTGGTGGAAGAGCTATGTTACCCTATCTATGACTCCCAAGAAAGCCAAGTTGTTTCCCTTATTGGCCATGAGTCATCCCGCTATGGTGCTATTTACTCATACCTCCATGATGGTACTATTCCTGAGACATTCAATCGTTCTGAACACAAAAACCTAACTCGAAATGCCTCTCGCCACATCCTTATCTCTGGTAATCTGTATAGGAGGGGTTTAGATGGGACACTTCTTAGGTGTTTAGAAAAGGATGAGTCCAACCAAGCGTTAGTTGACATTCACGAGGGCATTTGTATAGGACATTCTAATGGTCTTGCCATGGCCTGAAGGTTGCTTAGGGTGGGGTACTATTGGCCTACCATGCAGACAGATGCAGTAGCTTTTGCTAAATCTTGTGAAAAGTGACAGAAACATGGAAACCTGATACATGCTCTAGGTAGAGAGCTTATTACTTTTATTTCTCATTGGCCATTTCAGCACTAGGCCTTTGACCTTGTTGGGCAGATTCATCCCAACTCATCAAGTGGACACAAATTCATTATCACTGCTACTGATTACTTTACTAAATGGGTAGAAGCTGTCCCACTTTTTGTTGCCTCAAGCAAGACAATTTCTTTGTTTATTTTGAACCATATCATCTGTCAATATGGAATGCCCTCTGAGATAATTACTAACAATGGAGGTCAGTTTAAAAACAAGGACCTTAAACATCTCTGCAAGAAACTCAAGATAAAACAACATTAGTCCTCCATTTACTTCCCACAAGGATATGGACAAGCAGAGGCTTCGAATAAGACCATTCTCAAAATCCTCCATAGAACAATTCACAAGAATGGTAGAGATTGGCATCTATAGATAAATCCGACCTTGTGGGCCTATAGAACGAGTATTCGTACTCCAATAGGGGCTACTCCTTTTGCCCTCACTTATGGTGCTAAAGCAGTGTTACCTTTAGAGGTGGAGATTCCTTCTCTTAGAGTTCCTCTTAAAGGTTTAGTGACAGATGAAGACTACCGCGCTATGAGACTTCAAGAACTGGAACTTCTAGATGAAAAGCGTAAAGCATCTTTTGATCACATGAGAGTCTACCAAAAGCGTATGTCCAAAGCATTCAACAAGAAGGTTCGCCCTAGAGAATTTCAAGTGGGGGATCTTGTCCTACGAAAAAACCCTAAGAACAAACAACATAGAGAACAAAAGGAGAAATTTGAACCTAATTGGCTTGGACCATACATCATTACTGCAACTTTTGGTACAGGTGCTTATTTACTATCTGATCCAGAGGGGGAATAGCTCCCTGACCCTATCAATGTTTTGCACCTCAAGAAGTTCTACCCATGATGCTTATTCTATTTGGGGGCATCCTTTGAACATATTTTATTGATCCTGAAAAAATTTCAAAAAAATTCATATATGATGCTGAAAAAATCCTAAAAAGCATATAAAGTCCTGAAAAAATATAAAAAAATAAAAAAATGCAAAAACTTAAAAAAAAAAGTAAAAAAGTGCCTTCGTGAAAACCTGAAAACAGGCGTCTTGGTAGCAAAAATACAAAAAAAAAATAAAAATACAAAAACTCCAAGTGGTGAAAACCTAGAAACAGGCGCTACTTGAGGCCTTTACACCCTTGTTTCTTAGCATGCATTCTCAACACTTAGCCTTTCTCCATCATGCCTTGACCTTGTTGCCTTGGTTTGGAATTGGTCTTTGTCTTTGTCTAGGGGGCATAACTGTGTTAGCTTTGGTCTCTAGGATGCATTGGTCTTTAGGACATCTTGCAAACGGTGTTTTTCAACACCACCCCCAAACTGTGTTTTTCAACACTACCCTAGCGTCAAGTGTTTCTCAATACTTATCAGATATCTTACCCGCAGTCTAGCATGATATGGTATTTCTCATTCGTAGATGTGATATTCAAAGTTTGACTCTATGATCTACACACACGCACTTAAACACTTGACTCGCTGAGACTTGTTTGACTTTATTTCTTTGTGTGCTGTCTATGATAATTTCTTTGATGAGTGTTCTCTCCCTAAGAAGTTTTCGATGATGCATAGCTAGAAGACTGAGGGCATGAGGACATATTTTATTACTTTTGTTGCTTGTGGGTATATTTTGTTAGTCCTAATTGTCATTAGCATTTATGCTTGTTCCACTTGACAATAGGATCCACAAAGTATTATCCTTGACTGTTTGCGCAAGTGCATACTTCTAGCCATCTTGACTTTCCTTGTGTCTCGATGCGAGTATAATCTTACTATACTAAACTTAGGTAATCTCACTGCACTAGTCATCTTGACCTATATGTCTTTGATGCCTAGGTAGGATTCTCATATATCTATCTGATATAGATCATATTCAGATTCATATAGTCATACTAGTGTGCATTATATGATCTTGCAACGCTACCAATAACGCTCGATGATGAATATTAGAGTCTAAAAGCTTTGTGACCTTCCAAGTAAACCACTTTTTCATAGTAGCTTGCATTTTTTTTAGGTTCATGTTAGTTTAGTTTTGCATCTTGCATACGGAAAGAGCTCTCCTTTCATCTTTCATGGACTTGTCGGTCAACTGCACTCACCTTTCGCTTTTTCTCGATCATGTCTTTTGCTCCTTGTCTTTCACATCACATTTTGACTTTTTGACCTAATTTTCAAAACACCTTGGAATTGCGTGAAAATTGCACCCCTAGCTAATTTCGACATCCTGAATCCATTTTCGGGATCGAAATCAAAATTCGAGTTCATCTTGATAGTCAAAATCGCATTTCAAACTTTCCCCTTCTTCTGTGCAGTTGGCTGACCATTTGAGGCCTGATCCTTCGATCTTTGTTGGGGCATCTTTATTTCTTCATCCCCATCTCTTTCAAACTTCTAGTCTTTCATTCACCTTCATTTGCTTCATCTCTCTGAGGTTTGACTTCATCTTTTCAGTCAAACTGGGGCATGTCTTCACTACTTGATGGTTATCCTATCATCTTTCACCTTCGATTATGATTTCTAGTGACTTGATCAAGTTTATCAATTTGTTGTTCTCCTCTACCTGATTTCGATTTTGATTCCGAGGGGGCAGTACCTATTAGCTTTAATCTTTGATTCAGCTTATCAATATGCTTTGCTTGAGATTTTTATCTCTTATTTGAGACTTGATTATCACCTAGCTATACAGGTGTTGGTCTTGTCTTTCAGCTTATCTTTTCCAGCTCTTGCTTATGCTTGTCCTGATATGTTCCCATCCGTCGAACACATGTCTGGATTGTTTTGTGATCCCAAATCGATCTCACATTTCAATTCCATTCTTTGACTGCATGTGATCCCAAATCGATCTCACATTAGTCAAAGAGGGGCAAATGTATGCACCCTAAAATGGTCGCCTAGACTTTGGGCCCCCATTCAACAATTTATCAAATCCCTGAATCAATGTTTTCAAAAATCAACATTTTTCAATTATATCAATTTCCTTGATCAAATCCTATTTTATCATTTATTCGATTATTTTCTATGGGCTACCCATTTTATCCTAAAGTCTTTATTTATTTAAAAAGAATTTCCTCCCCTTTTATTAAATAAAAAGCCCCCACTTTTCCTCTTATCCTAAGTTGCACAAATAAACCATTATTCTTATTTTATAAAAAGAAGAAAAACACTTTTTGTTTTATATGGACACAAAAGTCAACTCTTATTTTCTCATTGGAGGATATTTGTGCACATGGATTGCTCCTTTTTCAAGCTCCACCATTGATTAAATCTTTTGCTTCTTAATCTCCATGGTCCATTCCTTTTCAATTCTTTTAAAAGGAGAGCTCTCTTCTCATTTTTGGCATCCATCTTTTGAATACTAACCTTATGCTGCAGGATTTCTTGGAGACTTTGGAGCTTTGGAGATCATTCTTGCATTCTTGCATTCTAGTTTCATTTCTTGCATCATAGCTTTCATGGCATCTAGCTTAGTTTTCTTTCTGCATTAGATTAGCTCACATAGCTTAATTAGCAAGGGTTTGTAATACTTGTATCTTTCATTTCCATAGCTTAGCTTGCATCTTCATTCTTAGTATAGCTTGCATTGCATTACATTCTCATATTGATTCTTGAGGATATTGGCATTCTTGCCCTTGTCTTTTTTAATCTCCCATTGTGTGGTTTACTAGTAAGGTTGCATGCTTCAATAGCTCTAGCTGAGAGCAATATTCAAACAATCTTGTGACTTCATGCTTAGGGAGCTCTAGGTCGCTTTCTCAAGGTTTCTCATTCATGGATTCCCTTGAAAGTAATGACTTAGAGAAGTTCACTATTTAGTGTGTACACCTATGCATTTCGGTGAGATGGATCATTTACCATATAGACACTCTTTCTTTCCTATTTTTAGAGGCACTCTTCCATCTTTCATTGATCAGCTCTTCAAGCTTTGGTGTTTTATACCATCTGTATTTTCAAGTTTAGTTGTTTGCCTTTGTTTGCCTCTTGATTCAAGTAGTGTCATTTCAGGGCACTCATACAGATTACAGTCTTCTCTACTTGGTCATGCTCTATTTCAGTGGAGGATCTTCAGATCAGCAGTTACTTCTTAACAAAGTTTGCATCTTCTTACTTCAGTGATGTTCTACATGTTCATTCTTGTTCTTATTTTATGGAACAATCCTAGTTTTGGACGTTTCTTCAATCTTTCAAATTAGTCTGTCTCTTTTTGGAGTAGAGTTTTTCCCATGTGGTTTTCTCTATTTCTTCGTTTATAGAAACTCTTTTGTACTTGGGTACCTGAACAGGTCTTTTGTTGTCAGGACCCATTTTTTTCAGCACTATAGTTTCCTTTGTTTTCTTCTTGCATTATTTGTAGTTGCATTGTTGCTCATCTTAAGGGGGGGTGTTAGAGTAAAGTATTAATTTAATTATGTTAATTAAATTAACTTTACTCCCTTCTTAAGATGTCACATTTTTTGCTTTAGTTGTTTATATTTAAACCTCTTGCATTGGTAGTGTTATATTTAAAACACTCATGCACTTGTTGTTTTAAATATAAACTTGCATGCATTAGTCATGTAATAATTAAACTAATTATTACATGCACTTCTACTTTTTTAGGGTTTGCCTTTCAAGGCTTTCCATCTTCTTTATAAGGATGATTCATTGTATATTTTATTCAATTCATTATTTGAGGATATTTTCTTCTTCATATTTTGAGTCAAACATTTGTCCTCTTTTTGTCTCTACTTCCTTGTAACAGGTTTTTGTATGCAGGTGATCTTCGGGTTTTGTAGATTCGTATTGCTCAAATCCTACATAAATAATACAAAAAGATCATTTTATATAAATTTTAAAATTAAATAATGAGTTTGATGAAAGAAAATTGATATAAGTTTTTCACAATCTATTAAAAAAAAATTACAATTTAGGGGAAGGATACAAGTAGTCATTATAACTAATTTAGTACACTATTGTCAATAAAGTTGCACATTTTCTCTAATTATTAAAAAAATTTCAACTAATAGGTATACAAATGGGTGGCTATTCTCTAATAAATAATTTTCTACTAGACTTCTAATTAGCATATTCCATTGAGCCATTATTAGAACATGAATTGAGACCCCTTCCTCTATAAAATTTATAAAGAATATATTTAAATTTAAAAAATAATTAACAAATAAATATCTATAATAGCATTTATAAAATAGTATCACACTTGCAATGACGTTTAAATCGAGTGTGTTCTAATAAGGTACACTCCCCAAAAAACCTCAATTAGATAACCAATAATTACTAAACAAATGATATTCTCAACATCTGTATTTAAGATCAGGAATCAATTTAGGAATTTGTATTTCTACTTTTGGATCGTATATGACAATCTCAAAATTTATTAGACGGTATGAATTGACACGTTAAATTTTTATAAAACCGTAAATATGACACTTTAATTTATTTATCAACTGTCAAACTTTATTATAGATAATATAGTATTTTATTTAATAATATATAATATTTTAAAAATGATAGAATCCGAATATTTCTAAATTTTAAGATATTTTAATATAAATTTAGAAACTTATTAATAATTGTTAAGTAATCTTATAATATAATATTTACATATATAGTAAATATTGTTCCACTTTTATGTGTTCACCTTGTTCATATTGAGGTCTCTCTCTCTCTCTCTCTCTCTCTCTCTCTCTCTCTCTCTATATATATATATATATATATATATATATATATTACTTTTAAATAAAAAATTAGAAGATGGTGTATCAATGACAATTGTAGATTTGTGACAATGTTTACAAGACTTTCTTGATAATAGTTTACCTAACTAAGTTATGTGTTACAAATATTGAGGAATAGTGGATTATTGGCATATGAGTTGCTAGATATAATAACACAGTTACTTATATGAAATAGTATGACTATCAACTAATGTCAACTCAAGTCCCATCAACTACAAGGGATGCATATTATTGGAGAAATAAAAATATAATTTATATTCCATATTGTTTTAACTAGATAGAGCGGGAAGAGCTCAAACCTTTTACAAAAACAACCATTGAAGCAAGTGGTATGAATCTTAATAACATTGACATTGGGAAAAATAAACAAGACGAACAAAGCTTTTAACTAGAGCTAAGAACTAACAAGAAACGAGGGTCCTAACCCTAACCTAATAACTTCTCTTTCATTAAATAAGAGAGAAGGCGAGAAGAGGTAGAAAGTAATTTCCTACTACAAACCATAGTCCAAGAAATACCATCATTTGAAATCCCACAATGAGGAGGGGAGAAAGAGGAGACCTCCCCCCTCTCCTCGCATGCCACCCCCCAACCAATAGTAGAGAAGGGGGAATCAATAAAATTACAAGGTGTAAGTCAGCTAATGTCCATTGAAGAAGCCAGGACTTGATCAGAAGTAACTTGGGAAAAGAGCATACAGTAGGAGATAACCTTAGTAGGGACCTCAAGACATGACAGGGCCACACCAGATGTCAAGCACTCATCGGAGTCCTGAGAGGGGTCATTTATTGAAGAGACAAGATTCTCAGCAGTCAAGTGATTGCCATAAGCATTCTTCTACCAAGTAGTAGGACCCTTCTAGTGCCATCGAGAACAATCTAATGTAAAGTAACCAATAGTGAAGCAATGATGGCATCTGAAAGGGATCCCTTCATAATCCAACAATTGAGACCAAGGTTGATTCTCAACTATTAGAACCACATCCCATGAAGAGGCTTGGAAATGTTAATGTCCACCAAAAATGTGTAAAGGTCAAATCAACTCAACAATCACCATAAAAATCGACTCAATAGTCATATCCCATGTGACACTAGAGAAGTTGTCAAGGGGCAAGTAGGGATGCCAACAATCTTACTCGACGACAAGATAACCTTAGCTGATGTGAGCAACACTAGAGAGAGTGTATTTGGGGAGACACACTGAGGGCTAGACATTAAAAAATTAAACTTGCAAGATGAGGCAATAGGAGAGTCAAGCCATTGTTCTACGTGAAAATCCTTTGTTGTTTACTATTTCCATATTGTTGTTATGTAACATCATTTTACAAATTCTCATCATGAAATCCTTTGCAATAATTTTCAAACAAAAGAAGTGTGAACATGATATTCAATTAGAATCCATATAATTCAAAATTATATTTCTATGTTGTTATATAATATGTACCTTCAATGATATTGTATTGTTATTGGGAAGGATAGACAATACATGGGGTCTTCACTTAAGGGGCAATACCATGCCACTTGCATTCATATTGGAGGGTTTAAAATGGGAAAAAAGGGGGGCAATATATTGCCTAAATAGGGGGGAGGGTTTTTTTTTAAGAGCAGGGGATGGGGTTTATATAGGAAAACAAGTGTGGGGGGTATTGGGTGGATATTGGAGGAGGGTGACAAAAAAAGAGTTTGGGGCAAAAAAAAAAATTAAATGGGGGGATTATTTAGTATGCCATGAACGCACGTGCTATGATTCAAGTTCACCAAGTGAAACCCCTGTGAGATAATATTGATCTTCAATACATGAGCATTTGGTCCTATGGGTGAAGGGAGCACTTGATGTATATAGAGGTTGGATTGGAATAATAAGAATGAGATTAAAAATGCAAAGGATTTCTATGCCATTCATAAGTGCATGGAATCCTCTTGAAGAGCATGAAAGAAATATTTTTGTCACATTGTACAAAAGAAGATTCTTGTTTGATGGGCATGGCCCAAAATTTAAATCATGGCCTACTTGAAGATTACATAAACTTATTAAATTGTTTTTTATATTAGAAGCATAAAAAACCAGGGTGTTGTCCCTTAGTATAATGCCCAAAGGGCTACATTCAATAGATTCACATTGTCAACACAAAGACAAAAAACTAAATAGTCGCCATGACTTCCACATTAAAAAAACCACCAAAAGTCTGCTAGTCATAGTAACTAAAAATACTACTACCATAATAACTATACTACCTAGAGTATTACTAGCATACTAATCATTAAAAGTTTTAAACAAAGGCCACACAAGGTCATACCAACAAATATCTTTAAGATAAAATAACAGAGTATCAGTAAGGTAAATCGAAATTAAAACAAGACCTTTAAAGCCAATATCAAAAAGACAAAAAAAAAAGAAATAGGAACCAAAACACTATGCCTCCTTTCATGTGCATTTCTTTGACAACATCATTTGCACCCAATCCTTGGTCAGAAACTTAAAAACTTCCTTAAAATTGTCATCTTTGTTGTCCTTCTCACCCAGCATATTCTTCTACAGTAAACACAGAGTAGTGGCTAAGCAATGCATCACTTTAAGGGGAAAATGTGAAACCTCCTAAAACCTTTTATCCATGCCTATTATTTCCTTTTTAATTTTCTCAATATCTTCTCAAACAACCCCACATCTACCACAATCCCCTTCAACTGTGATTTTATCCTTTTCCTTAACATGAGACATAACCTTGTTCTCAATCTCCACATTATGTGTGAGGTCAATGGATTTGGTTTCTAGGATTTCTGAGACATGGGAGAAACTACTGGCAGTAACTGAACGAGCCTCCTTCTCTAGCACTTCTACCTCTCAGCTCTTTCTTTCACTTCCATCGGCATCATCCAACTCTGAATCTTCCTTCAAATTCTTCTCCTTCCTAGAAGGTTTGGTTGCCAGTCTAGTGGACCGACAAGGAGTGCTTGTCTCTTTCGTAAATTCTATATCCGAATCAATTGTTTTGAATGACAAATTTATTGAATTTATTTGTTGACATGAAATAACAAGAAGGTAAATATTTTCTATATGAAGGGGAAATATAGGTAATCATCCAATATTGTCTCATGCAGTTCTTAAACATGTGGAATATGAATCTTTAAAGTATAAAATAGTTCAAAGAGTTATCATGACATGTTGAATAAGGTGTTCAACACAAGTTGCATAAATGATCCCATATTTTGTGCTTATAGGATGTTCCTAACTAAGACGATAGTTGAAGTGACACATGGGTGTATAAGAAACATGACATATGTGGCTAAAACTACCTCTTATTGAGTGCACTAGGTCTTTTTTATAAATGTTGGACATAAAGTGATCCATAGTATACATTTGAACCATGATGATGATTCATTTGCAGCAAACAACATCCATGAATATGTGAAGCATCAATTAGATCATTTGTGTCTAGAAGTTTTAAGATCTCAATCATATTCCCCATGTCATAGACACAAGCAATGAAAAACTATGAAATACACAATTATTACATTTGACCAATACATATTTCACTTCTAAATAGTCTCTTGCCTTAACATGAGGTTATTTATTGTGGCATTAGAGTAGATATTGGAATTGAATAAATAGTCCTCATTCAAATCTAGAGAGAGAATAAAACACTAAATGTAATGCATAGCATGTAGAGGGTTACACATGTGTATTTAGATATTATTGATGCTAATGATGAAAAGCTTAAAGTTTATGTTATTGATAACAATATAGAAATGGAGTGGCAATTTTTGTTTTTGTTGGCTTTGTGAAGAGATGTTCAATTATCTATCTAATATTTAGTTTCTTGGTCAATGAGATTTTGACATGGAGTATAATTAGGATCATTATGAATCACTGGATATTTTTTAAAGAAATAACGAAAAAATTCATGAAGTCAAGACAAGTAGAAAATCTACTTCAAACAATATTCTATCATCAATTGGATCCTTCAAGTAATTTGAGTGGAAAATAATACATTACATGTGATGCAGTCATTATCCATTTAAAACTCTATAGTAGTGATGAACCTTTTAAGATGATCATGCTAAGAAACACAATAACATATAATTCTCACCTAATTAATTATATCGAGTATGCAATGGATAGGAAGTCAATAGGTGGACAAAAACCTTTTTTGCTACTTGCACCAACACGAGTTGTTACTTTCAATATACGAACCACTACAATTAATTTATCCTTAAGAATTTATATTAAGAATATGCACAGTTTGAGTGGTCAACAATTATTGCATTGTATGAAGATATTGAGCATATTCAATTTATATTTTCATTGGTTAAATGAGCTTATAGGCTCCAAATTGTTTGTTGATATCAACAATTATTGAAATATTTATTTATGTCACATTGAGCATGAGATTTTGGTGGAAGATCATTTACCCTTGTCAATTATCTTATGTGTGATAGATACCACTATATACAAGTGTTGTCCATTGTATTAGTATCTTTAATAATATTTGTTGGTGCATATGTATAATGTTTAAAAAACTAATTTTAAAAATATATTAGATTCTTTATAGGTAACATTTATGATAAAACATTATCATGGACTACATCCAAATAGTTGTGACCTTAGACATGATTTTTTATGAATAAGGGTATGATTTAAAATAAGTTAGATTTAAAGAAATATTAATAAATATTAGGAATGCACTTACAACATTCAAGGACTAAAAATCCTCATTAGGTTAACGAATTTCATAGAGGTGTTGATGAGCATATCATTTTTCACATGTGCATTTATATCACAAATGGTATGCTCGTGCTTCATCCATAATAAAAGAATTCTAGTCACTCACCACACCAATTACACAAGTATGTTTGTATATACCCAACTTATAGAATCACAAAATGATGTTGATTGATCATTTGGATAGAGTGAAATTTGATTGTGTGTTGACCAATACATAACGATTGTGTGCAATTTTTTGGTGGATGTTGACATTATTCAATGGTTTTGGTATTGTAAAAATATAGTTTATCATAAGGCACTCAACCACTCAAATGTCATTTCATGCATCTATGAATGTTGATAATTATGCAAATTGTTTTATAGGAAATTAATAATAAAAAGTTGATTCTTGTTCCACCTAAATTACAAGATACAACCAACACAAATCCTTGTCAAAATAACATTGGCTTTAATCATACAAAAATCACAATGGCTAACATTGAAAAGGGCCACAAAGGACTGATTTAACATTCACTACTATCTCATGTGTAAAATCTCTCAAAATATTTAAAAAATCATTAGTATTCTCATTTAATTGGTACTTTAAGTAGAAAATGCAAATTATGTTGACATTAGAAAAACTAAAGACATTCAAATGCGGTATTGTATTGATCCTTCAGAGAAACATCCAATACATGTTCAATTTTCTTGTAGTTGATTGTGCAAATAAATATGGTGCCATTGTTATGTCTTTATACTTGCAATAATAATATCTCTGTATTAAGATTTATGAAGAACTAACATGGTGTCACTGTTATGTCTTTATACTTGCACAATAATAATATCTTTATAATAATATTTCCAAAAAACTAAGGCCATTTGTTGTCATGAAACTCTTTCTTTTTACATCTAAATGTTTTTCAAAAAGCATGTATGCCCACCCCTAGTTATGCCACCTTCCCCTTTGTTGCAATAATGAATAAGCTTGTAGAAAAAATCACACTCTCTAGTTTTGTTACCTTCTCCTCTACTGTAGTCATAGCTAAAATTGTTGAAAACTTTCTATGATGCCTATAATTGGTAATGTCTCTGCTCAAGGTGTTTCTAGGGACAACATAAGAACTATTTGTAAAGTGATCTAGTTTGTAGATTAAAAAAAATTTCTCCTCTTTCCAAATTTATAAATGATTATCTAGTTCTGTGAAGCCTATCATCGACGACAAGATCAAGCTCTTCTTGTGCTAGGGATTTATTCATTATGTATTTTGACCCTTCAAAGGACAAGGATTTGGCACTTGATGGTGGATTGCAAATGTGAGCACGTGCATTCTCTCATTCAAGCCATGGACTTCTTCCTTCAACCACCTTTTTGAACCTATTAATGTCAAACCTATGTGGGTTTTCCTTTTTAAATCTCCTTTCTAGTTTTGGGAACATTCTTATTGTGAGACCCTTTGCAACTCTATTAGTTGTTTCCTAAATGTGAATTCTACACTTCCTACATGGGGTACTTTACTTTTTCTTATATTCTAGTAGAAATCAATATTCCCAAGCCTCTTAATAAGGACATGGTTTTAATGGTGGGGGATAGAACTTGGGGTCAACTACTTAACTATGAGGATCTCCCCTTCAAATGCATATGTTGTTTTACCATTAACAAACCAGCTTTTTATTGACCACTTTCTTAACACAATGAAACAACAATATGGTGTAAGAATTCTCACAAAGAACACTTGACTATTCGTACCTCTAAGTCTCAAATTGGTGGCCCCCTATTAGTATACATTGGATCTCATGCGATCAATGTCTCTAACGAGCCCTACCACTAATGCCCCATCAACTCCTATTGGTGAGTCACAATCATTTGCTACTCTCGTCGCTTAGCTTTATATGCCATTAGCTTAAAATACTCTTTAGCCCACTCGTGTGGTGTCATTTGACATTTGATAACTCAACCTCAACATACCAATATTTTTACTATGCACATAGATAGACCTTGTATAGAGGAACCCTTGTTTCTTCCCCTTTTTCTAAATACTTGGATGATAGCATTTCATGGATTATTGTGAAAAGTGAAAATAAAGGTCTCACATCTCTCAATGTCATATTATAGTGAAGGGTGTGAGATCAGATAAGGTTAGGTCTAGAGTTGTCTAGGTTGGACCCCAGGGCACCCTATAATTTCTCACTTTTTAAATGTTGTTGTGTATACAAACATGGTTGTATTTTTGTCTCTTTATTTATTTATTTTGATGAGTTGTTTTATTTGTCCCATGTCTCATGGTACATATTCTAATTATCAAGTGAGTGATCTACTATTCAAGGGTTCAATCCATATCAAAACCCACTTTTATCAATATATAAAAAAATCTATTTCAATTATGTACATATGATTGTAATTGATTAAAAAAAAAGTATTAATGTGATGTTACATTCACATAGCTAACTATTTTAAATGATTTCCTATAAGACACAACCATGACATTTATTTTCTCTATGTTGTTAACTTATATATGTTTTATTTATAATTTAAATGTCTTAATCAAACTCTGTGTATCCAATATTAGTATTGTATGTAAAGGTATATTTTAAGAACCAACCCTTCAAAAACTTTATGGAAAAACTAGAAAAACTTTTATGTAAAGGCATAATCCCCTTGCACCTTATTTTTATAATTGAACTCAAGTGGTAGAGCGAGTGACTATTTCATATGAAAAGAAAATTGGGGTGACAAAAGTAACTTGCATTCCCATAAAAAATTAATTAAGGTGGTGAATGAAGCCTAAATTTCCAATGATTTTTTTTATCAATGTGGCAAATTAAGCCTAAATTTTTCATAAATTTTAGATGGAAGACAAATTAAGCTTATTTTTAATAATTTTTTAATTCAAGTAGAAAATCAAAGCATAAATTAATATACATTAGTGACTAAGGTAATAAATTAAAACCTAAAATTTCAAGATCCAAATTTCAAGGAAGCATGGATGGCATGCAAGAATCCAATAGGAGTGGATCGAACTCCATGGTTGGAATATTTCATTCAAGAGAATTTGGTGTTCAAGAGTAAAAGGTTATGCATACCTCAAGGCTCCATGAAGGAGAATTTAATAAGAGAAAAATATAGTGGCGGATTGGGTGTACATTTTGGAATTGATAAGACAATACCTTTGTTGAACGAGAGTTACTATTAGCCAAGGATGAGTGTCGAAGTCAAGAAGATGGTACAAGGATGCAAAATATGTCAACATGCAAAGGGCATGAGGCAGAACATAGTGTTGTACCGTCTATTATAGGTTGTAGAGAGATTGTGGGAACACATTAGCATGGATTTTGTTTTGGGGCTACCTCGAACTCAACAAGGTAATGATTCAATTTTTGTTGTTGAAATATTTTCTAAAATGACTAATTTCATTCCTTGTTAAAGGACTAGTGATGTTTCCCACATTGCAAAAAAAAAATTCAAAGAGGTAGTTTGGTTACATGGTTTGCCTAAGAGTATTATATTTGATTGATATACCCAAGTTTATCAGTCATTTTTAGTGTGCATTATGGAAGAAGTTAGGCACGCAATTGGAGTTTAGTTTGCCATACCACACATAGACTGATGGTCAAACTGAAGTTGTCAATAGAAGTTTGGGAAATTTACTAAGATATTTGATTGGTGATAAACCAAATCAGTGGAACTTGATGTTGCCTCAAGTAGAGTTCACCTACAATAACTTAGTTAATAGGAGTGTGGATAAGAGTCCATTCAATATAGTGTATGGTTATAGCCCAAGAGGTGTAGATGAACTCAAGGACCATGTAGATCTAGCAAGGACAAGTATTGTAGTAGAATCTTTTGTTGAGTACATCAGAGATTTGCATCAAGAAGTAAAATAGAAGTTGTACAAGGGTACTGCAAAGTACAAAGATTATGTTGACTTACATAGAAGAGAGAAGGAATTTCAATTTGGTGAGTTAGTTTGGGTTCATTGGAGGAAGGAAAGGTTTCCATAGGGAACTTATAATGAGTTAAAATAGAAATAGATAGGTCCTTGTCAGACATTGAGGAAGTTTTCAGTTGATGCCTACGAAGTTGACCTTCAAAGATTTTTGATATACCTCTTATCTTTAACGTCTGTGATTTGTATAAGTATTATAAAGGAGAGACTAGTGCTCAAACACATATGCCTATAGATATGTCTGATGGAACAACATGGGCAAATCAACTACCTGAGAAATAATCTGAAGAGTTGGATGAAATCATAGATTCTAGGGTTGCCAGCAAGACATGTGGAAAAGAATACATGGAATACCTAGTTTGTTGGAAAGGGAAGTCAGTTGAAGAGGCATCTTGGTTGAAGGCAAATGAATTGGCTCGGTTGGGAATTCCCATTCTAGATTGGCTTAAATGTTCATGAGTTCCCACTAATGAAACACTTCTCCTACCTAGGGTGTCTAATGCAAGAGCATCCAAGGCGTAAGAGAAATCTTGCATTATTCAAAAAAAATTAATTCAAAAATAATAATAATAAAAATTACACATGAAACTTACTTAGGCTTAGTTAGCATAAGTTAGTTATCATGTAAAGTTATTTTTTCTAGCTTATCATTTAATAAAGTACATAGGATTATATTAGGAGGCATTTTAGAAGATGGAAGAAAGATCCTTATTAGTAATTTTCTTTATGCATTTATTAAATTACATCATGCATTTAATATTTGTAGCAAGGTGGTTATACCTACTCTCTTTAAACTTTATCCCACATTGGTTGTGTTTGTAATCTCTTGGGTGATAAATGCCTATATAAAGCGAGACATTTGAGCATTTGCAATCTCTTGGAAGAAAGGATCTAATCCTCAAGAAGTTGTAAGCATGCTTTAGCATTTGGAAGCAAGGATTTTCAAGTATTATGAATGTGTGCTTTGTGAAACAATATTCTCTCTTTGTCTCTATATTGTTATATTTTTGTGTATGAGTTTGTAAGGGTGGCATGACCCTTCTTCATATACATACAAAATATAATATAAATTAAAAATTAAGTATAAGTTTTTTCTAAATTACTTTTTATAAAACTCACTGGAAATGAGAGACTAAAGTATATACATAGCTTTTGCCTATTTACCAAATTTCAATAAAAGTCCCTCTCAACCCACAGTTGACATTGTCTAAACCCTTCATCTAGAAATCACAAATTCTTAAGTTAAAAATAGATTAACTAAATGTATAATGAATGAAGAGAGTTTTTTATTTATTTAATTAGAAATCTACAGTCACACTATTTTTTTTCTTCTAGTCCACAAACATAATAACATTTGCATAGACAATTAAACACATTAACCCTAAATTGCATGTACCTATGTGGCAATGATACACATTTTCCCTTAAGTGTGTGTAATTGCATGGTTATCATATACATTTCCCTAAAATGCCTAAATTGCATGGAAATTATTTCTCTAAATTGGCTATAATTTCATTAGTGGTCATACTATTCGTCTTTAAGTGTTTTGTTTTGTTTTGTTTTGTCAATTACACTACCCTTTTTTCCTAAACAACAAAAATGGCAGAAGTAATATCATAGATATTGGAAACAAATTGATGTAAAAAGGTAGACAGTTGAACATTTATTGGACCTAGATTAAAAGTTGTCTTTGTAATATTCTAGTGTTGATCATATTTACTTTATTCTTGCATATTGAACAACTCCTCAATAGAAGGAAAAGAATAAAGGCGATTAATATTGTTGTTAATCACATAAATCAAGTGTACAAAATACGTGAATTTGTGTTAATTTAATTTTATAAAAATCTAAGTCCAATTATCTTACTTTATGATTATACAAAATGTATACCAATATAAGATATTAAAAGACATACATTTTTTTAGTGGCTATGTAAAATGTCATCTATTTCAACTAAATTAGAATGAATAAATAAAAGCATTTGTAGATTTATATATATGTTATGTAAAAAATTCACAAGTTTCTAGTTTTTGTAAATATCATACTACTAAAGATAGATAGTTTAGTTTGACATACATGATTTTACACATGAGAAAATAAAAATTAGATGTATGTACATCATATTATATTAGGATTGACAATAACAATCAATGGAACAAATAAACTTTATCCTATTTTTATTGGACTTGTTACTCACATCATGTATGTTTTATTGTATACACAATTCAAGGTTCCATGACAAACCATATATTGACATGGTGGGTGTTAAAAATATTACACAAACATTACATATTAATAAGCTATATATATTACTTATAACAAACTATTAATTTAAAATTGTAAAATAAAAAATTCTAGATTTTTTTTTGGATGAAGTAATATGGATAATAAGTTATATATTCTTCCTCACACCAGGTGTGTTTTGTTGTACACATAATTCAAGGTTCTATGACAAATCATATATTGACATGGTGGGTGTTAAAAATGTTACACAAACATTAGATATTAATAAGTTACGTATTATTTATAGCAAACTGCTAATTTAAAATTGTAAAATAAAAAATATTAGAAATTTTTTGGATGAAATAATATGAATAATAACTTATATAATTTTCCTCACACTAGGTGTGTCTTGTTGTACACATAATTCAAGGTTCTATGACAAACCATATATTGACATGGTGGGTGTTAAAAATGTTAAACAAACATTACATATTAATAAGTTATATATTATTTATAAGAAATTATTAATTTAAAAATGTAAAATAAAAAATGCTAGAATTTTTTTGGATAAAATAATATAGATAATAACTTCTATATTTTTCCTCACACCATGTGTGTTTTGTTGTACACATAATAAAGGTTCTATGACAAACCATATATCGACATGGTGGGTGTTAAAAATGTTACACAAACATTACATATTAATAAGTTATATATTATTTATAGCAAACTATTAATTTAATATTGTAAAATAAAAAATACTAGAAATTTTTTGGATGAAAGAATATGGATAATAACTTATATAATTTTATTGAATTTGAGAATGATTTTTTTACATATTTACAAATATTAATATGTATAATAGTTGTTAAGGCAAACATATAAGTTTATAATAGATTTGAAAATACCAGCTTAATAATGCATTTATTTGACATCCCTAAACAATGCATTTTCATATTGTTATAATGTATGTTTTAATTGTTTTTTATATTAAACAACACCAAAACAAGGGTGTTGCCTCATACAAAGATAGACCAAAAAGACAATTTAAGACAAGGTAAAAAATAAACCATTAACAACACTCTATTAGAACAACTAGTAACCCACATCAAGAGTGGGTAGACAACTCACCCACAACATGGGGAGGAGAAAGAGAAACTGAAGATTGATTTTTCCTACATGAGTGAACAACCGTCCAGGCAATACTATCACTAGAATCCCCCACCACAAGGGGGAGCAAGTAGTGAAGCCCTCATTGAAAGATTGTCAGCACCATGGCTAGAGTGTTGACAAGGTTGCACATCATCACCCAAAGGTTGGAGCAGAGATGAAACAACAGATGAAGAAGGGTCCACACAACTAGAGTGTGTCGCACTAAAACCTAGAGGTGGAGTAGGATCCACAAGGTTAGAGGAGGCCAAATTAGCAACAGGAGCTTGAGGGGAGTCACCATCAACCTATGAAGAGTCATTATAGGAAGAATCGGAATTTGAGACAGTCAAATGATCATCATTAGCGTACTTCCACTAAGTGGCAACACCTTTACAATGCAAGAGAGGACAATCTATTGTTAGGTGACTAGAAGAAAAGCACCGACAACATCGAAAGGGGGGGGCTCATAATTCAACAATTTAGTCCATGGTCTATCCCCAACAATGAGAACTTCATCTCCAAGAAGAGGTGTAGAGATGTCAATGTCAACTAGAATGCGAGAAAAATGTAGAGAGACCCATGGAAGTCGTGGTATCATGCACCTTTAAGAAACGACCAATAGAGTTGCCAATGGCCTCAAAACACAAATTCTCCCAAAAATGAAGAGGAACATTGAGAAGACAAACCCACATTGGATGCACTGAGTGATTTAGTAAGGAGGTTGAAGGAGGCTATCTAGGGCTTGGTAGAAATTAAGAGAGTGTGTCCCCCAAGCCCACAAATTTCTCATCACCATATCTCAGTCCTCAGAATAAGAAAAAACAACAATAAAAAACCCCTTAGCACAAAGGAAAAGATCAATATTACTAGAGACTAAGGGTCTCAAAGAATCTATCACCCAACAATGCAGATCTAGAAGAGAAGGCTAGAAACCAACCAATCTACAAACCAACCTATAACATTGGTAGAAATTCACATTTTCCACCATATCAAGGCCACAAACCACCACAAGGGGGGTCTTGGCACAAGCATGAAGTCAAGATTTCGCCTTGGGAGAAAGAGTAACAATAGATCTGGCAACAGAAGCAAAGCTCCATCCATCAGTAGCAAAAAGATGCTTCGGAGGAGGGACCATTTCATTCCTAGCATTAGAAGACCCAAGAACAAGTCTCTCAAAGAGTGCCCAGTGAGTCCAACAAAAAACACCCACACTACTAGTGCCCAAGTTAGTTTGAGTGGCACCTAGCACACCCTCATCGCAATCAACAACACCATCAACACCCAACACCCCCACATGAGAGCCAAACGAAGGCTTGGATAATGCTCCAACTACAACTAAATTCAAATTGCAGACCAGACAAGAGATGACAACAATAGGCAACTTCATTTTATTGTGAATATGTTTTAATTGTTGTTTAAATATCTTAGTCAACATATACACATTCAATATTTGTATTATATGCAATATAATTATTATTCTATATAAAATTACTACCATAATAAACAAATGAAAACATTCAAATATATTCAATAAATAACAGTACAAATAATAATAATATACATAGTAAAAAAAATATAATTCTCTTTAAATTTTAAGAATAATGTATTTTTTACAAAATGTATTAGGAATGTTTATAATATTAAAGATGTATTAATTAAAACAATAATTATAAATTTATTCAGATTATTATATTAATACTGTTAATACATTTTAAAATAATCATCAATATTAAAATAAAATATAATTTTAAACTTTATCTAATTTATATATATATATATATATATATATATAAGGTTTAGGGTATGTTATACTTCACCAATAAAAAGTAAAAATGTCTATGCCTTCAAAACAAAAAATCTATAAAACTACATGAGAAAGAAGCTTTACAGGAATTTGATGAGGATTTGGCGACTCACCTGATTGGATGCATCACGGATGCACATATGCAGAGGATGATTGTCGGCGAAAGCAGACCCACAAGTTTTAACAGATTTAATTTCATAGAATTGGCGCCCCTTTTCAAGTTGAAGATACTGTGCAGAACAATGAGTCTCACATTCAAGCAGTTGAGCCATAAAGAGAACCCAAAGCAGGTTTGAAGCCAAAAGGTCCAGAGAGTGCAAAATGCCCAAATAGAGTCACGTTTTCGCCCTGGATTATTCACAACAATTGTTGCCACAATACATATCAATCCTCCCACAGAGCTCAACACAGTTAAGTACACACTCTTGGTCTTGATGGGTCTGTAATGCCTATTGCAGAATAGCACAATGTTCCCCCAAATGAATGGAATGCTAGCTATGCCTATCACAGCAGTCACAAAAAAGTCCCAAAAATTCCATGGCGGATCATTTCTTCCTTCAAAACTTTCCATTCTTCGAATTGCTTAAATAAAACTGACTTGGATCTTGTTCCTGATTCAGGGGATTAATTGGGGTTTTCCATATAGGTTTGCCCTAATTGGGTAAAAAGCCTTCATACCATACTTGTGTATCTTGTCATCAGCAGAAATGAGATGGGACATATCATAAGGTAAGCCTTCTTGTGATAATCTGATCCAGAAACCAAATCCTTCCTTCTGGGTTTAGCTGGTCTCACTTATAAATCTGATCTATTTTATTTACAGTGTACCCATCTCATCAATTAGGCAAGTTCCATAACTCCAAACTTAGGTGAATTATCTCATGAGATCAAACGAGATAACAGCAACCAGATGATGGAAAATATGTTGGAATCTGATTCCAAGCTCAAAGCATGGCTTCTTACTTTGTCCTGTCTCACTTATGAGTACATAGTAGTAGAAAATACAGGATGCCATGCACAGTCCCTGGTTTCAAATTGAGGCATATTTTACATGAGCAAAATGAATCTGATAAGAAACCGAAATAGTGCCCCCTAGCTTGATCATACCTCACCAATATGTACACCCTTATCACCAGAATGCAAAACATGTACCCCTCATAACAGTAGCCATTACCCTTGCCACTGATAGACCTGTAAACCCACTATCACAATCTCAAGAGAATTCTTCAAAAAATCATCAATTTGTAAATATTGAAAAAATAATCAAAGAGTAGTAGTTCAATTGGATAACATAATTGGTAAGGGTAATGATATGTTTCTTGATTACACCATTTACCAAAGTTCAAATTCTCGCAGGTATGATATCAGGGATGAAGTAGGGATTGTACCCCATACAATTTTGGCAGAATGGATACCCCTCAGAATTTGACATTCAGCCAAAGAAGTATCAGTATAGGCTTGTGCTCCCTTATCTAATAATAAAATGAATTTGTGAACAATATAAAATCCTCCATCAAATTAAAAAGGAATTTTAGCCTATAGCAATTGAAAGACATAAATGATGCTCCTGTAACAGTGACAATTACCCTTGCCTCACGTAGACCTGCAAACTCACTATCAAATTGTAAAGATTGAAAAAACAATCAAAGAATCATAGTTCAATTGGATAAATTTGTAAGGGTGATGATATGTTTCTTGATTACACCATCTACCAAAGTTCAAATTCTCACAGGTATGATATCAGGGATGAAGTAGGGATTGTGTCCCATACGATTTTGGCAGAATGGATACCCCTCAGAATTTAACATTCAGCCAAAGAAATATCAGTATAGGTTTGTGCTCCTTATCTAATAATAAAATGAATTTGTGAACGATATAAAATCCTCCATCAAATTAAAAAGGAATTTTTAGCCTATAGCAATTAGAAGACATAAATGATGCTCCCATAACAGTAACAATTACCCTTTCCTCAAGTAGACCTGCAAACTCACTATCACAATTTGAAGTGACCTGCAAACTCACTATCACAATTTGAAGTGAATTCCTAAAAGGCATCAAATTGTAAAGATTGGAAAAAATCAAAACGCTGTTCAATTAGTTGTACACAATTGATGAGGATGATGAAATGTTAATTGATTACACCATCTGTTGAAGTTTCAAATTCTTATAAATATAAACAATGATATAAAGGACGAACTAGGAATTGTGCCTCATACGACTTTGGTAAAATGGATACTCTTCAGACTTTAGTTCTGAAAAAAAAGATATCAACATAAGCTTGTGCTCCCTTATCTAATAGTAAAATGAACTTGTATGATATGAAATTCTCCACCAGATTAAAAAAGGAATTTCTAGCCTATAGGCGGTATACCAGTGATTGAAAGACATAAATGATACTCCCAGATTTGAATCCCATCAGTTAAGGTAGCTCATGTGAAAACTATAAAGACCACATATTTTAGAACCTCCCAAATAGGATCCCTATTAGTACTGATCCCTCCATCTAAAGAAAAGAGGGGCCAGGGGAAGGGGCAGGATTTCTATTAAAATTGAATTGTGAACGCTTGTGCAGGAGTGAATCTTGCTGCTGAGCCAAGATAATAATCCCACTTTGTCTACTTAAAATTAATTAAAAAAGCTTCAGCTTTCAATAATTAAGAATCCCACTTTGTCTCAAGTGGGTTTCTGTATCAATCACATGGAAATGGAACATGAATCATTACATTTAACTCGTTTTCCCGCTGATTTCTCAAAGGAAAAACAATACTGACCACAAATGAAAAAATATCATTCAGAGAATCGCATACCTTTTGACTTCTTAGTTGTGGGCATTCTTCACGTTAACTTAAATTGCTTCGGAAGTCTGTCGGAGATTTTTACCAGGCCATAATCATCAACATAGTCTTCTCAGGAATGGGTTTTGAATTCTGAAACTAAATGGGCCCGTTCAATAACAATAGAAAATTTGGGTTGGATCAATTGGGTTTTCAAAACTATGCATTTCACATGATTTTTTTATGTGGACCATTGAAAGAATGACAATTGTGTTTCTTCGTACATTTAGTTTTGATATGTTGGAAGGCTCTGAAAAATTGGTAGCTACGTGGCTCCGTACAGAGACTACGAAAGAACATTCAACCACGGGATTCCAGTCAATTGCTAAGCAGTTGAAATGGTGTGATTTGTCAAATTCACAGCGTGTTGCAATTAAAATCGGTCTTCCGTGTAACAGGATTTTAGTCTGGCTATTCATTAATATCAGCTACTTCAAACTATAAGGTTAAATGACATTATTTCTGGTTGTTCTTCCATATGTAATGAAAATTCTATTATTGAATTTGTTTTTTGTTTTTTAAAAGTATAGATGAAGTGTAAAATTGTTATTTTTGAGGAAAGAAAGAATGAATGAATGATTTTAATGACTTCTACGAGACCAAACAGTTTAAGGGAGCACTGGATCACATTCGTAAGCTAACTCTAGATTCTTTTCCAAGTCAGACCTCCTCTTGTGAATCTTGACAATCAAACTAGCGGTCTGGTTGATCTTATCCTCCTCGAATAGACTGTGCATGTTGTTTGCCCCCGAACTGATTTCGTACTGAGAGCGAAGAGGATTTAGTATTTGATTATTTCAATTTTGTGCTTCTCAATATCTCAAGTAGAAATTTCAAATCATTCTCAATCTTTCAAAGCAACTTACTTGGCAAGTTCCCTATTTATAACTAAAGTTTCCTTTTCTTTAGGTTAGATTTCATTTTCTTTCATTAAGGTTTCATCATCATATATGATGTCGATGTCACATCAACATATCTTTTCCCAAGGTGTTACAAAGGCCCATAAAATGTGAGACCACTAAATGTGCACTAAATCATGTTTTATCGGTGTATTAGATGTGGCATCACATGATTTGTTGCTCCTTGAATTTAAGAAATACATTTCATTCAATTGTGAATAGTCATCATCGACATTAACAACTTTAAAGTCACAACAATTGGTGCAATATTGTCAAATATTGGACATTAAAGTGCTATTGAAAAACTATTGGAACACACTCAACTATTAGGCCCTCTCCCCTATTTCATTATTTACTCTATTTCAATTTTGAGGAGTACAATTACTTAATCCTCCAATATGACTAGAAAGTTTTTATATAAATTTTTTTTATATGAATAACATGTCTATTAATATAAAATATAATATACTTTCCATACAAAAAAAGTAGGGGGACCCGAGGTAACCCCTCATAAATCATACGAGTAGAGTCTAGAGATCAAAATACACATGGGAAAAGCCCAAAAATAGAAACACAAGTAAACCCCGAAAAGCTAGAAAATGGTAAACAATCAATTAAGCAACTAGAGCAGCAGGCATGATGAAGGATACCTATCATCCAACTTCCCTCGTACATTAACGAGGTTAGGAGTGACATCAAGGAGAGACCGCCCCTCATCAACAACAACCTCATCTTTGTCTTTATCTTCACGCATGAGCAAGATTGCCAATGTCGACCTAGGGAGCCATTTGGAGGAGCTCAATCAAACACCATCTCCACCAAAAGTTAGCCAACAACTATCACTGCCAGTTGACGATCCCCACCCCTGAACCAAAATTTTGTTGAAGTCTAATGCTAATAGAAAAGAAAACAGTCTCACAATTTTATTAATTTGAATTAATTAAATAAAATTTACATATGATGTATAAACTTGTCAACACATAAAAAATGTTGGCTTCACCTAATCATTTGTTTTATTCAATCATCATCAAATTCATGCATTCATCACATCATCTCTAAGAAGACACCATCACCTTATCACCTAAAATTATTAATTAAATTATTAAATTAATTTCATTAATAGTATTCATCCAAATTAAAAAATTAATTATATATCATTTATCCATCACACATTATCCATTAATACATTATTTTAATAATAAGTTCTAGCTCATGCACATTAATATTTCAATTAACTAATTATTATTTTCATTAATGTCACTTCATCTAGTTGACTCTAGAGTCTTATCATTTCACTCAACCTTATTCTCAATCATTTCCAATTTATTCATACAATAGTGAGGTCTCGTTGAATATTGCATGCGCTTAATTAAGTCCATGGAGGCAATTAACTAATATTTGATAACTCCTTACACTAAGTTGAGAAACTATAATTAATTTAATTAAAAATTAAAATAATACACAACTCTCCTACACATGTCACCTTTCCTCATCAATCCCCCAAATCATGGATTGGATCTAAAAATTTCAAAATGAATCTTAGTCATACATCATATTCTCTTGATAATCTACAATTTAAAACCATCTCTCACCATCTAATAGAAAAGTATCCAAATTTATATAAAAAACTATGTAAATTTGTTAATAAGGTAATGCTAATGTTATGCTAGCGAATTGAGCACCCACATCACAATGATAAAAGTTTCACATATATCCCATATGACGTTTGCATGTAAATGACTTGAGCATTGAATTTGTTTTAATTTGGTAGTGTTATATTTCTTCTATTTGCATGTATAGAGTTTGGTGCACTTGACATGAATGGATACATTTAACGTTTGTACCTATGAGTTCTTGTGAGTCTAAGCTTGTAGGTGAGCTCTTTTTTTAGAGAGTCTTTGAGATCAACTTTTTACATGAGCATTGTATCACAAAGTGGACATCATAGTTGTGCTTGGGAGGGTCGAGAGAAAAAATTTGATATATAACTTGATATATTTTCATTATTAATGAGCTATGTGAAAATTTAAGGTCTCTAAAAGGACCCTAGTAAGAAAATGCATACAATCATATGGAATTCCATTTGGACATATGACCTAGTTCACTAATCTACATATGCATTTTTTTGGATTTTTCTATAGATGTATATATTATAGAAAAATATAGAAATCATAGAAGATGTGTACACGCAGGTCTAAGTTATAGATCACAAGTATATACATATTAATTTTTCCAATAATGTAGATCAATCAAAACTAGGGTTTTTAATATGTATATATTATCTCTAAAAGTGTTTTAGTTTTGTTGAGAAAAATGATGTATATATAGTATTATGTATATGCATAGGTGTGTGTATACACATGATTGTATACATGATATTGTGTATATAAATGATATCATAAACAACATCATGTATTATAAACAATTGTGGGTTGCTCAAAGTTCTATTTTTATTTTGAGTGTCTTTAATTTTTAGTTATTTGGCAAGCCCCCTGGCCCTTGGTCATGTGGATGATTTGGAGGCATGTTAAACCCTTAAGAACCTAATATAGACCTTCTTAGCCATCAATTATGTAGGGGTCTTACACCAACCCCATAACTTTTTTCTTGTTGGTTGGATTTTTTATGTTTTTTATACATGTCAAAAATTTAGTTCAAATCTATACATTGTGGATTAGATCATTTTTTTTTCAAATTTAGCATAAAAATTATGTAAAATCATTTGAAAGTCATGCTTCATTTGTGATCTTTACAAGCTCATAACCTATGTAGACAAACTCATATTTTAGGTTTGTTTTTTTTTTTTAAATATCAAAAAAATAAAAGAATCTACTAGTGTACTATGTATTTGTTTTTTATTAGGTAAGTGGGGTTTTTGAAAGGGCTCATATCCCTTTTACAAAAGAGAAAGATTAAGCATTAAGCCTAGTAGAATATCGTGTAGTCTATATTTGTTGATTTATTACTATTTTTATGATCCATATTGGTCATTTAAATATAACATATATATCATAAGGTGAAGATCAAAATTGAGAATTACCAATCTTGTAGTTTTGCAAGACATCATTTTGAAGACTCATTTATGTAGATGCAAATAGGAGACTGGAAGCTACAACCTGTAAGATCTCACTAGGACAAGCCAACCACCAAAAGATGCCAACAAAAAAATGATGATTGATCTATCGATTGATGGATGATTATATTGTCGTGCCAATTGTGTCCACATCTCGCCATGTACTTATTCTTTTGATTCAAGCTAGACCCTTGATGTGATTGTTTGATACTTTCGCTACTAATATATTATTTTGTCCATATGATATCATTGTTGATGTCGGTAGTTGTTTATTCAGGCGATTCAATAGCGATCATATATGCATGATGTGTATGCTAGTAGATGTCATGATGTTATATGATGATGACTAGATGCATTCATATACTCATTTTGATATTTTGATTTTGAAACTAAAATGCTCTTATATTGTTATGATTTGATGCATTATCCTATGTGTTATGTTGATAGATTCATGGGTTTTATGTGCATTAAACTCTATGGGATTAATGACATGTTACAGATGGAGATTCAATGATATTTCAAGTATATGATGTGATAGACATCTAATGTTAAATAATTAAGTGTATGTACTTTCTTATGGCATATGATGATGTTTACTTTTATGCTATGAGTTACAAATGTTTGCTTACTATTATGCTTATATTATTACTTTTATGGATCATGTCTGGCATGTTTGTACGAAGAGGTATGAAGTCACAATTACTCATTTGTGAGGTCCAAACAATGTCTCGATCCCCTTTGATATTTGATATTATTTGTGTATGTGTGTTCTTCGACTATTATGCTAACAAGGATAGGTACCATGAAGATTGACTTCAACTGAATTGGTAGGTCTAAGCTTTCCCAAAACTATATACATACCTCGATGGTGGTTAAATAAGGAGGTAGTCATGTGGCCAATATCTATTTAGCCAGAATTGTCATTACAACTTTTGGATGGTAATTTTCCCTGATATGCTTATACACCCGCTATTTACATTTAGGAAATGCTTAGCTATGTTTGGTATGCATGATTTGGATATATGTTTTGGTGTGACTTCGTATTTTTATCATAACCATTTCCCATGTTCTTTGAATATGCCGCTCAGTATAGCCAGTTTATGAGTTTAGTGTAATTGTTACCGCAAACTAGTTTTTGTGATGATTTAATTATATGATGACTTTATGTCACAACCCATATTAGCAGTCAATTTAAGTTCCTAAAATTCAGGATCCGGTTACGAGTAAATAGTTACATAAATTTGGAATTCTCTTTAAATTTAATTTTAATATAAATAAATATCTAGTGTCGAAGAATCCCAACCATATATTAACAAAGAGTGGGCATTTAAAACTGAGAGAGTTAAAGAAAACAAAACATTAATCTATCTCAACTTTGCATCCTTGAAGAACAACATGCAAGACTCATCGGTAGGTAGATGACCTTGGAAACAAAAAATATAAAACACAAGTAGGGAACCAATTAAGAGGAGGAAGAGCCAAGCAAGGGGGAAAAACTAATACGGAAAGCTTGGGGGGTGAAAGTAGCTTGGAGATCATATTGTAAACCTTTAAGGTTCCATTTAAAAATTATACTTTTTGTTTTAAAAGGGTTGTTTGAATAATTATCCGCTTATCACATGGTCATTACTTTATGGGAATACCCTATTTTGAAGTATCTACTTTCATCTAATTTTTCGTGTTTAGCAGCGGACTGTAGAAAACCATCAACTATCCTTCTATAGTATTAAATATTTGATTTGACCTCAAATTTAAACATTCATGTTTAAATTGAGCTCTCAGTTGTCAGGAACCATTCTGGTAGCAACCACAAACAAGATAGATTTTTAGCACAATTTCTTTTTCCTATAAATTTAAACAGCTTAGGAATCCAATCTTCATTTTCTGAAAATTGTGTGTTGTTCCTACCCTCTGTGGATTTATCTTATTGCGATCATTAGAAGTCAACAATTTTTGTTAGAATCCTTAAAATTCTTTGTTGTTGGTGCCAAGAAAAAATGTATTTGTTGTGGAGAGACACAAGATTCCCCATTTGAAACTCAAGCCAATTCTTTACCTTCAGCACATTGAAGAACTATAGAGAACAATTTTTTTATTTTAATTTCATAAGTTTATTGCCAAATTCAATTCATACTATGATAAGAATTATTATAACAGTTTTTGCATAATTTCTAAATAAACTTTTAACTGTAAAGGTATCTTCCAAAAGTCTGTGTCATTCCTTGTTAGAATCAGCGCTTTGATTGGTTTGAAATAATTTATGAATTGTTGTACATATATACTTGGTTAAGGCATTTCAATTGACTTTTTACGCTAAATAATCAGTTATGTAATCCCAAAAATCAAGCTTGTAGGTTATTTTGTTTAAGTTGATACTTGGAATTTGGGAAGAATGTGTTAATTCAATTCACATTCTTGGCAATTAAATGCCAAAAACCAGTTTTAGCTTAGAATTTAGGCATGACCCTAGAAAATAAAGTGTCTCATTTCTTTAAAACCTTTATTTGTATTTTATCTCTGTTAAGAAATTATATCACATGGTTAGGAAATTTGAATTCCTTGGAATAATCTCTATTTAGTCAAGGGTTTATCCGAAACCTTGAAATGTAGCATATTTTCCTCATTTTCAATGAACCATTAGTTTATACCTTGCCTTTTAAGTTATTGGGTCAAGGCACAATGAAATAATTTTGTAGACTATAATATTTTAATGTGGTTTGAAATGAAATTGACACCACAAGCGATCTTGACTTAGCCAATGGCTTAGGCCTTCTAAGATAATAAATTCTAGAACAATATTTGGCTGACCCAAACTTTGAGATCATATTTATCGTTTATTTCTAGTTGACTGTATAGTCTTATCATTAATTGGCAAGCCATCTGGCCCTTGGTCATGTGGATGATTTGGAGGCATGTTAAAACCTTAAGAACCTAATAATAGACCTTCTTAGCCCTCAATTATGGAGGGGTCTTACACCAACCCCATAACTTTTTTCTTATTGGTTGGATTTTTTATGTTTTTTGTACATGTCAAATTTTGGTTCAAATCTATACATTGTGGATTCGATCATTTTTTTTTTCAAATTTTCGCAAAAATTTATGTAAAATCATTTGAAAGTCATGTTTCATTTTTTATCTTTACAAGATCATAACCTATGTTGACAAACTCATATTTTAGGTTTTTTTTAGTTTATCAAAAAATTAAAAGAATCTACTAGTGTAGTCTATTTTTTTTTTATTAGGTAAGTGGAGATTTTGAAAGGGCTCGTATCCCTTTTACAAAAGAGAAAGACAAAGAATTAAGCCCAGTAGAATATCTTGTAGTCTATATTTGTTGATTTATTACTATTTTTATGATCCATATTGGTCATTTAAATATATAACACATATCATTAGGTGAAGATCAAAATTGAAAACTACCAATCTTGTAGTTTTGCAAGACATCATTTTGAAGACTCATTTATGTAGATGCAAATAGGAGACTGGAAGCTACAACCTTTAAGATCTCACTGGGACAAGCCAACCACCAAAATATGCCAACAAAGAAATGATGTTTGATATTGATGGATGATTATATTGTTGTGCCTACTGTGTCCACATCTCGCCATGTACTTATTCTTTTTATTCGAGCTAGACTCTTGATGTGATTGTTTGATACTTTCGACTACTGATATATTCTTTTGTCCATATGATATCATTATTGATGTCAATAGTTGTTTATTCAGATGATTCAATAGTGATCATATATGCATGATGTGTATGCCAGTAGATGTCATGATGTTATATAATGATGACTAGATGCATTCATATACTCATTTTTAAGTTTTGATTTTGAAACTAAAATGTTCTTATATTGTTATGATTTGATGCATTATCCTATGTATTATGCTAACAGATTCATGGGTTTTATGTGCATTAAACTATATGGGATTAATGACATGTTATAGATGGAGATTTGATGATATTTTCACTATATGATGTGATAGACATGTAATGTTAAATAATTAAGTGTATGTACTTTCTTATGGCATATGATGATGTTTACTTTTATGCTATGAGTTATAAATATTTTCTTACTATTATGCTTATATTACTACTTTTATGGATCATGTCTGGCATGTTTGTACAAAGAGGTATTAAGCCATGGTTATGGATTTGTGAGGTCCACATGATGTCTCGATCCCCTTTGATGTTTGATATTGTGTGTGTGTGTGCATGCTTCGGCTATTATACTAACGTGGAAAGATACCAGACATATCAACTTCAACTGAATTGGAAGGTCTCAGCTTTCCCAAAACTATATACATACCCAGACGATGGTTAAATAAGAAGATAGTCATGTGGCCAATATCTATTTAGCCATAATTGTCATTACAACTTTTGGATGGTAATTTTCCTTGATATGATTATACACTCGCTAATTACATTTAGGAAATGCTCGGCTATGTTTGGTATTCAAGATTTGGATGTATGTTTTGGTGTGACTTTGTATTTTATCATAACCATTTCACATGTTCTTTTGTACATGTTGCTTAGTATAGCCAGTTTATGAGTTTAGTGTAATTGTTACCTCTGACTAGTTTTTGAGATGATTTTATTATATGATGGCTTTAATATTTTAATTGGAGGATTTTATATTTATTTTATTATTGATGAATTATTATTATTATTATGGAAGTCTTATATTTTATTTCTAGTTTTTAAGTCATGTTGGGCATGGGATGAAAAGTAACTTTTTAGTTCATTCTGATAACTTGGTTTTATGAGAAATTTGTGATTTTCTTCTTCAAGAATACATATGAAATTCAAATTTTATCTTGTGGGAAAATTTTAGAGATTGGATTTTTGTGGGCATTATTTCATTTGATTCCTTGGGTCTAATTCTATTTGGCCTTTGAATTTATCTTGTTTTGTGGAGTGTGCAACCTTCTCCCAAGCATTTGAAAGGTTATCTTGACTTGTGAAAAGTATGTTCATTCTCTTCAATTCTTGGTTTAAATCCATATTTGGTTTCTTGCAAATGATCCTAGAGGGTGAAATATGATTCTATGGATGCATTTTAGAAGTTTTGTGGAAGAAATTTTAGAGTATATGCTTATTTTGTATGCATTTTGGTGAATGAGGGTTTGGTACATTTTTAGGGCTTGAGCCTTCATTTTGATATTTTTGGAGTATGTAAATGTTGTTTTGGCATGTACATGATGTAAGATCAAATGAGTTATTAATTTATTTATATCTGGAAGTTCATATTTTGATGATTTTTGGCCTCTCATACCCAAATCTGAGTTTTTTGTCTTATTGTGCAAACATGTGATGTCGCCAATGAGGTTTTGTGTGGTAATGATATAATGAGGGTGATGGAAATCCCTTTTTTTTTAAATTATAAATTCATTCACTTGGTGAGGTCCTATTTGTGTATGTTAATGCTTGAAAGCATGAATTGGTACCTATGAGTGCTCATGGAAATCATTGGAACATGGTTGAGATAGTAATATTAGTGTCAAGAAGCATTCCAAAAACACACCATGTGTGTGTGGAGGATAGTGACCTCATCTTATTGCCACATGTGTGTATGTGTAGCCAATTGTGGGAGTGGCTCCCAATTGGGGGGGGGGGGGGTTTCAAGGCACAAAGGGGTCACCAAGGTAACCCATTATGGAGTCTTTATATACATTCATCCAAGTATTTTTTCTTCTTTTCAGTCAATCTTTGTGGGAAACTAAAACATCCATTACACAAGGTTTTGCCTTTCATGATTTGCTTCTGGATCTTTATGTTAAGTCAAAGATATTGTATCAATATACTTGATCACATTCAAAGAATCATTTTCATTTCCAAGGTATGACATATTTTATTTTATATATTTAGCCTCTAATAAATGACAACATGCTTTCATTTCCTTTATTTTGGTATTGTCATAAATTATAAGCACCTAAGTGGTGTACAATTTTACAACACCTACCCTAGTGTGTCTTCATTATAAATTTCATGATAGGACTTAATAATTGCACTTAACAAATACCTAATTCAAATATGCATCCTATATTCCTTCAATCTTGTTTGAAATTGAGATAAGTCCTTATTTCTAAGTGTTCTCCTCTATTTCTCCTCCAATCAAATAATTCACTTCATCTCTTAGGATCTATGTTACCATTTGCAGCCTTGGTGTTCTATCATGACCTCCAAACTGACAGTTAGATCTTATCTTGCATGTATTGATGATATGAGACCCATAGTTTTGATTTGGGCCTAAAATAGGTGGCATAGAATGACTTAGCCATTTTGTACCTTATGTTTTGAGCCCAAATTTGAATTGGGTACTTGTCTTGGTGATTTAACAAAGGATAAAGATTTACAATAATCTCTCTTGATTTGATCTCCAATTTTGTATAAAAGAAATCCTCACATTCCATTTTGGTGAGATGAAAGAAATTTCAAGTTTGGAGCCATAATTTGAAGACATATCATGAAGTGAGGACTGGAAAATCAAGGCTACATCAATCTTCTATCAAGAATTCAAGCATTCAAATTATTTTCAATATCATGATGCAACTACAAAATGATTGTGATGATGACTAGAAGATCACTGACTATTGATTGGCTTGTATCCTTCCTATGTGGATTTGGGTATGGTTTCTCGTTATATTCATATCTACATACTTGTGCTTTAGATATATACTTGTTACATGCTCTCAATCAAACATTGATTGCATTGTCATGTAGGGTTTTCTCTATCACACTAGGGTAGATCTTGAAATTCCATTTATGCACTCTTTCTTAGAGCAATTTAGACATACTCTAGATTCACGAGAATTACACACATTGTCTTTGTCATATTAGCTATTAGTGGAGGTGGAAATAACTAAAATAAGGAAAACCCCTATATAGCCATGCACATACACATTTCTTAGATTTGTAGATATAGAAGACCCTGGAAACCATGGTAAAAAAGTTTATGGCATCCTGACAAAAAGATAGTCAGTCTACAACTTGTCTCGACAAAATATCGATTACAAAATGACCTAGCCATTTTGTCCCTAGGTATAGAACATCTTAGTCATTTTTTTCTCTACATAAAGTAGTGAAATTTATCTTGCAATCAATTATAGGTCTTGGGATCTTAAAATATCAATTACATCTACTTTTAGAATTTTGATAGTTGGAAATTTAGATTTGAGACTTCATTTCTTCTACTTTGATTCCAGATGCATTAAAATCTATCCTAATCTCTTTCTACATCTATTTTCAGTCTAATTAGATAATTTCTTGTTTTAGTTAGTCATACAAGTGTCTTTCATCCTTTTTTTGATTATAAGAAACAAAGGAATAGAAAATCCAAAAGTAAAAATCTTACATTAGCATCCCTCCCACTTGGTGGTACTGATTTGATTTTTCTTGAAAGGGAAATAATTGTAATTGTGAAAGGGAAATCAAAAAGTATTGGAATTGGTTCTATAATATGTGTTGACTCTCATTGTTTGTCATTTTTGTCAACATATGTTTTAGATGAAGGCAAACAAACTGGTTAACAGTGATATATGGATGACTGACAAAAGTGTACAGCTATTGTACAATTATTTTCAGAGCATGTGAAGATATGAATATGCACATAGATGAGTTGTGACCTTACGCCTAAGGTCACTTGGCTTAATATTTCAGATGGAGTGAGTTACATTTGTTTTAGTGAAGACTGGTTATTGGATTGTAACAGTGGACAATGACAGAGTTAGTCTCTGTATTTTTTAGATAACTCTTATATGAGCATGATTTGTGACCTACGAGCTTAAGGCGTGGTAGAAGACATATTGGAGAATATTATTTGTGATTATGGAGTTTTTGTGTTCGTAGTGATGTCAACTGAAGCATGTGGTCTTGTGAAGACCTATTTGGAGCCAACTGGAGATGTGTAACGTGTTGTGAAGATGGCGAGAATGGATTTCAGATTCTAGAGTTTATTTGATGTATTGTAACTATTGTATACTTGTGTAAGGTACCATGTGTATCTTTTCAACGGTCTATTTAATTATTTATTCATTAGGGAAGTCTTAATTGGTTGACCTAATTGATTATTGTAATAGGGTATAAAGAAGAGTTATTTTTGGAGAATAGAGGTGTGTGTGTGTGTAAGCTGTGAGCTTGTATTTGTGAAGTCTACTAGATGTAGAGAAGAGGTTGTGATTAAGGAGCTTCATTGGAATTGATCAAGAAAAGACAGTTGCTATTAGATAGTTCATTGGATTGTATATCTTCTATACAATTTTATTTCAAATAGTGAGTCATGAAGGTGGATTTAACCTTCTTTAGGCAGTGAACCTACTATTTCTTTCTCTTGAATCCTAATAGGGGATGCCCTTTAATAGGGACTATGTATTGTATGAATTAATAAGCTCCTAATAGGGCTAAATCTTTTAGCAGGGATATTATACTTTTAGTACATCATTTTGGGTGTTAATTCCCACTAGGGTTTTACTCTTTATAGGGTTTCCTCGACAACAAAATAAATTTTGTTATGGTGTTGCATTCATTATATTGATATTCTGATTAAGTGTTTTGGTTTATAAAGATTAAAGTGTAATATTTTGTCTCTCAACTGATTCACCCCCCCCTCTTAGTTGTGTTGGTGGACTATTATTCCTAACAAAAAGTTCTTTGGAGTTTATTAAGAATTATCAGGCAATAGCCCATACTTATCATACAAGGAAGAATAATCAACCCACCAATATTGTTTTGTCTAAACCTCTTCTAGCTTCTCTACCTATGCTTCCTCTTGTACCTCTTCTTACTCTAAATCTTGGAAATGAGTATGATTTTGTAGAATAATTGCATGCTACTCCCACCAAGATATCTCTTTGGAAACTTCTTCAAACTTCCCCTACTTATCATAATGCATTAGAAAAAGCATTAATAACCCTATCTATTTCATCTCTTTTTCAAACCAATATAAATTCTTTATTAGAGTGTATGCACACAACTAATACTAAAGCTCAAATTTTTTTGACACAAGATGAGTTACCTCCTAAGGAGATCCAAGATCAACATGACTCTCTTATGGATATTTTCCTTACAAATGGTAATCTTATTCATAGGACATTAATTCATAATGATTCAAGACTTAATGTTTGTAGTATTGACTTGTTACACAAGATAAAAGTGGATATTTTTACAATCAAACCTAATTCTATACCTATTCATGGTTTTGACAATGTTTCAAAATAAACTTTGGGTATTATCACTTTACCTATCAAAGTGGGTCCTATCATTTTGTCTACTCCTATTCATGTCATGAATGGTACTTTTAATTGCAATCTCCTCTTGGGTAGACCATGGTTACATGCCATGCACACAAACCTTTCAACACTTCATGAAAAATTAAACTTCATTTTCAATAATATTATGTACACTCTTGTTGCTAATGATAAAATGCAAAAAAAAATTGCATACTAAATTTGATGCTAAACCTATTCAACATGAGACACCTTCATCAACTCAAAACAATTCTTCACATACTAGTGTCCTTTTGGACAATAATTGGGATCCTTGGATTTTTGCACCCTCTTTTATAGAAGAATATAAGATTCCATCAATAGAATCTAAACAAAGTGAACCCATTCATGAACCAAAGATAACTTCATCTCTTCTTGATCAACTTAATAACAACTTTTTATTTGCTTCAAATTCTAATGAGTCTCCTGAAACTCTTTCCAAACCTAATTGTTATGACATAGTGACCTATGAAGCATCATTATCTCTTTCTGATATGGCTTCTCGTTATAGTCTTGGTTATCATCTTCTAGATAAAAATAGTTTTAGTGTTAATGGATGTGGAATATATGAACAAGTAATTGAAGTCCCACTAGGAAATGATGGAAATGAGCATTCTTTTGGCCTAGGGTACAATCCTATTAAGCCACCTAAGAAATCTGATAAACCTTCTCTCAATATTAATACTATCTCTAAATAATGTCTCTTTGTTGTTAATCATCATCTCATCGATAAAGATGACACATCGGTGATACCTTCCCTTGACATTTTTAGTACCAATTAGTCTTTGGATGAATTTTTAGGAGCATATAACAATCTTTCTCATTATCATCATAATCGTCATTTTTGTTATTGTTTAAATGTGGAAACATACTTTGGGAAAGATTATTTTCTTGAAAAGATACATGAGTTTCATTTGCCTATGGATATCCCTCAACAAAGTAATCTCTTTATTTTCGATATCATTGGCATGCAAATGAATCATTAGAATTCAGAAAAAGTGATCAAAATTGGAAAATGTTTAGATGAACATGAACAACATGAACTTTCTTCTCTTCTTATTGAGTTTCCTAATATATTTTCTTAGACATATTCTAACATTCTTGGAATTGATCCCAATATTATGAGTCACAATATTGTTCTTCCAGACACAAAATCGGTGAAGCAAAAAATTTGAAAAATGAACCCTAAAATTGCTTTACTTGCACGAAAGTTGAAATTGAAAAACTTCTTAACACTAGTTTCATTCATCCTAATAATTATCCCCTTTGGATTTCAAACAATTTTGGGTGTTTTGAAAGGTGAGAATAAGATTCTAATGTGTACTAACTTTCATTATCTCAATAAGTTTTCTTTGAAAAATGACTTTCCTCTTCATAACATAGACATGATAGTGGATTCTATAGCTAGGCATGCTTTACTATCCTTCATGGATGGTTTTTAGGTTATAATCAAATATTAATTCCTCCTTAATATCAATAGAAAACTACTTTATAAATACCTTGGGGAACCCTTTGTTGGGTTGTTATGCCTTTTGGATTGAACAATGTTGGTTCTACTTATCAACGTGCTATGACGCTTATCTTATATAATTATATCCATGATATTTTAGAAGACTATGTTGATGACATTTTAGCCAAGTCTATTGCTTGAACAGACCATGTTCATATTCTTAGACAAATATTTCAACATATTTGTAAATATAACATCCATTTGAATCTCTAAAAAAATGCTTTTGTTGTAGATAGTTGGAAACTTCTTGGATTCATAATTTCAAATAGGAGCATTGAAGTGGATACAAAAAAAAATGATGCTATTGTCAACATGCCACCTCATTGCAATATATCACAACTTCATAGTCTACAAGGGAAAATTCAATCTATTCATAGGTTTGTGTCACACCTTGTAGATTAAACAATTCCTTTCACTTCATTGTTAAACAAGGATAACACATTTTCATGGAATAAAGGTTTTCAAAAAGTTTCTGATGAATTTAAATAATATCTTTCTAATCCTCCTATTTTACAACTAGCTTTACCTAATCAACCATTCCTGCTATACTCTTATACTCCTTCTCATGTTCTTGTGACGATTTTATCTCAACATGGTTAAAATGAAAAAGAGCAATGTCTGTATTACATAAGTTATACTTTTATTGACTATGACATTCGATACACTCTAATAGAAAATAATTGCCTTGCTTTGGTATTGGCTACTCAAAAGTTAAGACATTATCTCCTTAACATCGATTTATGTTACTATAAAGTTTGATTCTTTAAAGCTTCTGTTCTCTAAGAGTGATCTCTTGGGAGTCCAGGCAAAGTGGGTGAGTTGTTAAGTGAATTTGATATCAAATTTATTTCTAAAAAAGAAATCAAAGGAAAAGCTTTGACTGATCATTTGGCCAAAGCTCCTTCACCTAATAATACTTCTAATCCAACTTATTTTCCTAAAGATATACAATCACAAACTTATCCAAGAATCTTTTCAAAACTTCATTCACTAGCCTCATGAAAGTACTAGGTGCATTAGTCAGACCAAAAGGCATAACCAACCATTGATACAAACCTTCATTAGTCTTAAAATAATTTTTACATTCATCCCCTTCTCTAATCCTAATTTGATGATAACCACTCTTCAAATCAATCTTTGTGAAATACTTTGCTCCACTCAATCTATACTTTATTGTTATCTTGTTTATAGCTCTAGAATCAATGCACATTCTCCATTCTCCATTCTTTTTTGGTGCTAATACAATAGGTACTACACAAGGACTCAAAATTTCCCTAATCAAACCTATCTCAAGAAATTATTGCACTTGTCTATTCAACTCAGTCTTTTCATCAAGTGTTAACCTATGTGGTGCTTTATTAAGCAAACTAGCTCCAGGTATCAAATCCATACAGTGACTTATACTTCTCATGGGAGGCAAACCATCAGGTACATTATCAGAAATGATGTCATGAAATTCAATCAAAAAAGGTTTAACCTCAGGTGAATGTTCTAACTCATCTCATTTCTCAGTTTTCCTTGGAATTAAAGAAAAACAAATTTTATGTTCTTTCATTTCTCTTGCAAACTTTTTACCCTCAACCAAGCATACTTTGATTTTAGTACAGTGACCTTCATCAAAATTCTCTACCAAAGGCAATAATACTTGTTTCTTTCCATCCATCTAAATATTATATTGATTCAATTTACCATCATGCAAAGCTTTCCTATCATATTGCCAAGGTCTACCGAAAAGAATATGATAACAATCCATAGGCATAATATCACAAAGACTTCATCATGATAATTCCCAATTTTGATTTTAACAAGGCATTTCTCACTTACAAGTAGTTTATGCTCCTTTTGGATCCAAGAAATATGGTAAGGCTTAGGATGTCTCAATCTCTGCAACTGCAACTTGTTAACCAGCTCTTCGGATGCCAAATAATCAGAACTTTCACTATCAATGATTACCTTGCAACATTTGTCATTGATCTTACATCTGGTCCTGAATAAACTTTTCCTCAAAAAAGGTTCCTCATCAGCTTCTTCATTCCACAAGATCCTTCTTAGCATCAAGTTCTCACCATGTTTAGGTTCATTAGATAATTCCTCAACTTCTTCACAAGCCAAATTGTTTCTACCATTACCTCTAGTCTTCTTTCCAGAGTTAGTACATTCAAAGGATCTATGCCCTTCTTTACCACATTTGTAAAAAGTACCTCTTGTAATACCCCAAAATTGGGACCTTATAATTTCAATCAATTTTGGTGCATTTTCTTCAATTTTACATCATTAAAGTCCTATTTTACTAGGTAATTTTCTCTCTCCTACCTGACTTTATTTGACTTGGTGTCAATTGCAAAAAACCCTAAATTGCATTAATCTTACACTATAATTAATTCCTAAGTATTCAAATTTATTAGCTAAATAATCCCTATGATAAATTAATTTAATTCTAAAGTCCTAAGTGCTTTAAATTAAATTAAACCCACCCCCTTTAGCTAATACACATAAAAAGGAATTAATATTATTTGGTTATTTGAATGGATTATCTTATTTGGATTTAATAATTCAAATTATTTGAAGGGTCACCCATATGTGGCAATAATTCATTCTTTTAATTAAGTAATTCCTAATATTTGTCTCAATTGGAAATGAAGAATCCACCATTTCATTTCAAGAAACTCTTCATCCTCTCTCCCGGATTTTCTATATTATGAACCTTCTTCCTCATTCAAAAGAAGGCAATTGTGAGAGTATCTAAACTATAGCGAAATTTGGTCTCAATTACTTCATATTTTCAAGCTTTTATTGCATATTAGATTAATCTTCATTTCTAGTTAATTGCATTCTCATATTTAGTGTAATTTTCTTATTGCTATTAGCTTAATTTTCATATTTCTTTCAAGTTCTTAGACTAAAATTTGCACTTCATTCTTAGATTAATGGCATATTCATCTTAGATTAATTGCAATTTGTTTACCTTTCAAGCTTTCAAAATCCTCTGTATTAGCTCGGTCTTTTGGTTGTTGGCTCTCATTCTGAGAGTAATTCAAACACCCCAGTTAATTAGGAGGCAACAGGTTCAATCAATAGATATTGTGAATTGATTAATTCATACTCCTCTTCATAATTTTGATGATCGAGAAATGACTATGTTGTGTCTATGGCTAGATTAGAGGTCCGTGTTCAGCTATAAACATTTTGGCACCCACCGTGGGACAGAAAAATCATTTCTAACCTCACTCTCAAAATTTTTTGACAAGAAATTTGAACTCTGTCGTGCATCTGTACTTCACTGTGTACAGAATTTCATGCAAGATTCTAGAGTGTGTCATGTGAAGATTTTCTCCCAGTAGCATTCTATCACATGAAGAAACACTTTGTCATGCAAGTCCTTGTACTTTCTCATGTAAAGTTTTACTGTCAATCATTTAAATTTTCCAGATTCTACAATTTACTGTTACTTTTCCTGACATTTACTTTTTGTTGTTGCTTTCATATTCCTGATTTCTGCTATAGCGTAATAGTGGTCTACAGGGTACTCATCGAAGACATATAAAACTTGCTAACATTTTTCTTACAGGATGGTTGTCGAAGATCATTTAAAATGTTGTGCTTGTTTTTATTGCTTTCATTCACATAGTATAACTAGGGCTTTGTTAAAATTTCTTTCCTGATAGAAAAGTAGGGGAATAGGCTCTTCATTACATGGAAGTGGTGCCCATGAATGAAACTAAGACCCTGATGTTACTATAATGATGGATACCTGGGGAAGCAAAGCAAGGTAGTGAACCAGGGGATTATGCTCTTTTCTCTTGGAGAGAACCAAAAACCCAAAAGCTTGTGGATTTGGTGGAGTGAAACTAGCTCAGTGATGAATATGCTTGATGTGTTTGGGTAAGGTGAAGAGCTAGAGAAGTATTCTCTTCTCTCTTTGAGAGAATCAAAAAATTCAACCCTCGAATCCAAGCCAAGTTGTGTCACCTTTAGAGGGCCTGCTGGAAGTTGAACCTCCGGGAATGACCCAAGTGAGTACACACCTATCGCCGGTGATTCCACCTAACTATAATAAATAATTTTTTGTTGAGTCTAAAGACTCCAAAACCATGTTAACTTCATTCTCTTGATTTCGACTATCATCTTGAGAAGGCTCCGTCTGTTGTGCTGAGTGGCGCTGCTCCTAGCCCTACTTGCGGGGGTGTATGACTTTTAGGTGTTGGTGTGGCTGTGAGGCCTCAACCCTGTATTAGGGGCACTAAAGGTTAGTGTGAATGGAAGTCCACTAAAAAATTTCCCTAGTTAGTTTCCTACCCGGATCACCTCTGAAAGGAGACATAATCTTTGCACGGGGAGGGGGAAGAATCTCTCCCATAGATTTTCACCATAGGCATGTAGCTGGACGTTTGAAGGTGGTATATGACACTGGCCCCTACTTCAAGGGTAACCTTTGAACATATACTATTGAGTCCTTGGAAACACCAAAAACACAGGTGCCCTCTAGGGGGTGACATGACTGTGTGAGGTGAACGCATGCGCATAAGCAGTGGAGCAAAGGTTTTGTCTTCTCACCATTTTTTTTTGTAGGGATAACTATGTGTTTTTTATCGAGTCTTAAACTTGTCCATCATGATTAAACAAAAACTCCCATGATACTGCCAAGTTGCTTTGTCCTTGGTAGGTATGTTTGCAACTACTTCTTGTGTCACCATTGCTTGTTCTAAACCTTCATGCTTGTAAATGAATGCTTGAAACCTTCAAACTGAGATTGTTGATTAAATTGTCCTTCAAACTGTTTGAAAACTAGAAATTTTGTTAGAGAACAGTTCAGGCTGTGTGTCAGAATTTGACTTTTTACCTCAAAATCTGTGTTGAACTGTCAAACTTTGGTTCTTTCCCGTGTGAAATTTCACTCTTCAGAGCATTTCCTCACGTGAGATTTCATTCTTTCACATGAAGTTTTTCATTCTCTCATGTGGCCCAGTACTTTCTCGCGCGAACATGTACCCTAGTTTTCAAAATAGAGACTTATTTCCCATTGACTGGTGAACTTTTTACCTAATCTGGTTTTTGTCTGAGGTCTGTTTGTTTGTTTTCCTGTCATCCACTGTTAGAAATTGAGTGTCTCAAGTTGAGAACCAATTGATTATTGTTTTGACTCATTTTGTCTCTCCTTTGTTTATCTTATATCTTTATGCTTTTGTACCTCACATCACGATAGTCTTATCTCAGCTGTTCTAGCCATACTCTTGACAATTCGTGCCAGGTCCATCTCACATCTTGGTTTTTCTAGTCATTTATCTCCTTTTCGCTATCTTAGAGATAGAGTTCTAGCATTATCCTGAGTCTTCTCTTGTCACATCTTTGTCTATGACTGTCATGACTAGAAGTGGCAACACTCATCCCATTTGTAATACTAGTCAAGGTAGAGGTAGATCTCATAATCAGGAAACAAGTTGTCCCGAACCTATTGTGCAATCTAAACATTGTGAGGGATCCTCAAGTTCTTCGTTGAGTACTTTGAAAGATAGCCTATCTCAATCATCACCTCCAGTGTTCCAAGAGTGTTTTAATCCATTGTTTCAAGCGCAACCTGGTTTCTCATTTCAAGAATAGGACAACTCATTCTTCCAAAACAACTCATTGTTTCATAACTTTGGAAGACCACTTCCTCATACTAGTCCTATCATTGAACCTATTGATCCTATTGATGATATCGACTCATTCAAACTTGTTGACCCTCTTGATCCTATTCACGCACCAAATGTTACCTTAGCTATGCCCTTTCGGCATTGTTCATATCATTTTACTGAGTCTTCATTTGTTGCACAGTCCTACGACAAGATGGGAGATCCATTCAACTTCCAACCAGGCAAATACAACCAAACTTATGATCAATCTCAAAACAAACAACATCATGGTCAATCTTCCAATGACCAACATCATGCTCAACCTCGAAATGAGCAACGTTATGATCAATCCCAAAATGATCAGAATCAGCACCAAGCTCAAAACAAAGCTCAAGGTGGTCAACCAGCGTATCACTATCGTCCTCCTCTGTATTATCAGAGTCAAGATCAAGTCCCAAGCATTTATGAGATTCTTGGCAATGATGGTGATGACACAATAACTCAAAATGATATAGACGCTGCGAAAGAAAACAAGGTTCTTATCAAGACGATGGAGATCCTCCTTCTAGAGGAGAAGGAAAAATACTCTCTTGAGCTGGCCAAGCAAGGGGCCAAGTTACCCTTAGATTATCAAGTTGAAACTCTTGTGGCCAAGGAAGAAGAGACTGAGACCGCTAAGTTGCAAAAGATGGTCCAAGACATGCAACATCAAATTAGCCAACTTGCAAAGAATAAGGACAAACCCGCACAATAATTCACAATGGAAAGCATTTGTCCTTTCCCCTTTGATAGGAGTCTTCACATGCCACCTTTTCCCAGAGGTGTAGAGCTTCCTAAATATGAAAAATACTTGGGTACTATCGATCCCCAAGATCACCTAAGAGAGTTTGGCTCTTTATCCATGGAATTCATACATGATCAAACCTATCTTATGCACCTATTTCCTCGTAGCTTGGGTGGACCAGCTATGGAGTGGTTTTCTCAATTTCCCACTGGCATTAAGACTTTTGATGAAATGGCTAATCTATTTCTCCAACATTACTCTCATAATATTCAGCATTCGGTCAACATTCAGGAACTTTGCAATTTGAAATAGTGTCAAGGGAAATCTTTTCTAACATTTCTCCAAAGGTGGAGACAATTATGTACAAGGTGTCCTCACAAGCTACCAGAGTCCGAGAGACTCGACATTTTTTTGGACAATCTTGTCCCAGAATTTGGATACCAAGTGCAATTACAAGGTCCCCTAACCTTTGATAGCATGATTAAACAAGCGGTGCAAATAGAGGCCTTTATGATCAAGAAAGAGGAATTGACTTTGAATAAGGACAACAAACAAGGATCTTCTTCCTCAAATATAGATAAAGGGAAATTTGTCAACAAGAATATAGATGTTGTGAATGATGGAGTGGTTGACAATGTGACCCCGAAGCTTGCTAAGTCTTTTTTCAATCTCTCTTCTAGCATACAGGTGATCAAAGCTACTGAAAAGCCTATGATAAAAAACCAGCAACCTTCAAGGTTTTGTAGGAACAAACCTTGGGCATCTCGACCCAAGTGTGAATTCACTTCCTTGGGAGAACTGCTTGATGTGGTCTATAAAACTCTTGTGTAGAATTAGATACTTACTCCTTTGGAAAAGTTTCTCTATGACCCACAACCATGACCTCATTGGTGGAATGACAACACATATTATGACTATCACCAAAATAAGGGTCACAAGACTTCTACTTGTCTTCAGCTGAAACATAAAGTCCAAGATTTGATTGATAGCAGTGAGTGGTGACATTGCTGTGGATGGCCATAACAAGAATTCAAACCATCAGGCATTCAAGGATCCCTTCCCTCCTCATGAGAAGGGTGAATCTTTGAAGACTAAGAATACCAATGCTAAAGTCAATTACACATACACTAACGATGAAAATGTCATTGGTATGATCAAACTTGTTGAGGTTGAGTATTGTGACATGATTACTATTAAGGGGAGCAACGATGCTTCCAAACCTAAGACTCCTTTCATCTTGCATATTTCCATGTCTCATTCATCTGAATCTGAACAACCTCAGGATTGTGCCAATGTTGTTACTCAATCACGTGGAAGGATTGTTTTGAAAGGTCTTGATCCTCCTGTATCTTCTCCGAAACAAACTATGGATAAGACTGTTGTTGGCCGTGCCAACAAGAACATGAAATCGGTCCCTACATCTAGCACGACTAGTTATAGCATCTTAGATCAGCTCCAACAGACCAACACTCAGATCACCATTTTTGAGTTGTTGAAGATCTCACCTACTCACAGACAGATTTTGGATAAAGCCCTCACCGAGGCAAACATCCCCAAAGATCTTGATCTCAACCAGTTCTAATCTATGGTGGCTCATTTGACCTCACCTCATTATTTGTCCTTATCCAAATAAGATGATCACTCTCTGAGCCATCTGCATAATGCTCCCTTGCATATAGAAGTCATGATAGGCCCTAAGCATGTCCGCTGAGTGCTCATAGACAATGGTGCTGATCTCAATATTTGTTCTGCTAAGTTGCTTACCCAGCTAGGTTATGATGAGGATTGTATAGATTCCTGCAAGAAGATTACTATCAAAGCTTATGATGAAGAGGAATGCAAATCCCAAGGTTTAGTTGTGCTACCTATCCGCGTAGGACCTATTGAGAGAGATGTTGCCTTTCAAGTTCTAGACATTCCTCTTGCCTACAATATCTTGTTGGGTAGACCATGGATTCATGAGATGCAAGTTTTTCCATCTACATCCAATCAATGCATCAAGTTTCCATTCCATGGAGTGGAAGTCACTGTGCCTACTAATACCAATTATTCTTGCAATACCCTTGCCCAATCTATAGATAGCTTTGTTCTAGCTAATAGAGAGTCCACTAAGTTCTATGATGCTAAGCTCAAAGAAATGGAACAAACTCTAAAACTTAAGGATACGGGCATGGGAGGATATCGAATTGAACTTGTGCTATCACTGGCTGCTTTCCCTCCATCTCCACATTCTTATGGGAGACCTTTTGAGAGTAAAAAACCTTCTGATGACTCTCCTCAAACATTCTATGATGGCACCTTTGTACGTGCCTCTACACCTTTAGAAGATGAGGATGAAGAAAGAGCTATCACAGCTTGGATCTATAAAGGGAAAGAAACATCTGAAATGACTACTCCACCTCCAGACTTGGAGCAAGAACCATATAGTGAGGCCTTCAAGATCACAAAGTGCTTTGGCTATAAAGGGAGTGGTCCTTTAGGAATGAATGACAATGGTTTGCTAAAACCCATTAAAGCTACAGGTCACCGCACAAAGGATACTACTGGCTTAGGCTTCAAAAAGATCCCCTTTCATTTAGGGATAAATAAATTTGTGCCAGAACCTAAACCTAAACCTGAACCAGAATTTGAAGATACTACCCCAGAGGTAAATCCAGAGGCTAGCTCAGATGAAGACACATTCCCATATCCTATTCCTTGAGAATTTGCTGCACTCTTCACAGAACCAGATGAACCTATTATACCTGTCCACATGGTAGAGATTGATAGTGATTTTGATGAGACCGCTTCAGTGCATTAACTCACATATGACCAATGGAAAGAAATATAAATGGATGATTCAGATTCTCAGGGTGAACGATACATACCATCGCATTTCCAAGAGTGGTTTGAACAAGACCAACTTCAACAAGCCATTAATACTGCAATAGATGAAGATGAGTTAAATGATATAGCCAGTGCTAATGGAATTCCCACATCAAGTATTGACTCACATGAGTATGAGTTTAACTCTTTATCTGATGCTACTTATGATAAAGATATAGACATGGTGCATACCTATGAAACACTTCTCGAAGTAGGTGAAGGGTCTAGTGTTAGGACGCATGAATTAGATGCCATCAGTGTTAAATTGTCATCTACTTCTGACATGGGGTCTCATAGGGATTCAAACGCTCCTTTGGACGAGATCACTCTAGGTCTTGAATTGCTCATCCATGCTTTTGATGATTATTCCATGAATGCAATTGAACCAGCCACTACTTCTCTCTCATTCAAAAATCCCGAGTTGATAAACTGGAACTCCCCCTCCTCATCTAATGAAGTCCCAACATTCCAAAATGATTATGCTCTAGCCTGTTACCTCCATGCTATTGAACTTGTAATGTCCTTCACCAGTGAAGGCAGTGTCAGCATGACAGAGGAAGATATCAAGTATCTTAGTCAAAAAATTAAAAGAAGAAAAAATAGATGCTCTAATGGTGAAAACCACATTATGGCAGTATCAGAGCCAAAAATAGTAAAAGTAAAAGACATATCTGAGGGTGAAAACCTCTCTGAGGCACCCAAGGATGAGATACTTGATACACTTTTGAGCCACTTTCAAGAGAGATCATCAGTATTGATCGAGCCAACACAACCAGTAAATTTGGGTACAGAGGCTGCTCCACAAATTATTCATCTAGCATAGTCATTATCTGCAAAAGAAAAGGAAGAGTTCACTAGCTTCTTTCAAAGCAAGAAAATAAACTTTGCATGGACTTACTCTGACATGCCTGGATTAGACCCCAATCTAATCATGCACCATCTGTCCATTGCACTAGGTATCAAGCCTATCAAACAGAAGCTTTGAAAGATGCATCCACACGTGGCACTTTTAGTCAAAGCAGAGCTAGAGAAGCTTCTTAAGGCTAGTTTCATAAGGACTATTGACTATGCAGAGTGGATCTCAAATATTGTTCCAGTCACCAAACATGATAAATCTATTCATTTGTGCACAAACTTCTGGGATCTAAATAAGGCATGTCCAAAAGATGACTTCCCACTACCCAATATTGACATGATAGTGGATATGATAGAAGGATACGAGATGTATTCCTTGATGGATGGCTTCTTTGTCTATAATCAAATAAAAGTTGCACCAGAAGATCAAGAAAAGACCACTTTCACATGTGCTTGGGGCACCTTCTGTTGGAATGTCATGCCCTTTGGGATTAAGAATGTTGGAGCAACATATCAGAGAGCTATCACTACCATTTTCCATGATATGATGCATAAAATAATGGAATATTATGTGGATGACACTTTAGCCAAAAGCATGTAGTGGAAAATTCATCTTACAGATTTGGGTCCCATACTTGATCGCATGGAACAATTTAGTCTCAAAATTAATCCCAAAAAATGTGCATTCAGTGTCACTTCTAGGAAACTCTTGGGTTACATTATTTCAGCTAAAGGCATAGAGGTTGATCCAGAAAAAGTTCAAGCTATTATGGACATGCCTCCACCTAAGAACATCAACCAAATGAGAGGACTTTAGGGAAGACTACAATCTATCTGGCGCTTCATTTCACAGTTGGCTAACAAGTCACAACCGTTCACTAAAACTTTGCATAAGGGTGTGACTTATGAATGGAATGAAGAATGTGACAGAGGACTCACTCAAATTAAATAGTATCTTGCTAATCCACCTATATTGATGCCTCCTATTCATGGGAAGCTGGTCATACTATACATCTTAGCCACTAACACATCTTTGGGTGCTCTCCTAGTTCAAGAAGATTAGGACACAAAAGAGAGAGCCATTTATTATATCATCAAAAAATTGGTTTCATATGAAATGAATTATTCTGTCATTGAGAAAGCTTGTCTAGCAGTAGTGTTTGCTTCACAGAAGTTGCGACATTATATGCTTGCTCACACTACAAGGCTCATGGAAAAAATTGATCCACTAAAGTACTTACTGAGCAAGGCTGCCCTCACGGGTAGATTAGCAAAATGGGTTATGATACTCAGTGAATTTGACATTGAGTATGTAGAAAGAAAAGCTATTAAAGGACAAGCAATTGTTGATCAGTTGTTGGAAGCTCCTCTGAAAGATCACTAGCCTTAAACATTGAATTACCAGATGAATCTATCATGCTTCTCACACATTAGGCTTGGAGCATGTTCTTTGATGGATCATTTAGTTAACAAGGGTCAGGTGTAGGCATTTTGTTCATAACACCTCAAAGATACTCATTGCCAAAAGCTTATAAAATGTTGTTTCCCTGCACAAACAACATTGCCGAATATGAAGCTCTCATCAACAGTATGAATATAGCCATTGAATGGTGTGTGGATGAGCTTAAGGTCTTTGGAGACTCTTAGTTAGTCATCAACCAAGTTAATGGTATCTATCAAACAAAAGATGACAAGCTAGTTCCTTACAAACAAATGGTGGATGATCTCAAACAGTATTTTGCACACATTTCTTTCCAGAAAATTCCAAGGGTAGACAATAAACTATTCGATGCTATGGCCACTCTTTCCTTAATGTTACAGATGCCAGAAAATGACTTCAGACATGAATTCCTGGTGGAGGCATTACACTACCCTGCCTATGACATTCCTGAATCTAGGATGATCTGTTCAGTCATTGGACATGATTCATCCCGCTACCACCATATCTATTCCTACCTCCATGACCAAATCATTCTCAACACCTATACCTGGAATGAAAAGCATCACCTAATTCATAATGCTTCACAGTATGTCATCATAGCAAATGACTTGTATAGACAGGGTCTAGATGGTACCCTCCTTAGGTGTCTAGAACTCGATGAGTCCAAACATGTGTTAGCTGAGGTACATGAAGGTATCTACGGGTCTCATTCGAGTGGTCTGACATTATCTTGTAAACTTATTAGAGCTGGTTACTACTAGCCAAATATGGAGAAAGAAGTTGTCCAATATGCCAAGGCTTGTAAATAGTGCCAATTTCATGAAAATTTGATCCATGCTCCTACTAAAGAACTTATTCCTTTCATCAGTTTCTGGCCATTCTAGCAGTGGGCCTTTGATTTGGTGGGTCAGATACATCCTTCTTTAAGAGGACATAAGTTTATCATCATAGCTATATATTACTTTACTAAGTGGGTTGAGGCAGTGCCTCTAACTATAGCTGATAGCAAGTCTATGGCTATGTTTATACTAAACTATATCATCTGTAGATGTGGTGTACCCTCATCTATTATCACTGACAATGGGGGATAATTCAAGAAAAAGGACTTGAAAGAGTTATGCACCAAATTTAGGATCATTCAGCATTGGTCGTCTATCTATTATCCCCAGGGTAATGTACAAGCAGAAGCTTCTAATAAGACAATTCTCAAAATCTTGCACAGAACAATTCATAAATCTGGTAGAGATTAGCACCTCCAGATTAATTTGGCTTTATGGGCCTATAGAACAAGTATTTGAACACCAATGGGAGTCATGCCCTTTGCCCTTGTTTATGGAGTAGATGCAGTATTGCCTATTGAGGTCGAGATTCCTACATTGTGAATCTCTCTGAGAGGCCTCATCACTGATGAAGAAAATAGAATATCCTGGCTTCAAGAGCTAGAATTACTGGATGAACATCGGAAGGTGGCATTCAATCATCTTTGAGCATACCAAAAGAGAATGACTAAAGCATACAATAAGAAAGTAAGACAAAGGGAATTTCAAGTGGGTGATCTCGTCCTAAGGGAAAACCCCAAAAATTAGCAGCAGCGAGTCAAGAAAGGGAAATTTGAACCAAACTAGCTTGGTCCATACATTATTACTGCAGCATTTGGGTCTGGCGCATACCAACTATCTACTACTGAAGGAGAACAGCTCAAAGAGCTGATCAACACTCTTCACTTGAAGAAATTCTATAGCTGAGACATTGCTTGTATGCTCATGTACATACTTATTGATCCTGAAAAAACCCAAAAAAATGGTATATTGTCAAAAATCCTAAAAATTGCAAAATGCCCTTAAAAAAATGATCATCCTAGAGAAAACTTGGTAAAAAGGTGCTTTGATGTATCTATTATTCTAGTGAAAACCTGGTAAACAGGCGCCTTGATAATAATAAAAAAAATACAAAAATTGAAAATACAAAAAAAATCAAAAGATCAAAAATACAAAAAAAATGAAATATTCAAAAATACAAAAAAAATCAAAAAGAGAAAAGAACAAAAAAATTGAAAAAGAAAAAATGTGCCATTGATGAAAACCTGGTAAACAGGCATCATGGTAGCAAAAATAGAATCGCTGCCAAGATGGTGAAAACCTGGTAAATAGGTGCCTCTTGTTCCCCAACGCTAAACCTTTTGCAGCACCATTTGGATCTTTCTTTCCTACTTTAGTTTTCTCTCTTGCTTTCTTGCTTTAGTTTGTTTCCTACTTTACTTCATTTCCTGCTTTAGCTTGCTAGCTCATGCATTCACTTTCACCTATCTTTGAGATTTTCCTCAACTCTACATGGATTGGAACTAGTCACACTTGGGGGCACCTTCCTGGTCTAGGGTGCATTGTCCTATCACTTTTAGAGATGCTTTCTTGCATCAATCACCAGTGGTTCCCATTGCATCTGCCTACTGATGCCCAACTATTTTTGAGATCTCTCTCCTTGAGGGTCTCTTGTGTATCAGTCACTAGTGGTTCTCATTGTGTCTACCTAGTGATACCTAGCTATCACTTAGATCTATCTTTTTGAGGATCCCTTGTACATCAATCACCAGTGGTTCTCACTATTTCTTCCTGCTGATGTTTTGCTAGTATCTCTGGGATCTCTCTCCTTGAGGATCTCTCTTGTATCAGTCACCAATATTTCTTACTATGTCTGCCTGCCGATACTTTGTTTAGCACTCTGATTTTCTCTTCGAGATGACTTCTCGCACCGTATTCTTCCAATCTGACTTCAATCCGCTTGAACACAAACTTAAACTAAAACTAAAATTGAATTTGTGATTCTCTGGAGCATGCTGAGATTTTCTCTTTTGTGTGTTTGTTCTTTCATTTTGTCATTTCTCCTCAATCGAATCTAAGACGTCTTTTCTTGACTGAGAAATGTGAAGACTGGGGGCATGATCTTTTCTTGCTTTCTATTTGCTGGTTTAGTTCCAATGATCCAATAATTCTATCTAAGAGGGGTGTCCATCTGTAAGAGCCTTCATCATGTATTGAATGGTCATGTGTACCTTGACTCCTTTTATATGGAAACTTTGGTGAGTTTGGTTCTTCTCCTTGTCTATTTTGAGTGACTTCTCTCTATTATGAGTAAAATTGCTAACGCTCGTCCTGCTAAGTGAATGTAACGGTCACTACAAGCATTCTTTGGAGAAAGAAAGAACTCTCATGTGCCTGGCATGTTTGTACGCAAGCAACATTCTAGTCATTCTAGCAGCTATGCTTTAATGCTTATGTTAACTTGCTAAATCAAAAGGAATAGGTGTTTAGGTCATTTTGGCTTCTTGTGCCTTAATGCTTACACCTCATTCTGACAACTCTAAGACTTATGTCATATTCATATTCTCATGATTGCAATATCAGTGAAGATTGTATTACATCTTGTGAATGTCCGTACCTAAAAACTCTATGATGATAATACGATAAGTCCAACAACCAAGTCCTAGGGTTTGCATCTAGCTTAGGCTTGAATTTTCATTCTAGGCTTGCATTGAGATAGTGTTTTGGTACTCTCTTGATTGTCTTCCTCTGGATCTATTCATCAAAGGTTCTCATCTTGGCTGCACAAGTGTTCGGTCCTTGCTCTCGATCTTCAAAACATTCCTTTGGTTAGAACTTGTCATATATTGTTACATCCCACATGAGATGATTAGTACCACATACATTGCATTCCATTGCATTTCCATTTGCATCCATGAAATCCATATGCATTCATTCCACATCTACATTCTCATTGCCATTTGCATCCATGACATCCGTATGCATTTGCATCCATTGTAAGCATAAATACAATCATACATTGCATTCATTTATCTATCATTTATCATTGCATTTCACATTGCATATTCATATACCATCATAAAATAAAACATGTGCATCTCATACATATCTAATCCATACATTTAAATCATCTAGGTAACATCTCATAAAACATGAACATCAACATTAAAGCAATATATAAACAAGTACAATGATATCAAAGAGGCGGTCTCATATATATATCTCATAGTTGATAAATGTCATGTACAAAAAGAATGGTGCTACTCGAGTACAGTATCAAAATATGGGCTACAATATGAATATAAAAAATGAGCTAACTCTGCCCATCACCACCTGGAGGAGGTGGTGGTGGTCCCTGTCATGGTGGTATTTGAGGAGGAGGAATCGGTCTCTATGGTGGTGCCTGTAGTAGAGGTCCCTGTGGTGCTCCGGTGTACTCAAAAAATGGAGGCACTCGCTCTGATAAATCTAGAACAACACCAACATATGCCACATAGTAGTAAGCTGCCTAAGTAGACTCATATCTTGCCTCTAGCCGTGACCTCACCAGCTCCTCTCAGAGCTCTCTGATCTAACGATCCCTCTCGGCCACCCACATCTCTTGGATGATGACCTACGTATGGAAGTCATCCCTCTTGCATTGTACCTATCTCACTCTCTCTCAGCTCTTCCTAAGAGCCTCTTGAACCTATGCTATCTGAGGTGGCCCCTGTGCGGCCTTATCTGACATATCAATATCCTCTTGTACCTGTGCCTCCTTGTCAGGAGATGTCTACTATGATGGGTCTAATGTCCTCTGTCTAGTGGCCCTCTATTGGGTCCCACTACTCCTATGACCTGCGTTTGACCCCATAGTCCTTGGGGGGATATCCATCTGCCTTGTCCTAGGCCTCAATGCTCTCTACCCAGGCTATTGTAATGGTATCTTTTGTTGGGCAAGTACTTGTTGCTGCTGTCCCTATGGCTATTGTGTAGGCTGTTACTATGCATGTTGCTGCTATGCAGGCTGCTGCTGTGCAGGCTGTTGTTGCGCTCCCTGGCCCATCCCAATAGGATCTATGAATCTAGGGAAGGGGTGTGCCAAGAAATGATCTTGATATGCAGCCATCATCCCTGCATTGGTGACATCCACCATGTAGTCCCATCGAGCCAGAGGTATGCGTGCCTCGATAGTACACCTACCCTGATCTAACCTGGGCTGCTAGCCCTTCTTCATCTCATTGACAAAGCGAGCATATGATGCGTACTCCTGGGAGATGTCCTACTACCTCCAAAACTATCTCATGACACGTGTGAGCAAGAATTGCTCAATGATGCTAATAGTGTGTCCAATCAGTGGATGCGAGATGAACATGTGTGCTAGCTCCCATCAAGCATTATCCCATGGCTTTGTGGCTACACAAGGTCTCCACGTAACTATTGCCATATCATCTAGCTGTCCTCACCACTGCTCGGTCTTACCTAGTGTTGGCTGAGTCATCAAACCTACATATCTATAGATGTAAGGCTCAAGGGTCTGCCGTGTATCATGAAAAATCAGCCTGCAAACAGGGAGATGCTCCAAGGCCCAGATCTGTAATATGAAAAATCTAGCAGCCATAGTCTTGGACCTTGATACACGACCTCATGCATCTCATGGTACATCTGTGTGAGCATGCACTCACCCCATCTGAATCTGGTAGCTAGCCTATCCATCATCCTCTATAGCATCTGTCCCTGGTCGCACTCTAATTCATGTTGACCCCGATCAGGAACTGAGTAGCAGCTCAGGAAAATGGCTAATACAACTACCAATCGGTGAGCACCATCATATCTGCTAACTAGCTTGTCCCATGAGATGGCCCGATCCATCAATAAATCATATCTGAATATGGCCCTCAGTGCCAGTGTACCTGCCCTTGGCTGTATATCATACTCAACTCGAGCATCATGGAAGGGTATCCTCAATATCTTGTAGATGTCCTCGGGAGTGACTATCATCTCCCCCATTGGCAAGTGAAATGTGTTTGTCTCCAAATGGAAACGCTAGACCAGTGCACCTAGAAGACTGTGATTTACCCGAATGTCAGGTATATCATGTAGATATGACAATCCTAGCCCCTCAATATGGGCACCCTCAGCATCGGTCAATCTCTAAACTAATGTGGTGATAACTGAGTGGTGTGACCGGAATGCAACATTAGGGAAGTCAACTTGCAAAGAAAGCGATGACATTGGATCAGTATCTCAACATGATATTTTTAAAGCAACAACAGCAAGTAAGACTACACATCTATCCTAAATAGGACTCTAGAATGTTTTAATTGGCTGACTTTATGCAAGATTGGATGAAGATTCTAAACACTACAGTAGCTTTCCGTGTGAGGAAACTGTTCCTTCGTGTGAGATAGGATCTCTTCTTGCGTGAGAAGAATAAATCTCGCATGGTATCACCTAGCACTTCGTGTGAGCTTTTAGAGAAGCCTCGGGTGAGGAAGCCCTAACCCATGCAAGGAAACCATTTTCTCACATGAGGGGAGACTGAGGCCGGTGTGAGAAAATTGTTTCCTCTTGCGAGAGTTGAAGAACTAGGCCTAAAACATGCTAAATCTAACCTAAATCACCTAATAAAGCAGTTAAAACTTGAAATGTAGGATGGTTTATCGACTACTCACAGGTGGGTCATACTCTAGCGGTCATCTGTGGCATCGAGAGTGCTCGAATCGATGTGTATGCACTAAAACACCCTCCATTCTCTCTCAAATCTCTCAAATCGCTAGAAGACAAAGTGAATAATGATTTGAAAATGACCCCTCTAGGCCTTTGTGTGATGATATTATTCACCTTCATGAAATTAAGATCAAGTAGCAACAATTTAAGCTAAATACAAAGGAAATTTACTCTAAAATGCAACTACAATCTATAGCATCTCATGGATCTCTAGAAAGAAGTGGTAAGTGAGCTCTCAGCTGCAAATCCTCACTAGTGACACCTCTAAAATGAGAATAATGTTGCTATGATGCTTCTAAATGCTTATTCTATGATGAATTTATGCTTAATCTAGCTCCATTGATAACCATGCAATGATAAAATGCTAAAATGATAACTCTAAATGCTCAAATGCTTCAATTTCTCTTAGAAATGATCTCAATTGACTATAGTAACAATGCTTTTCAATTGAAATTCTAGGATTTTTTAAATGCTCTCCAAAATGCTTCATACTTATAGGATTTTCCCAAGGGTAGGGGGTAGAGTGAGTTGATCATGGTTATGCTTGGGTAAGGTCAATTGGCTTTGCTTTGTCCATAAATGGGGGGGGACAAGGAGGGGACAATCATTTAAATGGTTTCAAAAGGCTGGACCATTTCAACAAAAGTGAGTGATTTGTGTCCATTTTGTCTCCAATTTGCTTTGTTGAGGGAAATTATGATTTATTAATTAATTAAAGTAATTAAATTTAGCCATGAAGGGTAAGAGGTTCATTTTGATTTTTGCTTTCAACAACTATGTCATTAATTGAATTTAATCAATTTCGTAGTGTTTTTCCCCTTTTCAAGCTTCATTTAATCATTTAATTAAATTTTCCTTTGATTTGAATTGCCTTTGTCCCATTTATTAATTTTTCATGCTATTTTGATGATTTGATTGCACTTTTTGATTGATTTAAGCCTTTGCCATTTTTCCATGTCTACAAATGCCCCTCTTTGAGTCGATGTGCGAAGAACACCGATTCAAAGATTCCCTTGGTATGATGATATGATTCTATTTTGGTTCTGTGATTCCTTGATACCTCTGATAGTTGGTACGATGATATGATACTGTCTTTGATAGTGATATGCTGCCTGATATGTTATGATAAATTGATCTGATACTGATTTGCCTCCTGATATGAAACTGATATGATATGATATTGATATGATAACCTAATATGATATGCCCCACTGATAAATGTTTTTGATGCGATGCCAATTTGATACTCTGTTGCCCCCTCAGAAATAAAACATATTGATTCCTTGATTTGAAATATTTTGATTGATTGGTCCAATATGTTTTCATTTCTGAAAAATATTGATGATATGCCATGACTCACAAATTTGCATATCCAAGATAGATAGGTCTGTTGTAGTTAAGCAAAACAAGTGATTATAATAACAGGATAATGGTACCAATGAATGTGATTTGTCAATTTGATAGGATAGTAAAACTGATATGGGATAATTCATCAGTGTGAAAACTGATACAGTTGATAGAATTGATCTTGATCAGTGTGAAAACCGATATGGGATCCTGATGGGATTGATAAACTGATACTTCGCTCTCAAGACATAGAGACACGAACAAATAATGATAGGTTTGATTGCTTTGATTGACTTGATTGATTGACGTAAGATGATTCACTGATATAAAATACTGATATGATTCCCTTGATTTGCAAAATAGGCACATTTCCGTAAATGATATATATACGGACCTTAGCTTTCTTGGATATTTGGATTTAAGTCATGGTTTGACCCAGCTAGAGTACATGTTATTGAGATGATTGATTATGGAGCTCCTTCAGTTTGTTGATATTATATCATGTTTTAGTTATTGATCAGGACTTGGATGTATCACTTTGATGACATTGTATCTTTGATTAGACAGACTTCATGGATCTTTGATGTTATGGACACTTTTTATGATTTATGGACTTTCCTTGATTCTTGATTGAACCCCCCCATTTGATGATTGATCAAGATTTTGATTGAATGAACCCCCTTGTCCTTGGAAAAATACTACAAACAAATGCACATGCAATTAATCTAACATGATAATGCAATTAACCTTCCATGATAATGCAATGCAATGTAGCTAAGTGTCACTAGCTTTTAGCAAATAAATGCCTTGAGGATAAATTTTCATCATTGAGCATTTTGGGATCGAAAAGTCGATACAATCACCACTGCCCACTGACATGATGATATGAATACCGCTTTTATATCACTTTTGGTAACACCCTTTTGGAAACTAGTACAGCCCTCACTAGTTGGATGACCAAACTATGGGAGTATGAATACCAATCCATTTTCTCAAACAATCAAAGTTCAACCTTCCACACTACATGAAAGTCCTCGATGGTTCTTTGGTGACCATGTCATTAGATGAATTCACATAAGTTGTGGGATCTTCCTCAAGATAGTCACTCAAAGACAAGAAAAATATCATGTCTCCATCATCGCCAATCTAGTCGAAACCTCATCGATGAGCTAAAAAGATGTGATAAAAATCAATGTAAGTAAAGACCATCAAAAGAAAGCTTCAAGTGTTTTGCATTGTTTCATGATTTTCAAAAAGTATTTCCAAGTATTCTGATCTTTAAAGTGTTGTCAATTTTTAATCCTAAATAATAAAGTCAATGGAGGCTCATGGATCAAGTTGTGGTAATCAAATTCTTGGTTAGTGAACAATGATATCCATCAAAGGTTCACGAAAATCTCTCTTCTAAAATTTTGATCTCTCTCTCTGATGTGTGATCGACTATAGCACTATTGAATCCACTGATTCAAATCAAATGCCCCTGATTGGATAGGAAAAATGTTGGACTTGAGCAAACTTCCAAGATTTTACAAAAACTTGGTTCATGCCAGATGCATCTAGAAGCACTTTATGCTTTCCTTTTTACCAGCTCTCAAACAAGATCACATTGGTTTTCCCCCAATGTCTAGCAAGATATAGGACATGAAAGATGGATTTTCACGCTGATGGATTAGAGATGGAAAGGCTATGATGGAAGAAGTATGTGAATGTGACCCATAGGACTATCTCCTCAAGAGTACCCAAGCTAAGGAAAAAAATGATATAGCAATGTGAAGCATGTTTTTGGATAAGCCATGGAAGTCAATTGTGCAGGGCTAGATAGTGTATAGGATAATGATTTGTTGCCATAAAAAGGAGTGATCCAAAAGAGTGGACATGTCAAGAAGTTTTTGATAACAATTTTTTTTTTAAGTTCTTCATCTTGATCAAGACCAAGGGTCAATTTGGGTAAGATGTGTATAAGATAACACAATCATGATAAAGAGGCGATGTAGTCTATGAAGGGATGTGTTTTGGGATTATGAAAAAGCTATCAAGGAACGATGAAGGTGAATTTGGGATAAGCAAGATCATGATAGGGTAACATGGATGCAACAAGTACATAAGCTGATGGAAGGGATAACGGATGTCAAGATACTTGATACTCATGGGTGTGTTCACCCTTGTCAAGATGAAAGGTGAGAGGGAATATGGATGTAAGTGAGAGAAATGATAGGAAGATGGAGGATAGAATGGATGAATCTTGCCCCCAAGTGTGGAATGAAAGGAGGAATTATGCATGATGCCTGTTTGGCCAGGTTTTCATCATGGTATTTGTTTCTCTTTACTTTTGCTACCAAGGTGCCCATTTTCTAGGTTTTCACCAAGACACTTTTTCTCTTTTTTCATTTTTTTCATTTTTTTCTTTTCTCTTTTTTTTTTTTTCTCTTTGTATTTTTTGATATTTTCCCAACATCGGAATCTTTGGACAATGCTCCTCTGAAAGATATACTATAATAAACCATGGGTATGACTAGGATGCTCAAAGATATTGATAAGAGGGATGGAAGGATGGAAAGTATGCATTGGAAAATGAATGTGAGGATAAGAAGAAGGTATATTGTAGATGGGAATGTTGGCAAGATCAACTTTGACACACACTTTGAAGAGTGGTGGAATGATAGAGGAATGATAGATGATGGAGGTAAGGATCCTTTTGAGGTAGTGGATTTTTGGATATGAGAACCCAAATTAGACTTGGAAAGTGGAGGATGTTTGGAAGGAGATGGAATGGAAGCCTTTGGAAGCTTGAATGTCAATTTTGATTCTTCTTTTGTGTGCAAGTCCTTCAAAAGTGACTTGGGAATCCACATATTCTTTGATTTTTCTTTCTTTTGTGATGCTTTTGAATGCATTTCTTCAATGAGGGATTTAGGAACCCACATTTTATTTTTTTCTTTTTGCTTTGTGGACCTTTGCGGCCTTTTGGATATTTTCTTTTTCTTTTCATTCACATGTCGATTAGATGGGACATTGTGATTTTTATACACATATGGATTCTTGGATTTATGATTTTTATGTTGTACATCAACATTGCTTCCAAAAGACTTAGGAATTGTGGATGAATAGGAATAATATGAAGGGTTCATATGGATCGGTGTTTGGACATTCTTCAAGTATGTGTGCCTTCATTGATCTTGATACATGGTAGGGTAAGTGAATGGATAACTAGGGATGATAGGAATATATGATGGAGGAATATATGGACCTAATATGGATGGAAGGAATGAAGACTTTTGTTTTGGGACATAGGAACCCAAAATGGATTTGGAGGATAGTGAAGGAATATGGTTTTGTTTGAATGGAGGGATATACAGTGTGAAAGGGATATCAATATCTTTGAAAGGAGCCGCATTGCCATGGTTCTCATCTTTAAGATTTATCTTTATACTAATAGGCTCATGAGTAGCTTTGATAGGAACACAGTTGATAGGATCAACTGAAGCTTGAAGGGATTCATTATCATGCATGGGATTTGGAAGAATGATGGTTTCTTGAGGTGAACATGGAGGAATATGACAAGGAAATGATGGGATGCTTTGATCTTGACAAGGATCTTCAAGTTGTGTAGAGATGGTATTTTGCTCTTGATTTTCAATATGCTCATTGGAAGTTATGGAAGGGATATCTTGATCTTGCTTGGGAAGTGGAAAAGATGTGGAACTTGGAATGGTACTTTGTTCTTGGAATGGAAGGATATCATCTTGGAAGCCATGAAAGAATGCAAGGGGATCATCACAAGGTTCTATGGATATGTGACCTTCATCAAATATGGGAGGCGATTGTGTATAATCTTGATCTTGATCTTTATCACTATTTATCTCTTTTCTCTTCGGATTATTCTCTTGACATGGAGCCACTTCTAAGGATAAGGTAGATGTTTGGATATGTACGGGGGATGTTTGGAGGTATGATGTAGGATCCTTTTGAAGGGGTATAATAGGCATTGAAGCACATGAAGCCTTGGGGTCCAAGATCTTTGAAGCATGGAAAAGGTCTGCAACAAGATGTAAGTTAGCTTGGGTTTCTTTTAGAGGTAGCCCTTGAGGGTAGACATAGTCAACTTGAAAGATGTTATCATTAGGTTCACTTTTTGATGGAGGAATTTTGGATAGTTGTGGAGCTTTGGGAGATGACCGAAAGATGGAAGGAGTACTAGCTATGGGAGGATCTTTGCTAGATAGAGGTTCGGGAGATGGACAAAGGATGAAAGGTGTACAAGTCATGGAAGAAACCTTGCTAGGTAGAGGTTCGGGAGATGGACAAAGGATGAAAGGTGTACAAGTCATCCAAGGAGAAACCTTGTTAGGAGATGGACAAAGGATGAAAGGATTACTCTTGCTATATGGAGGTTTATTATCTTGCTTGAGAGCGGCATTTTTCACTGCATACTCTTTATTATCTTGATCACAAATAGGATGATTATGCAATTTCCTTTGATCCGAGATAACTTTGTTTCTCTGAAATGCTTCTTTTTGTGAGGAGGATGAAGATACGGATGGACCATCATCATAAAGGAATGGCCAAATTGATCTTAATGATGGCTCTTTAGATAAAGTATCTTTTTGTTTTTCCTCATCCTTTCTCAAGGTTGATGTGTCATAATCATGTGGAAGCTTAGCTCCTGATTGAGCTAAAGTTAGGAAATATGCTTCTTTATCCCAATTCAAAATTTGTTCCATTATTTCTATAAACATGGGATCTTGGGATGCTCTCACAACATCATCTTCAGACACCTCATCACTTTGAAAAGAATAGCTTGATATTAATGATGGCCTTTTATATGATGTATCTCTTTGTTTTTCCTCATTCTTTCTCAAGGTTGATGTGTCATAATTATAAGGAAGTTTAGCTCCTGCTTGAGCTAAAGTTAGAAAATATGTTTCTTTATCCCAATTCAAAAGTAATTCCATTATTTCTAAAAACATGGGATTTTGGGATGCTTCAACAATGTCATCTTCAGACACCTCATCACTTTGATTCCTATGGAGATCTTGGTCTTGGTTTTGATAACTATGCTCCATAATAGGGTTGATTTTTTTCTCAAATAGACTCATCATTATAAATGTTTTTCGAGGATATGATCTATTTTTTGCACTGATAAAGAATATCTCCAAAAAGGGTATCCAAATATGAAACCAATTTTTTTTTGAATCTCTCAGGAAATACTCTCTATTTGCCCTTTTGTTTTTCTGGGCGTCACTGAACTGAGCATAGGTGTGACTAAAAATTTGACAGGAGTGCACTGTTTTGTTGTTAGGCGACACACTGTAGGTTACCAGGCGGCACTTTTCTGTTACTAAGCGGGTTTCCAATTCTTCCAGACGTGTCTCAATTTTTTCTAAGCGTGACTTTAGGATGTCTACGCATGTTTAAGAAAGTCACAAGCGTGACTAAACCTCTGATAGGTGAGTGTGTTTTGTGCACAGGCGGCACTTCTCTGACCAAGGTGTAAGGTTTTTTATTTTTAAAATGTTTAAGATCAGATTTTTCAAAATTTTCTTGTTTGAAAATAAAAAACAAATGCATCACACACATCAATGTCTCTAAAAACAATCTAATGTGTATATTCTTGAATGTTTTCACAAGTATAGCACAAGAATAGATTCCAAATAGCCTACCTAAAGTCAAATTGTCTTGTAAACATGGCTCTACAAGGTGGCTTTGCTATTTTATCTAGGTTTTAGTAAATATTCCGTTCAAAATGGATTAAAATCTCCCATCCCCCAAGTATGTTAAGGGGCTTCCCACACGCATCGAAGCACGATTTTGCGCAATCCGTGAGGACTACTAGAGGAAGTTCGAGAAATTAAAATCCTTTTGTCATGCACCCCATTAAGGATACATGCATTTCATTTTATAATGGGTCGGATTCTCACGGCAAAAGCAAGTGTATCCCACTTTGGGCTGTCCCTCTCACCGGCCCTTTAAGGCAATCTCGGGAGGCGAGCCCACTAAGTTCTAAACATGTTCATTTTAAAGCGAGGAAAGAAAACACATACAATCAATGATTCTTTTTCAACCCCGTGACAAAGGGGTTCTTATAATTTGAAGTGTTTTTGGTTCTTTCCTTTTAATGATTATCGATGTTTAGAAATTTGACAATGCCACAAGCTAAGGGAAGATGCAAGCTTGATATGAAAAATACCTCAACCGATGCTAGCAAAGGCTAGGGGCATTTTTAAGTAGTAGTTTTTGCTTGCTTCTCTCTCCAATTTTTCTTACCTTGGCAAGTGTGTTCCCTCCACCAACAATTTAGTCGGCACAAACAAACAAAGTGAGGGGAAACCAAAATCAAAAGCTTGAAATACTACAATTTGATTATGCTCTTGATTCTTTTTACTAAAATACTTTGCAAATTTTACAAACTTAGGGACTAAATTCCCAATTCAAAGAAACATCTTTCAGTTTGTAAGCATTTAGGATAGCAAGGTATACTCTAATAGAAAGTCCTTTTTTGTTTTTTTTTTGCATGCAAAAAAGAAAAAAAATAAATTGAGCACTTTTCTGTGACAGAGCATGTACCTTAGTATCTTCGTCCAATGTTGTCTCAAGAACCGCCTTATTATGTGCTTGATTCTCCTTCTTAATCCTTTTTGTCAAGGCTTTATCTTCTTGATTGACTCTATTTTCTGGCTTCTTCACCTTCAGATGCTTGTTCATTTACTGTTTAAACAACATAACAGCAAATTAGTCCTTGAGATTTATCAATTTAAATGTGAAAATAAGCCAGAGACATCAGGCGACATAATTTAGCTAGTACGTGTGAGTAAATTGTGTACAGGTGTAACATTATCAGTAGCAAGCGTCACAGTTAAGGGCTCAAGCGATACCAAAAGTTACACAGGCGCGGACAGTTTAATCAAAAGCGTGACTAGAAGATTAAATTGCGCAAAATAGTAAATGACAAGTGATAGAATACACTATTAAGTGACAAATTTTCTTGCAAAAGCGTGACTGAAATTATTGTACGCGTGAATGAAATGCTGTTACGCATGACTAAATTGCTTGTACGCGTGAACAAAATTCTTTTACGCGTGAATGAAAATCTTGTACATGTGACTGAATTGCTTACAGGAGTGACTGAATTTCTTGTATGCGTGGCTGAAACTATTAAAGGCAATGCAAAGTCTCAAATTAAGCGACAAAAAATAAGTGATACGCGATACTTCCCTGTGTTGTAGGCGTGATTTGAAACCGTAAAGGCTGAATGCTTTGCCGTTCTGGGCATGAGTTTCTAGCTAATAGGCGTAAGATCAGGCTTCCGAAGTGACACTGTAAGGATTTTAAGCATGAGTAGATCTCTCGTAGGCGTGACTTTAGAAAATTCTTGCAGAAAATACACGAAAACTAGACAAAAACATATGCAAAGATGATTTAAATTGCAAATTTGTTAGTATTTGAGGCTCAAGGCCCCATAGTGGGCGCCATTTGTGTGATGATATTATTCACCTTCATGAAATTAAGATCAAGTAGCAACAATTTAAGCTAAATACAAAGGAAATTTACTCTAAAATGCAACTACAATCTATAACATCTCATGGATCTCTAGAAAGAAGTGGTAAGTGAGCTCTCAGCTGCAAATCCTCACTAGTGACACCTCTAAAATGAGAATAATGCTGCTATGATGCTTCTAAATGCTTATTCTATGATGAATTTATGCTTAATCTAGCTCCATTGATAACCATGCAATGATAAAATGCTAAAATGATAACTCTAAATGCTCAAATGCTTCAATTGCTCTTAGAAATGATCTCAATTGACTATAGTAACAATGCTTTTCAATTGAAATTCTAGGATTTTTTAAATGCTCTCCAAAATGATTCATACTTATAGGATTTTCCCAAGGGTAGGGGGTAGAGTGAGTTGATCATGGTTATGCTTGGGTAAGGTCAATTGGCTTTGCTTTGTCCATAAATGGGGGGACAAGGAGGGGATAATCATTTAAATGGTTTCAAAAGGCTGGACCATTTCAACAAAAGTGAGTGATTTGTGTCCATTTTGTCTCTAATTTGCTTTGTTGAGGGAAATTATGATTTATTAATTAATTAAAGTAATTAAATTTAGCCATGAAGGGTAAGAGGTTCATTTTGATTTTTGCTTTCAACAACTATGTCATTAATTGAATTTAATCAATTCCGTAGTGTTTTTCCCCTTTTCAAGCTTCATTTAATCATTTAATTGAATTTTCCTTTGATTTGAATTGGCTTTGTCCCATTTATTAATTTTTCATGCTATTTTGATGATTTGATTGCACTTTTTGATTGATTTAAGCCTTTGCCATTTTTTCGTGTCTACAGCCTTATATAGCTTTTTGACCTAATTTTCAAAGTGCTCTGTTTTGTGCAAGAATTGCACCCTTGGCTAAAATCGACTGCTCTGAATCCATTTTTGGGATCAAAATCAAAATTTGACATATCTAGAGAGCTCAAAATCATGTTTTAAATTCTGGGATCCATCGGGACCGGACACTTGCGCAGTCGACCTTATGGCATCATTTTCCTACCAGATTCTCATCTTCTCACATTTTCTCAAGATCTTCAATGTTTTCATCAAAGTCAACTCTAGTCAAATCTGGTCAAACTTGGTCAACAGGACCTCCAAATCACTCCAAATTGCTTCTGCAGCTTCTCAAATCTAGTTTGATTGCTTCTATTTTGCAACCTCTTGTTGTCAATCATCCTTCTGATATGTCATCTTTTGATTTCTCTCCCGAGGGGGCAAGATGATTGCATCATTTGAATCTTGTCAAACTAGTCTCATATCAATCTGATCTAAATCAAAGTCCTCATCACTTGGGGCATCTCTTCTCTAGGGGCATCTTTGTGCCTCACATTTGGTCATCTTGTCATCTATCTTTTAGGTATCTAAGCAATCTAACTCAGATCCTCAAGGATCAAACTTCATTCTGGAGATGGTTCTCAAAATCTCATTAGGTATTGGGGCAATCTAACCCTAATTCCTGAAAGTCAAGCTTCATTCTGGAGATGGCTCTTGAAATCTCTTTTAGACCGTTATCTGGGAAATTTAACCTAGGTCTCGAAGGGCTAAGCTTCGTATTGGGGTAATCTTAACCCTGATTCTAGAGAGTAGTCCTAAATCTACATCTGTTATCATTTTGATCAACAGGTATTAGGGCAATCTAACCCCGATCCCTGTCTCCTCTCAAGTTGTCATTAGACCGTTGTCTTCGCAATCTAACTTAGACTTTAGAGAATCATGCCTCATTTTGGAGGTGGTTCTGCAATTTGATCTATTCTAGTGTCTTGGCATCCTAACCTTGACTTCTGAGGGTTAAGCTCCATTCTGGGGATAATCCTGAGACCTCATCTATCACATTAGACTATTCTTTGAATCAACACGCTACTTGCACATCAATTCAAAGAGGGGAAAATGTAATACCCCAAAATTGGCACCTTATAATTTCAATCAATTTTGGTGCATTTTCTTCAATTTTACATCATTAAAGTCCTATTTTACTAGGTAATTTTCTCTCTCCTACCTGACTTTATTTGACTTGGTGTCAATTGCAAAAAACCCTAAATTGCATTAATCTTACACTATAATTAATTCCTAAGTATTCAAATTTATTAGCTAAATAATCCCTATGATAAATTAATTTAATTCTAAAGTCCTAAGTGCTTTAAATTAAATTAAACCCACCCCCTTTAGCTAATACACATAAAAAAGAATTAATATTATTTGGTTATTTGAATGGATTATCTTATTTGGATTTAATAATTCAAATTATTCGAAGGGTCACCCATATGTGGCAATAATTTATTCTTTTAATTAAGTAATTCCTCAATATTTGTCTCAATTGGGAATGAAGAGTCAACCGTTTCATTTCAAGAAACTCTTCATCCTCTCTCCCAGATTTTCTATATTATGAACCTTCTTCCTCATTTGAAAGAAGGTAATTGTGAGAGTATCTAAACTATAGCAAAACTTGGTCTCAATTACTTCATATTTTCAAGCTTTTATTGCATATTATATTAATCTTCATTTCTAGTTAATTGCATTCTCATATTTAGTGTAATTTGCTTATCGCTATTAGCTTAATTTTCATATTTCTTTCAAGTTCTTAGACTAAAATTTGCACTTCATTCTTAGATTAATGGCATATTCATCTTAGATTAATTGCAATTTGTTTACCTTTCAAGCTTTCAAAATCCTTCGTATTAGCTTGGTCTTTTGGTTGTTGGCTCTCGTTCTGAGAGTAATTCAAACACCCCAGTTAATTAGGAGGCAACAGGTCGAATCAATAGATATTGCAAATTGAGTAATTCATACTCCTCTTCATAATTTTGATGATCAAGCAATGACTATGTTGTGTCTATGGCTGGATTAGAGGTCCATGTTCAGCTATAAACATTCTGGTGCCCACTGTGGGGTAGAAAAATCATTTCTGACCTCACTCTCAAAATTTTTCTAACAAGAAATTTGAACTATGTCGTGCATTCATACTTCACTGTGTATGAAATTTCTCGCGAGATTCCAGAGTGTGTCGTGCGAAGATTTGCTCCCAGTAGCATTTTGTCGTGCGAAGAAACACTTTCTCGCGTAGGTCCTTGTACTTTCTCACGCGCAACACTATACTTTCTCATGCAAAGTTTTACTGTCAGTCATTTAAATTTTCTAGATTCTGCAATTTACTGTGAGAGGGGGAGTTGGCTAGAGATTCTCAAGAAACTTGATTATTGTTTTGATAGGTTATGATATTAGGAAACTATAATAATTTGGAAAATATATAAGTTCTGTAATACCCCAAAAATGGGCTATAAGTTCATTAACCTCTTACATCAACAATTCGATCGAAATCAACATCAAAGTCCTAACCTAAGGCACATCTGCACATCAGTTTATCAAAAACCTAATTGATTATCTTAATTCTGCATCCTTGAATATTCCTAATTTATCATAATTATTTTAATTGAATATTACTTGGCGATAAATGTCATTATTTATCCTAAAGTTGATTAATTGAATATGATGAATATTTAATTAATTAATTTAATTCTGCCACTTAATTATTTAATTAGATTTAATTGTATTTATTCTTAATTAATATTGTTTTTATTTTGACAATAAATCAAAAATTAATATTATTTTTATTTTGACAATAAATCAAAATTCCTACAAACAATCAATTGAATATTTATTTAATTGATTTAAAATCAAAGTTGTCAAATTTAATGATTTAATTGGAATAAACTTTGATTAAATAATTGATTAACCCATAAATCAATTATTTTAATTCAAAATCAGTTAAGTGGAAAATAAATCACTTTATTTTTAAATTAATTCATATTAAATCATGCACAATCAGAAAAGCAGTCAACTTTAAATCAATTTTCAATTTCAATTTGTTAACTTTCTAAACTCAACATCTGATGATGAGTTGAAAAAGATAACTAAAACTCTATTTTGAGATAAAAATTGCTTTTGCATGATTTTATGAGTTTATTTATTCTTAATTTCTTGTTAACTCAAAAACCAACCTGAGTTTATCAAGAGTGATTTATGGCTTTTTCTCAATGCATCCTCAAACCCTGGATTACTATAAAAACAAGCCTTAGCTCTTCATAATAGATCTCTTGAATTTGCACAATTACTTTGGTCAAATTGCATACGAAGAATCAAGCTTTTTACGATAGGTGACTTTTGTTGTGTCCGCAGCTGGTAAAATTTTCACACACACATTTTTGGTGACCACCATGGGGCCCTGAAATGGGTTTCCATTCTATTCTATCAAATTTCTATCATTTTTCTCGAACCCACAACCACAAGGTTAATTTTTATGAGTTTTGTGATAAATTTCTGATCTATTTTTCCATAAATCTGACTGGTGTTTTTATTGGTACATGCACATATGACATTATGCAGATCCAAAATTTATAATTATGGAAAGATATTTGAGTTAACTTTTATTTTCCATTAGTTTGAATTAATTTTGTCTTGATTTGCAAAAATTATGATCATTTTAATACAGACTGGTTAGAACCTGATTTTATGAAATCTGACTGATGTTTTTATTGGTACACGCACATATGACATGATACAGATCCAAAATTTATATTTTTGGAAATGGTTTTGAGTTAGCTTTCATTTTTCATTAGTTTGAATTAATTTTGTCTTGATTTGAAAAAGTTATGATCATTAGAGTGAAGACTGGTCAAAACCTGATTTTATGAAATTTGACTGATGTTTTTATTGGTACATACACATATGACATGATACAGATCTGAAATTTATATTTTTGGAAAGCTATTTGAGTTAGCTTTCATTTTCCATTGGTTTGAATTAATTTCATCTTGATTTGCAAAAGTTATGATCGATTTAGTGTAGACTAGTTAGAATATGATTTTTATGACAACAGGTTTTTCGATTATCAAATGACATATTATCTTTGACTAACCTGATTTTCTACCACGTGGGGTTGACAAGTTGTATTTTTTTTTGGGATTTTTATAAAATGGGTTGCATGTACAAGAATAGGTAAGTTTTTTATAACAGTGGTTTGCAGGTGCAGGTACATCCCGTGGGTACAAAAGATAGAAGACAAATGCTCAAAAATTGCTAAAACAGGTAAAATCTACTAAGCGCGTTGCTAGGAACTCAAGTATTCTATTGCATCTAATAAAACTTCCTTTTGGGACATAAAATGAAATCTCTTGTGTCAATCTTGAGTGCATTTATAGCTTTCATAATTCACACTTCATTTTTGGGCTATAAAATGAACATATATTTGCTTTTTGCATATCTGCTACACATAGTAAATAGGCCCTATGAACACTATTTGTGGATGATCTAGAGAGAGTGGGCTTCATTCGCTTGTTCATGCATGTGAAGCTCTTCTTGATGACAGATCCCCTTGTAGGTAAGGAGGATATTGTGATTGTCTCACGTTCTACTTAGTTTGGTCCTCAGCTTTTGATCGATACGTTCTCTCTCCGGAGAGATCGATAGACATAGTTGTTGACATCACAAATCTTCATGAGATAATTTTAGTCTTAGCATGTCAGATTAATCTGTTTGTTGTGTTTGGGTAAAAGTGATAAGGCTAGAGGATTATGCTCTACTCCCTTTTTGGGTAGTATCAAAAACTCAAATCCTTGGATCTAGACCAAGTCCTCATGTGGTATCTTTTGTGAATCACCTTTAGAGAGGGTTAACCATAGTGGATATTCCCTTTATTGGATCAACCATGTGGATGGAACCTCAAGCGGTAATAGCCATTTTCAACGCGGTAGCAACAACCACTATATAAATGTCTTTGTGGAAGAAATCTCCACAAGTGTGGTCTCTTTTTGGGCTGTCAGATCTCCCTAGCAGCTCCTAATTGATTAAATTCTTGGGCTGTGTCAAAACCCCAGTGCACCTGGATTGGAGTTCACCCTCTTGAGATCATAAAAGTTGCAGAGTCAGACCATTACTAAAAACCCTAGTGAGGCCAAATTTTTTATTTTCTAGGACTATGTGCGTTATTGAAAAACTTTTGAGAACATACACAAGTAGCATGCCTAGGGATTAGCACAATAAGTCACTATTGCTTGTTCATGTGCAAGGTTTCTTTTTCCCTTGTTCATTGTTTAAAGACAATTGATTGCTTGAACTCCCTTGCTTGTTGTTCTGCGTGCCTGGTATCTATTTGGTTATTGAAAATGAACATACCCTAGATGAACTATTACACAGATCTTCAAACTTGGATAGAAAACTTTGCAAACAATCTGAAATTGAAAAACTAAAAAAATTGTTAATCTGAAGCAAAAATCCTTTCTGGTGTCAAAAGTCATCCTGAAATTTCAAAACTTGTATCAAAGCTAAAGTCAAAGTTGTCAGAAACCTTCCAAATCTGTAAGAAATCCAATTTTTACAGCCAACTTCCAGATTATGTCATAAAATTCACTATGTCAGGAATAGAGCAGAAACTAGAAGAATCCAATCTATTTTCCCAAAGTAGTCTCTTGAGTTTGATCCAGCCTTTTGATCTATCGATTCAAATCCCATTTGATCTTGTGTCAAAACCATATTCAAACAAAAATGGCTAAGTGTTGCAAGCTTGTGTCCGCCATCTTTTAGGCATCTACCCATACTACTAGAGCACAATATCCTTCATTTACGTCCAATCTATCTTCAATCAATCTAATCTTGACAAGGTTGCATCATTCAATCTTCTTGAATCAAATCATTCCTCAATTTTCTTCATCTTGCTCTTTTTCTTCACCCAAGGTTAATGGTGGAAACTAGAGCTTCATCAAAGAGAAAACAAGGAGAACAACCCAAATTCTCTTCAGCTGCATCTTCTATGATTGTTGAAACATTTCATCAACCCTACGATACTAGTAAATTTGGAGAAGATGCTCTTGGCAATCTATTCTTGAAAGGTGGTTATGTCACTCCTCCTACATCAACTCACGTAGGTAATCAACCAACCCCACCTCAATCAATCCCCAACAGTCCTCATAACAACACTATGTCTCAAGGAGGAGAAAATCAAAACTCCAAAGGTAATCACTCCAATCATGGTGGAGATGCCGAACCAACACCTTCTAAAATTTCCCAATATCAAAATGATGATAACTTCAAGAGAATGATGAAACACTTCTTGAAAGAATAAAAGGAGACATACTTCCTAGAGTTGGCTCTCCAAGGTGCTAAACTTCCTCCAAACTTTAATGTTGAAAATATCATCACACATGAGGAAGAAACTCCTATCACAACCATGATGAAATAGATGCATGCCATGCAAGTCAAGCTCAACAAACTCGAAAAAGAGAAGGAACCTAAAGAGTTCTCCATGGAAGCTCTATGCCCTTTTCCATTTGATAAAGACTTGTACATGCCACCATTCCCAAAGAGAGTGGAGATGCCTAAATATGATAAGTATGATGGAAGCTCTGATCCTCAAGATCATGTCAGTGAATTTTGTACTCAGTCTTTGGAGTTCATGCATGAACCAACCTACCTAATGCATCTTTTCCCTCGATCCTTGGGAGGGTCAGCTATTCATTGGTTCTAAAAAATGCCTCCTACAATCAAGACTTTTGAGGAGTTAATCAAATTGTTCTATAAACAATACTCATACAACATCCAACATTCGGTCACTATGATCGACATTTTCAATTTGAAACAGAACTTGGGAGAACCATTCTTGACTTTTCTCAAATGATGGAGGAAAAAGTTTTCTCTATATGCTAGACCTATTCCAAAAACTGAGAAGCTGGAAATTTTCATCAACAACCTTGTTCCAGAGATCAACTACCATTTGCAAATGCAAAATCATACATCCTTTGATAAAATGGTAGAAAATGCAATCAAATTTGAGAAAGTACTTGTACAAAAAGAAGACATATCACTTCAAAAGGACAAGTATGAATCTGGATCTAATTCTAAAGACAAAGGCAAAAATGGGAACAAGAATAAATGCATTGTCACATATGGCATTGTTAATAATATATGTGCCCCATCTAAGGCACCCTCTTTCAATCTCACTGTTGGCACCCAAGCTATCAAAGCCTTAGAGGCAAAAGTAATAGAGTTGAACAAGAAGCCATCTGACTATAAACCTTGGGCTACATATCCTAAATACAAGTTTACTCCTCTTGGAGAGTCCTTGGAATCCACCATGAAAACTCTATTGTCCAACAACATCATCACCTTGCCTGAGATAAAAGGTATTTGATCCTGAACCTAAACCAAAATGGTGGAGAGAGAATGATTTTTGTGACTTCTATCACAATAAGGGTCATAAAACTAATAATTGCATACACTTGAAACACATCATACAAGACAAGATTGATAATGGAGAAATCGTGATTAACAATCATAAAAGCAATAATGATCATACAACATTCACAGAACCATTTCTGAAGCATGGTCAAGGAGATTCATCTTCTCAGCCTAATGTGGATACTAAAGTCAATTATGCCTACTCTGGAAACAATGCTGTCATAAATATGGTTGAACCATGCCTATCTGAGTGTTGCAATGTCATCACAATTGTAAGAAAAGATAGAGAATCAATCAGCAAATGCAATTACTCGATCAAAAGCTTAGGCACATCTACAAGGACAAACTTCTGATTCATCAAATGTCCCTAAGATGCCTTTCAATCTTTCATCTACTTATAAATAGAAGGCTGCCTCTGAATCAAATCCTAAAGACATGATGCTGACATCGTACAGTATTGTCCAACAACTCTAGCATACAAATGCAAAAATATACATGTTTGAGTTACTTTAGATATCTCCAGCTCATAGAGCCATTCTAGACAAAGCTTTGCTCAGATCCAATGTTCTTGATAACCTTGATTTAGACAGATTCTAGACTATGGTTCATCATCTAACATCTCCCCAGTATATCTCATTTTCAGAGGAAGATGATAACTCCTTGAGTCATCCACATAACCAACCCTTACACATTAAAGTCTTAATCCAAAACCATTGTGTCAAACATGTGTTGATAGATGGAGGTGCTGGTCTCAAAATTTGTTCTTATAGCTTGATCACATAGTTGGGATTATTCAAAGCTGCCATGGATCCTAAAAAGAAGATAACTATCAAGGCATATGATGAACAAGAAAGATCTTCCAAAGGAACAATTGTACTACCAATCAGAACAGGGCCAGTTATCAAAAATATCACATGTCAAGTTCTTGATCTACCTTTGGCTTACAACATCCTTCTAGGGAGACCCTAGATACATGAAATGAGAGCTATTCCTTCCACATACCATCAATGTGTGAAATTTCCTTATGAAGGAGTAGAGGTGACAATTCCAGCTGATCTATCTACCACTTGCAATGCATTGAAAGAAAGTGTTGATAAACTTGTTCCTAATAATAGAGAATCTTCCACTAAGCATCTAGACATTGCATCAACTTCCAAGATAGAAGAACTTGCTAAAGAAGTCAAAATCAAAGACAATGGCATGGGAGAATACACAATGGAACCTATTTTATCTCTCACATCTCTCCCTTTGTCCCCTAAATCTTATGCACAACCTTCTAACAAAGTGAAACCCATAGCTAAAGAATCCCAAGTCATATTCAATGGAAGCTTTGTCATAGAACAAGTATCTAAACAAGAGTTTGAGGAGGAAGAAGTTGTGTTTGCATGGTTATACAAGGATGAGTTTTAATCCCAATCAGTCTAGAAATGTGACTCCACTTCAAGAAAAATTCCTCAGAAGTCATATGGACCAGGGGATAAATTGATCACAAAAATAGGATATATTGGAAAAGGACCTCTAGGACTACAAGGTAAAGGTCTTCTATCACCTCTTGACCATTGTGGATGAGAAAACAAGAATACAACAGGTCTAGGATATCAAAAGAAGCCTTTCTATCTTAGAAAAAATTCTCCACGTGTCTTAGAACATATTGAACCGTCAGCAGCAATTCAACCAAAGGAAGAAACACCACAATTTGATAGTGATGATTCAGACACTACTAATGAGCTCATTCCTTATGAGTGTTTTCCCAAAGAAATACTAGACCTCCTCAAAGATGAAGAGAAAACTAAGGATAACATCAATGTAGTAGATACACAAGAACCTACTATGGAACAAAAGATACTCTCACCACAAGAACTAGCTGATCTAGAGGAAAACCAAATAGACAAGGAGGAAGGTGGTAGCTATTCTAAGATAGGTTCTCATGAGTATGAATTCAAATCAAAATCTGAGGGTAACCCTTCTTGGTGTATTCATCCTGACTTTACACACGTTCTCAGATTTCCTAGAGGCATAGATGAGGAATCAAATGACTATGAATGGGGAGTCATTCCAGAGGAAGATGAGCTTATCATAGGAAAACATATTGATGTTGTTCACCAATATGCACCTAAACCCAACATAAGTCTAGAGCAAAATAATGAACTTAATGAGTTTGATCCACCGATGGCTGAAGTGGACTCCCATAATGACATTGAGCCTATTCATGAATTGAACATTTTGAGTTGTAATATCACCTTCGAACTTGAGAGTCAAGTTAGGACCAGTGATGATAGATCCATATCCATAAACACTATTTCCCAATCTTTCACCACTTTGACTATCCAACATCCTGAACTTCTTGACCAAACCTCCACGAATCCAAACCAAGGTAGCTATACCTTTCCAAATGACTATGCCCTTGCTTGCTACCTCAACGCAGTTGAGCCTATGATGACTTCCATTAGTGAACCAAGCATTAGCATGATGGATTTAGACATCAAATATCTTAGTCAAAAGAATAAAAATAAAAATAAAAATAAAAAGAAAAGGAATTCTAAGGGTGAAAACCACTTTGTGGCAGTCTCAGAACCTACAAAAGTATAAAAATTAAAAAAAAGTATCCGAAGGTGAAAACCTCTTTGAGGCACCTAAGGATGAGATATTTGATGTCCTTCCGAGTCATTTACAGGACAAATCTCTAGTACTAATTAAGCCCACTCAATCTATCAACTTGGGAACAACAGAAGAACCACAGTTGATCCATGTAGCACAATCCTTATCAGAAGAAGAAAAGCAAAAATTTACCACATTCCTAATAGAAAAGAAGATCAAATTTGCATGGAAATATTCAAATATGCTAGGGATGGATCCTAATTTTATAATGCACCATTTATCTATAGCTCCAGGGGTCAAACCTGTTAAGAAAAATTTGAGAAAGATGCATTCACATGTTGCACTCTTGGTCAAAGCTAAATTAGAGAAACTACTAAAAGGCAGATTCATCCATTTTATTGATTATATTGAATGAATCTCAAATATTGTACCTGTATCAAAATTAGACAAATCTATAAGAGTATGCATAGATTTTAGAGATGTAAACAAAGCATTCCCTAAGGATGATTTTTCACTACCTAACATTGATATGATAGTGAACATGACTACAGGATTCCAGATGTATTCTTTAATGGATGGTTTTTCTGGATACAACCAAATAAAAATTACTCTAGAAGATCAAGAGAAAACTGCTTTCACATGTGCGTGGGGTACCTTCTATTGGAATGGCATGCCGTTTGGGCTTAAGAACATAGATGCTACATATCAGAGAGCTATGACGTCTATTTTTCATGACATGATGCATCGAACTATGGAGGATTATGTTGATGATACTTTGGAAAAATCTATGATAAGATTTGAACATTTGAATGATTTGAGCAAAATACTAGATCGAATGGAGAAGTTTAGTCTCAGACTGAACCCTAAGAACTGTTCTTTTGGTGTCACTTCTGGAAAGCTCTTAGGCTATATTGTTTGAAAGAAAGGAATTAAAGTAGATCCAATTAAGGTCAAAGCTATCATGGAGATGCAACCTCCCAATAATATTAGTCAAATGAGAACATTACAAGGGAGAGTACAATCTATTAGACGCTTCATATCTCAGCTAGCAGACATATCACAACCTTTCACAAAGACATTACATAAAGGTGTGACCTTTGCATGGAATGAGGAATGTGAAAATAACTTTAATCATATCAAGAAATATCTATCAAATCCTCCTATTTTGATGCCTCCTATTCAAGGAAAACCATTGATTCTTTATGTCTCTGCTACAGATACATCATTGGGGGCATTACTATCACAACATGATGAGAACAAGAAGGAAAGAGCTATATACTATATTAGTAGAACATTGGTAGCATATGAGAAGAACTATTCCATGATTGAGAAAGCTTGTCTAGATGTGATCTTTGCATCACAAAAATTGAGACATTATATGTTGGCTCATACCACACATTTGGTAGCTAAGATTGATCCACTAAAGTACCTACTAAGCAAAGCTGCCCTCACAGGTAGATTAGCTAAATGGGTGATGCTATTAAGTGAATTTGACATTGAATATGTTGAAAGAAAAGCTATCAAGGGCCAAGTAATTGTAGATCAACTAGCTAACACACCTTTGTTTGATGATACACTGATGCAAATGGAATTCCCAGATTCCTCTATCATGAATCTTTCTTCTAGAACATGGAAGTTATTCTTTGACGACTCCTATACACAGAATGGATCTGGAGCAGGAATATTTTTCATCACTCCTCAAGGATACTCGATCCCTAAAGCATTTTGAATAAATTTTCCTTGCACAAACAATATTGTTGAATATGAAGCCCTTCTTAATGGCATGAAGATAGCAATTGAATGGAGAGTAATAGAACTACACATTCATGGAGACTCACAACTTGTAATACACCAAGTCAATGATGTGTATCAAATAAAAGATGGAAAGCTGATCCCATACAAGAGAATGGTAGATGATCTAAAGAAATATTTTATATCTACCACCTTTGAACAAATTCCTAGAACAGAGAATAAAGCTGATGATGCTATGGAAATGCTATCTACTTTATTATAGTAGCCCAAACATGAGCTATGCTATGAGTTCCTAATGGAAGCACTATCTTATCCTACATATGATTCCCCTGAAACTCGCATGATCTGCACTATTGTTGGTCATGATTCATCTCGATACAAAAACCTTTTCTCCTATCTCCAAGACCAAATCATTCTCGATACCTTCAACCGCCATGAGAAATGATACCTTATCCAAAATGCATCTCGATATGTCATCATTGGTAACAATCCGTACAAATGATTTAGAATGGGAAGAGTCTCAATGTGCATTAGAGGAAGTCCATGAAGGTATATGTGGATCAAATTCCAATAGTTTAACACTAGCTTGAAAACTTATTAGGGCTAGGTACTATTGGCCTGAAATGGAAAAAGAAGCTATCAAGTTTGCTAAGAATTGTCAAAAGTGCCAAGTACATGGTAACTTAATTCATGCACCAGGGAGAGATCTAATTCCCTTTACTACATAGTGGCCTTTTCACCAATGGGAATTTGATCTTATAGGAGCCATACATCCTCATTCTTCTAATGGACATACCCATATTATTACAACTACAGACTATTTCACAAAATGGGTAGAAGCAGTCCCTTTGACTCAAGCAACTGGCAAGCAAATATTAATGTTCATCCTAAACTACATCATATGTCGGTATGGTATTCCGTATTCTATAGTCACAGATAATGGTGGCAAATTCAACAATAAGTACCTAGATTCCTTATGCTCAAAATTCAAGATAACACAACATTGGTCGTCTATATACTATCCCCAAGGGAATGGACAAGCAGAGGCTTTAAACAAGAATCTATTGAAAACTTGCATCGCATAGTTAATAAAATAGGAAGAGACTGGCATCTCATGATCAATCTAGCTCTCTCAGCCTACATAACAAGTATCAGAACCCCCAGTGGGGCTACACCATTCACTTTAGTTTATGGGTCTGAAGCGGTACTGCATATTGAGGTTGAAATCCCATCACTAAGAATCATAATGCATGCTCTAGTAACTGATGATGACTACAGAGTGTCTAGGTTGCAAGAACTTGAACTACTAGATGAGCACAAACAAGCAACATATGATCATCTTAGAGTATATCAAAAAAGAATGTCTAGAGGCTACAACAAGAAAGTTAGACCTAGAGAATTTCACGTTGGCAATCTAGTCTTGAGAGAGAATCCTAAAAATCAATCACATAGAGAATGCAAGGGGAAGTTTGAACCCAATTGGCTAGGTCCCTTTGTTATCACTACTACTTTTGGCTTTGGAGCCTATCAAATCTCAACGACTAAAGGAGAACAGCTTTGAGAACTAATCAACATTCTCCATCTAAAGAAATTCTACGTCTAAGGCATTTAGTATTAAAAAATGTCCTAAAAAAATCATAAAAATCATAAAAAGTCCTTAAAAAATGATCATCCTGGTGAAAACCTAGCAAATAGGCACATTGATGTATCACAAAAAAATTAAAAAAATATCAAAAGTACAAAAAAATTGAAAAAATGAAAAATACAAAAATATGAGAAAAAGAAAAAGTGCCTTGATGAAAACCTGGAAACAGGTGCCTTGGTAGCAAAAATAGAATCTCTGCCAAGATGGTGAAAACCCAGCAAATGGGTGCCACTTGTTCAAAACACTCCATCTATCAGTGCAATCTTGGTTTTTTCCTAGCTTTTAGTCTTGCTTTAGTTTGTACATACCTCCTGGTTTGTTTCTGCATTCTTGTTTCCAATAAAGTCATTCTGTGCACCAATTAGCTCAAACGTTTGTATCCTATCAATGTTTCAAACTTGGGGGAAATCAATGTCATATCCTATGGTCTCCATTATACCTCAGATGAGTCATATCCAGTCAGGGTCCTTTGAAGCTACATCCGAGTCAGTCAGTCAGTCTCCTTACTAGAAAGGATTTTGCATCTACAACAGCGCAAACAAACATCAACACGAACAAAAATAATCTTTGTTGCGTGCTTTAATCTTCTTTGTATGCTTACTGATTCACATTGAGATTTTTTTATATTGTGTCCTTTCGATCTCTTCAATGATGTCCTTTACAGGATTTGGAGAGTGATGAATGGGGGCATAATATTTTCATGATTTTCTGCTTTGAGTGAAAATCTAATAACTTTGGAAATTTTGGATGGAATAGTGTGTATATGTTTGAAATTTATTGTTACATAAGCTATGTTATCTTCTTGTATAAGTTGATTGGTCTTCATCCATGTATTTATTAGAGTCTGGAGAATCCTTGGGATCTTTTTAATACTTCTATTTGTGTTTTAGAAGCCTGCAGTTACTCTCATATTTTTTCTCCTTCCTTGTTTGCATTCTAGATTTTATAATAACTCACTAGTCTTTTTGACAGACACGTACACATTCATCCATATATTTTGACTCCAATAACATTTCCTCAATCTCTCTAGTTAGATTTGTGTAACTTGTCTCTCTCCAACATATCCAAAACACAGTCCAATCCAATGGTTAAAATAGGAGATATGGTTCGCGTATCAAGACTGTATTTTCTAGAATAGTCTTTTCTTCATTTTCCTCCAACAAACCACCAACTTCCTTCCATCAAATCTCATTCTTAATGATACATGGTCTCCTACAGGGTTAGGATAGTAAAATACATTCTTCCTACTATCTAAATGACCAAATTTGATGCCTTGTATTTTAGAGGCATTACAAATCTACATTGTATTATGACTATTACTACAATGAGGGTTTCAAGCAGTCTATGTTTCTTGGGTCATACACCTAGGATCTACACAAAATAACTTCACTAACATCTCCAACTTAATCCAAAGGTCATAACACCCCATAATGGACACAAATATTCCATGTTCCAACACAAAATGCAACTACACTTAAGACATTCACTTCCCAAATGACTGGTGCCATTCCAGGCTTCCCACCAATCAAAAAACCCCATCAATCACTGATCTACCAACATGAATCCTTCTCATGCCTACATTTGGTTAGTATAATACAAGGATAGAAAAATAAAGATACAGGAAAGTGTAAACATATCAGTCAAGGTTGTCCGATGGACTAGGGAAACCATATGGATTCCTAAACCATTCCTATTCTTGTTTGCAAGTACTTAGAGTGTTCTATGATTTGTCTTATTGCACATCTAGTATGTTTATGATGCTTGGGTAAGGGTAGATAGACTAATAACACTAAGTGAGTGACTCTCAGTGTGGGGTCAGGGCCCTAAGTGGCTAGTACTAGGATAATCTACTGATGAGTTGTTTTAATCAAGTGATAACTTAAATAAAATGAATGGGGATGGAATCAATCACTAAAGAGATAAATATGTGCCTCACCCATGCCATTAGTTCTAGTAAAGAATATGGATGGGGGTGGGAGAAGGTACCTATGTGTAGGTACGACTGAATGGTGCTTGTCTATATGAAAGGCATTCGGTTCTACATGTGCCTACTTGGGGCCGGGGCCAAGAGTGGCTAGTACTAGGACAACCCAAGGGGTTAGGGCTATGCAATGACACTCACCTAGCTTATCGCTTAGAGTTTCTACCAAGTCTTGTGAACCTTTGGGAAGGGATTTGTGTTTTAATCTTCCTTGTTCAGTTATTGTTTGGGAAAGGTTACCTCAACCCTAGAAATGGCCTAGTTATCTCTTCTAGCGTGGATCTTGGTGTTTATCTCCTAGCACAGGGGAGTGGGCCTTTTGGTATCCATGTATTTGGGTGGTAAATCTTTATTTATCAAGGTATCAGTGGTAGTTTGTAGTGCCAAAAGGATTCTTGCTTGTACATTGTTCCAGTTTTGCAGAAAGAAGACTCTTTACTTAGCTTTCATTACTTGTAATCAAATGTAAAGCTATGCCATTATTGTAACCTCCTAAGAGGAGATGAATGCAATTTAATCTTTATTTGTATTTCAAAATGATGTAACTTGAAGTGGGTAGATTTAGGGAAAGGAAAAGGGAATTGTAACCTTTATATAAAACATGTTATTTTAAAAGAAAATGATCTTTAGTAAGTTTTAAAGTAAGATAGAATGTTGTACATTATTGTTGATTGAAAAGGCTAGTAAATCAAATGGGATGATTTCATGTAAGTATTTGTTCAAGTTCTTATGAAATGAATTACTTTAAAAGTTATGTTGTTCATAAAGGAATACTTTGAGAATGTAGATGGATCTTAAATGTTAGGTTAAATATTTTAATAAAAGCACTTATATTTTCCTTTTAAAAGATCTTCAAATGTTATGATATAGTTGCTTAATTTGAAGTTATTAAAGTTGTTAGTACATTTAATGAAACTAAAATGGATGGTTAGTATCCTAGTAGGGAACCATGGGAGGATTCTAAGTTAAGCTTTGCTTATGTTATCATGTATGTAAATCTTTTAAAGTTTGAAAATTTTCATAGTTCGTTACATAGGTTTTCTTTCCTAAGAAGAATCTTTGTTCTCTCCCCGATTCCCTTGCGAGGCATGAAAAACCCGGAGGAAGTTGTGCAAAATTCTCATTATATGTACAAAAAGTTATTTAATGTTGAGGATTTCACTAAGGAAAATCAAGATTTTATAGAAAAACTTCAATTAGACTTAAAGTCTACTAGTCATTCACTAAGCATGGATGCAAGTTCCGACTCCATCCACTTTGCCAGATTGCTACATGCACAAGGGAGATTAGTTGAGTTGATGGCTAATGATGGATGAATAAGAGAAAGGATAATATAAATACAAATGATGATGAAACCTCATCTTGAGGTTATGAAAAATGAATTAGCAAGGGTAAAGGAATTAGTACAGAGAGACCCTCATCTTTCTATTGTCGAGAGCCTAGTGAATCTAGTTGGCCAGCTAGAAATAAAAATACAAGTTTTGGAGTCTGTAAGGTCCGAATGGGACAATGCATTAGGTATGATAATGCAGCTCCAAAAACCATTTTTGGATAAATTTTTCACAACCCCTACACCCCAGTAGCTTCAAGTGACAAAAACAAGGGGGAAATGAATGCCATGACAGAGTTCAAAGTTGAAACAAAGGAAATGACAGGAAAAGAATAAGTGACCTGAAATTCTATAGAGGAATATGATGAGAGCCATTTACGACCCATTCTATGCCATATTTTAATCCATTTCATTGAGTTTCATACTTACTTCCCTATTCCATTTCCATCCCATTTCGTTCCATTTTCCTATTTTACATTGCATATGATTTAATATATATAAGTAGTATTTATTATAGTTTTGGGATTAAAATATAGAAAATATATTATTGATTGTTTTTACTAATAAAAATTATAATCCTAAGCCTTTAGAAAACCAAGCTTGCAGCATACAAATTACAGGAACTTTCTGCTACAAGAGCTTTCCGGTCTTCCTGTCGCCTTCTTCACCATAATCTATGAACGTTCTGCTACAGGAACAATATGATCTTCCTATCGCCTTCTTCACTAGAATCTGCTATCTAAACAATTGTTCCTATCATTTTCCACGTGGATTTATTTGATTATCCACTTCAACATTTTGTATATTGTCATTTTTACCACCCTCATTCATGTTATTTGATTACCCAATTATTTCAATAGCTTCAAGTTGAGGATTACGAAAAAGAATTCATTTATTGGCTTTAAGGAGGATCTCCAAATATTATAGTATCCTATTATTAGTTTCTTTAATAGGTGGTTGGTATCCAAGATGTTGTACAAATTATTATGACATATCTTTTCTTATTTATAGCCACAGTTATAACAAATTTGTTTTATTATGTGGCCAACAAATAATATATTATGTAAACCAATTATTTTCAACTTGTTGGCCATGTTCAAAAACAAATTATCTATTTTAATATTATTTGTTACAAGCTGCAATAATATAAAAAAGCATATGTAAACATTGAATGTAATTCCTTGGTATCAAATTGTTAAGAAATAAAATCATTGTGCTGATTGTTTCCATCATAGCTTTGTAAGCTTTATCTCTGTCTTCTGATGGGAGGAAGGGCGCCCACTCTCCAACAGCTGATAGACTGTAAATAATTTATTCTAGTGTGTTTTGACATTTGTTTATTATGTTTTATATTGTTATATTTGATAGTTTAATAATTTTTGTTAGTTAATATTATATTTCTATATTTAATGAGTGTTAATAATCTATTTTTATTTCTATGTTGCAGATCTAGTTGATATGGCTTTCAGATTTAATTTCTATTATAATCTGTCTTAATTTATGTACTGTAGTTCCTATCGCATTTCTGTATTGTAGTTCCTATATAATTTTAATCATAGGATTAGAAGAGAAAGTATTGTGCATTAAGGAATTATTTTATCAAATTAACCATCCATACCTTATGCACGTTTATGGCTTGTAGATTAGTTTGATTTGTATTTGAGAGTTTTGTTTTTTAGATTATTAGATCTATTGAAATTGTTATTGCTAGAAAATTATAGTTCCTGTCGCCAGAATTATTTTAATTTGCTACAGATTTATTCTTGTGTGTTCTAGATGCATTCATAATCACTCCTCTCACAACCGACACCCCTTGATGGTATATTACTCAGACATCTTTCACAAGCTACGCCCTGGGATTGACATGAATAGACCAAGCTAGAAATCATCTTAATTTATATTAAATCTTTCTTATTATTTACCCTAGTGTTGGCCTATCAGAATACATGAAGGAATGAATATGACAGTATGATATACTATTTTGTAAAGTGTATATATTCAGTTGTATGTCAAAAAGAGTCTTATGTACATATATGTGTAGAATCTTTTGAAGACCGAGTCAAAGTTTTAGGGGGAGTTTTCATATTACTAAGTACTCTTGTAATGTAATGTAAATGTCATGACAAAGTGTTTTTTCCACTAATGTCAAAGGGGGAGATTGTTGATCCCTAAGTTTTGTTGTCTATTAGTGTCTTACACTTAGTCATTTTCTAGGCAATGTTGATCAGTCATCACAACGACCGAGCCATCTAGTAAAGGCCAATTTAAGTCTAGACTTGTATCTTGTACATATACTGAGCAGTAGTTACTATTAATAAAGTCAAAGTTCACTGAGTACTTCAGTAATAGTCGAGAAGCTTATGCCAAGTTATATAGAAGTGTCAGTGTCGAGCACCAGTATATGAAGAGTAGTTAATGTAAGAGGGTATGAGAAGAGTATGAATGTGAAGGATCTCATATATGCAGAATAGAGAAGTATTTTTTGATATAGGCAGAGCTCAATCAGAGTGATCAAGCTAAGAAGTGAAGGAAAAAATAGAGATATATTTGATTTAGGAGATCAAATAAGTATTGGAAGGAGAATAAATGTTATCAACATCACAGTACAAAGTGAAGGATCATGTACTGAGACATTCTAACATGTGAATCAGGGTAAATCTCTTAATAGAGTGGTCCTAACATGCCCATGTAAATCTCTTAACTGAGTTCTTACTTTGTTGTAAGTTTATATCCTTTTAACAAGGTAGATTGTATAAGTTTTTAAGCTCTTAGCAGGACAGACCCCTCACAGGGTAGATCACTAGTCTATGATCAAACTTTGTAGCCCTAACAGGAAAACTTTAATACTACAGTAGTGAAGATTTGTGGGTTTCATCCCCACCCCAGTTTTACCTTTCAAGGGTTTCTGGGTAACCAAAATATTTGTGTTATGTTTCAATTTCATGGATGAAGATTAGAATGTTAGTTCTATTTCAATATTAAATTTGATGTTTATGTTATGCAAGAGAATTTATGTCAAAATGGAATTATCGGTAGATATCTAATTCACACCCCCAAACCCCCCCCCCCCCCCCCTTCTCAGTATTTCACTTTCCCATATTAGATTTCCAACAAATGTCCCATCATGAAATAAAAATAATCCAACATATAGTATAAATTAACAAAGTAATAATCATGTCAGTCCGAAATATAAAGGTATTGGGGTGGGCATTACATTATACATCAATTTTTTGTACCTTTTCTTGATCTAGGGTTTTGTTAGAGGAGAATTTTAGTTTTTAATAATCACTTTTTCATTTTTTAAATCCATGTTAACTGGAGGGTATGATATTCATGATAGAAATATTTTTTCAAATTTTTGGTTATTGGGTTGTATTTAACATTTGTTGTTTGTGGGTTTTAGTGGAGAAGGTGTGCTAGATCTCCTTATGTTACTTGTGCAGTTAACACAAAAAATGATGGAGGAAAGGCTTATGTACATTAGTAAAGTTCAAGTAAGTTCATTCTAACTATAACCTATTAGAATAATTGAGAGGGGGGTGAATCAGTTAGATTAGTTATCCTATAGTCCCAAATACATAGATGTACCTTACAAAACAATTCCAACAAATTATGCAACTCAGTAACATAAAATATAAATCTGTCTATTCACTTTACCGATTACTAGTGATTACCGATCGAATCAACTATGCAATATGTAAAGTATGATATCAAAATAATCATAACAAATAACACATAACACAATGGTTTAATGTGGAAACCCTGCTAAGGGAAAAACCACTTGGGACTAGTAGCCCAAAATAATTCACTCTTCTGAAGTGAGCTCGATGAAGAGCCAACCTTGTTAAAGGTTACATTACACACTGTTAGGTGTGACCTGGTTAGAGAATTTGTCACTAACAGTTTACTTTTGACTAGCATTCACTATGGGGTCAACAAGATAACAATTTACATTCAATGAATGTCATAGGCTAGAAAAAAAGACTGTTAAGTCCACTTGGTTAAGATATTTTTCTGAATCAATGGTTAAACTGATACAATTTTGATCTAATTCAAATAAAACTCAATTGAAAATATTAAGATCTATGCTAAGCCCATAAAATCCTTTGATCATTAATCAATTCACTTCCTCAATATTTCTCAACTTACTTTCACTCGGTAAATAGCTCTCTGATGCTTGGTAATGTCTGCAACTAGGTTCTATCAATAACCAGTTTGATCAAGTATGCATGAATACAATCTTTACATGAAATATCTATAGTCTCCTTTTTGTCTGGTATGTTTCAATAATGAAACTCATATCTCTTATATAGACAAGTAAATCATTTTCACACAAGCCATTAGATTTTGCCTCTTAATCTCCTTCGTCCATTTTGTCGCTTAAACCTTCCTCGACAGATGTGTCCATAACACATTTCAATCTCATCCTTTAGATCATCTTTGAATTTTGTCAACTATGGATCTCATAACTAACTTTATCCTTAACCTCAAAATCATAACAATTTCTAGCTCATCAAATTCAGTCAATTTTCTTAGCATTTAATGTTTTCATCCATACTCGGTTAATATAGAAATGCGTCGGTGATAACTAGCTCGGTTATACTATCACTCGGTATACACTGCACTGGCTTGGTGTATACAAAAAGCTTCAATTACCAACCACATTAACTTGTTTGATTTCAAATCTCTTCTTCATAATAGATTAATGTAACATGAGCATAGTCTTCAGTTTTCTTCAAGTATCTCATAATTCTTTTAACTGCAACTATATGTGATTCTTTAGGATTGGCTAAAAATCTTGCCACAATCCCAACTACGTGTGCAATATCAAGCCTACTATGTACCACATACATCACTTTCCCAATCATAGATTGGATAATGTTTGATTTACCTCTGTAGATTCATCATCCTTTATCAATTTACATCCAGTTACCATCGGTGTTCCTACTAGTTTTGCATCTTCCATGCCAAAGTTTTTAACACTTCTCTAATGTATTTTGATTGAGTGATGAAAATCCATTCATTATGTTGTATAATCTGCAAACCTAGAAAGAATTTAATCTCTCCAAACATTGACATTTCAAATTCCTTTCTCATTTCATCAGCAAGAGATTTGCAAATCAGATCTTGTCTACCAAATATTATAGGGTAAAAGCACAATTGAGTATCACCTTTTAGGCTAACTCAAATGACTCGGCCCATTTAGACTCAGCCCAATTAGAATCGACCAAGTCTAACTCAGCTAAGTACATGTAGGTGCCACGCAGTGCCGAATGGCATCTACATGGCCCAATAGACTGGGCTGTGTGGTACTCGGCCGAGTAGGACTCGGTCGAGTCTAAATGATATTTTTAATATAAAAAATCATTGCAAGCCCCTCATTTGCACACTATTTGGCTATTTGTGTGGGGATGACCCCTAAGGGGACTCGGTCCAATCAGACTCGACCGATTCTACCTAGGTGGCATGCCATGTTGGCAGCCAAACCTCCAAAAACACAAAAAAACTAGAATTTTGCACTTCTGCTGTAACTTTCTCTTATCAAAATAGAAAATGTTAAAAAACTAAAAGTACCCTTTTGTAGATCTTGAAAGTATGATTTTGGACATATAAATTTTATATTATTTCAACTACAAAACATTAAACAAATTTGCTAAAAACTACATGTAGGTATATTAAACTTTGAGAAGACGTTGATTCCAAAAACATACAAAAATGCTAAATCAATTTAGAAATTTTTTAAAATCATATATGACACTAGAGGAGAGAGTCCTCTTCAAGAATATGAAATTTATTTGGTTTTTAGCATAGTTCTGATAGGGAAAAAGTGACGGAAGAAAAAAATTGTTGATTTCAGGTAAGTTCAACTTTGAATACTTATAACGGGTAAACTATAGATTGAAAACACTTCTTTCTTTTTTCTTGCACTAGATATACATGTCATCTAAAACATATTCTAAAATTGGAGGGAAAAACAATGTTTTACTTATAATGATTTGACGGGAAGTAAACTCCCTGATTTGTAGTATTTTTCAGGATATGAAAATTATACCTAAAAAATTTAAAAAACATATTAATTTTTCCTCAAATTAATTTTTATAAATTATAAGCCTAAAATTCATCTTATTTTACACATTTCATTAGTTTACATCATCTTCAAATTTTCAATAGAAATGTGACTTTTATGCCCTTGAATTTTTTCAGTTTTGGTGTTGTTAGCCTCTTCCTTTGTAAAAGGGTGATAGCTTATTGTGCTTTTACCCTATATCATTGACAAATATTTCAACAATCAAAATATTATCATGATCAGAATCTCCTTTCATGTACAAATTATTATTTTCACTAGTTCTTACAAAGCCAATACTGATAAGATAAGCATGTAGTCTTTCATACCATGCCCCCAGTGCTTGCTTCAGTCCATACAAAGCCTTGTGCAATCTACATACCATGTCTTTTTGATTTGGATCAACAAATCTTTCTGGTTGTTCTATGTAGACCTCCTCCTCAAGAATTTCATTTAGAAAAGTTGATTTCACATCCATTTGATATACTTTGAATCCCTTATGTGCAGCATATGCAAGTAGTATACGAACTCCTTCAAGTCTAGCAACAGGTGAAAAGGTTTCACCATAATCAATACCTTCTTCTTGTGCATATCCCTTGCATACAAGTCTTTCCTTATTCCTAGTGACCTCACCATTTTCATTCAATTTATTCCTAAAAATCCACTTAGTACCAATAACATTTTTATCTTTTGGTCTGGGTACTAATGTCCATGTCTTATTCTTTTCAATCTATTCAATTTCCTCATTCATAGCATTGATCCATTCCTCATTCTCAAGTGCATCCCTAACATTCTTAGGGTCAAACTCACAAACTAAGCATATGTTATGTCTTAACTTACTTCGGGCCATCATGCCAGATTTCTTATCTCCAATGATTTGATTCTCTAGATGGTGTCTTCTAACAAACCTTGCTAGCACTTGTTCTATTCTCTATTCATCATTCAGTTCGGGTTCATTTTCCTGCTCGATAGCTTCTTCCTGATTCTCAGTTTGTATTTTTTGATTCTCAATAGCATTTTCCTAATGCTCAATAGACTCATCATGTGGCTTTGGTAGATAACATGTATCTTCAACATAAATAAACCTACCATAGTCTTTCAATTCCTTCATGTTTTCTTCATCATTCTTTTCAACAAACTCATCAACTTTTACATTAGCACTTTCTATCATTTTATTAGTAGCCTTGTTCAAACATTTATAAGTTTTACTCTTAGTAGAATATCCTAAGAATATTCCTTCATCACCTTTGGAGTCAAATTTACCATTCCCATCATCTTTTAGAATATAACACTTACTACCTAAGATTCTGAAATAACTTTCACTTGGTGTATATCCAAACCATAACTTGTAAGGTGTCTTGTTTGTGTCGTTCTTCAGTTGAACTAGGTTCAGGGTGTATACTGCAGTGCTAATTTCCTCTCTCTAGTACATTTGTGCAACATTTTTCTCAATCATCAATGTTCTAGCACACTCAACAATAGATCGATTCCTCCTTTCAACAATCCCATTCTACTGTGGTGTCCTAGGTGCAGAAACATGTCTTTTGATTACATGCTCATTACAGAAATTAGTGAATTCATCAGAAACAAACTCACCTCCTCTATCAGACCTTAAGCATTTTAGTATTTTTTTGGTTTCTTTTTCAACTTTAGCCTTATACCATTTAAACAATTTGAATGCCTAAAATTTTTCTATTAAGAACATTACTGTCATAATCCTAGAATAGTCATCAACAAATAAAATGAAATATTTATCACTATAGTATCTTTGAGTTCTCATAGGACCACATAATTTAGTGTGTACCAACTCCAAAATACCTTTAGATGAATAGTCCTTACTTTTAAAACTAGATTTGGTCATCTTTCCTTTCTGACAGTGATGGCGCATAACATGATCAGGTTTGGTTAGATTCAGCAATCATCTAAATTTTCTCTTTCTACTGATCTTAATCATGTTATCAAAGTTTACATGACATAACCTCTTATGCCATAACCATGCATCTTCATTTTTCATCAATAAACAAGAAGTTTCAGCATTGTCAAGATAAAATAAATTACCTTTTGATTGTCCTCCAGTACCAACAAGCTTTCCATTTTCATCATAGATTTTCACCTTCTTGCTTTCAAATGCAACTTGGTGACCTGAGTTATTCAATTGTGCTACACTCAACAAATTGTAGTTAAGTCCTTTTACCCAATATGCATTATCACATCTAATTCTATCATTCAATAAAATAGATCATTTTCCTTTTACCAAACAAGGTGTATCATTTCCCATTTTCATTGATCCTCCATTATAATGCTCAAGATGTTCAAACTTATCTTCATCACTAGTCATATGATGTGTACAGCCACTATCAATGATCCAAGTATCATTCTTACTAACTTTAGAAATAAGTGTTGTTTCTACATACCTTTCTTCATCTTTTGAATCATCTTTTATTGCAACAAATACTACTTCAATATCATCATCAGTGTTGGTGTTGGTGTCATCTTCATTTTCTCCAACAAGGTAACATGCCTTTTTTCCTTTATCTCAGTAATCTTGGTTGTCTCTATTGTACTATCAATTTCCTATGTTATTCCTTCTACCAAACTTTTCATCACCAGATCGGTCTTTATCTTCCTCTTTCCTGTTAGGACATCTAGTATTAATATGGCCAACCTCTTTACAATTAAAACAAGCTAAAGGTAACTTTTTCTTATACCTTCCTTTACCTTTCTGCAGTCTCTGGGCCATGAGTGCTTCAAGCTCATCAAGCTCATCTTCTATATTACTGTCACTTTCATTCCTTATATTATGCTTACTGCTAGATTTACCAATCTTAAGAGATGACATAAAAGAAGACTCAACACTCGGTACAACACTATTGTCAAAATTATTCAGCTCAAAAGTTGTTAACTTTCCAATCAGACTATCAAGAGTAAGAGTGTTATTAGGTGCAGAACTCATTTCATGAATAGTAGATATTTCAATTACATTGTCAAGTAACAAAGTTCTTAGTATCTTACTTACCACATTATCTTCATCAATAGTGCCTCCTGCTCCTCGGATAACATTGACTACCTCTTTGATTTGATTTGAGTATTGTGTGATGTTCTCTCCTTCTTTCATCTTCATGTCATCAAATCAGCCTCTCAAGCTTTCACCTCTAGCTCTCATCACATTCACATCACCACCATAAACTAGAGCAAGTTTGTCCCACATTTGCTTTGTTGTAGTGCAATCCTTAACATCCTCAAATTTAGCATCAAATAGAGTAGCAACAATCTCTATCATAGTAATATTGTGTTCATGTTGGTCTCTTAGCTGATCAAGAGTCAAAGGTCCAACATTCAGTTGTAAGTAGCCATTTTCAAGTAAATGTAAAGAAAAATCTTTGATTCTAGATATGTGATGTCTCATCTGGCTTTGCCATGTGGTAAAGTTATCTTTGTTCAGCTTTAGTACTTCCCTCTTATACATCTTGTGATCTTTCTACTCAAGTCCTTAAAACTTTCTTCCAAGCAACCAACTAAGCTCTAATACCAATTGTTAGAATAACTGAGAGGGGGGGTGAATCAGTTAGATCAGTTATCCTATAGTCCCAAATACAAAGATGTACCTTACAAAACAATTCCAACAAATTATGCAGCTTGGTAACATAAAATACCAATCTGTCTATTCACTTTATCGATTACCATTAATTATCCAAACTATGATTACCGACTAAATCAACTATGCAGTATGTAAAGTATGATAGAAAAACACTCATAACAAATAACACATAACACAATGATTTAATGTGGAAACCCTGCTAAGGGAAAAACCACCTGGGGCTGGTAACCCAAAATAATTCACTCTTCTGAAGGGATCTTGGTGAAGATCCAACCTTGTTAAAGGTTACAATACACACTGTTAGGTGTGACCTGGTTAGAGGATTTATAACTAACAATTAACTTTTGACTAGCATTCACTGTGGGGTCAACAAGATAACACTTTACATTCAACGAATGTCATAGGGTATAACAAAAGACTATTAAGTCCACTCAGTTCAGAGATTTTTCTGAATCAATGGTTAAACTGATACAATTTTGATCTGATTCAAATACAACTCAAATGAAAATATTCAGATCTATGCTAAGCCCATAAAATCCTCTAATCATTAATCAATTCACTTCCTCAATATTTCTCAACTTACTTTCACTCGGTAAATAGTTCTTTGACACTCAGTAATGTCTACAACTCAGTTCTATCAATAACCAGTTTGATCAGGTATGCATGAATACAATCTTCACGTGAAATCTCTGCAGTCTCCTTTTTGTCCAACATGTTTCAATAATGAAACTCATATCTCTTATATAGATAAGTAAATCATTTTCACATCAGCCATTATATTTTGCCTCTTAATCTCCTTTGTCCATTTTCCCGCTTAAACCTTCCTCGCTAGATGTGTCCATAACATGTTTCAATCTCATCCTTTAGATCATCTCTGAATTTTTCCAATCATGGATCTCATAACTAACTTTATCCTTAACCTCGAAGTCATAACAATTTCCAGCTCATCAAATTTGGTCGGTTGTTCTTAGCATTTAATGTTTTCATTCATACTCGGTTAATATAGAAATGTGTCAGTGATAACTAGGTTGGTTATACTGTCACTCAATATACACTACACTAGCTTGGTGTATACAGAAATCTTCAATTACCGACCACATTGACTTGTTTTATTTCAAATCTCTTCTTCATAATAGATTAATGTAACATGCTCAAGTCAATAATATAAAGCCATAGACTCATTAATAAGTTACCCAATGTTTACCTTATCCTTCTCTGTCATGTCCATCTTTAATTTTCTCCCTTCAACAGATGTTCAGATGTGTGTAACTACCATGATAATTATTATCAAAATTAGTTGACATCAATGACAACATATTAACTGATTTAATCATCTTACATATTACTTTAGTAGCTCAGTGATCTCTAATCATTGTTTCTTTAGTTAATCTAGATATTCAATCAGTTGTAGTTCATCATAACCTCTTGATACATTGCTAAGATGGATGTATTAGTTTATTCATTCTCAATAGTATCATTGGAGGAATAACTAATATTGTTGGTATTTGATTGTTTGTGGCCTTAGATGGTTGTAGTAGTTTCTCTACGTGACATTATGGTGGATGGATGTGGGTTTGTTTTGTCCCAAGAGTATTACAAGTCGAGGTCGAGCTGAGGTTGATGGTTTATTTAGTTTTTTGGTTTTTTGCAGCAGTCTAAAACTCATAGTTCAATTTCCAATCAATGAGGCATATTTTTCTTATTAATTCTTTATGATCTAATTGTTTCCTCATTTTGCATACATATTTCATTTGAATTTCTAGGATGGTCCTAAAATTGAAACTAGAGATTGTGCACTATTTCAAGTTGGAAATACACCACCTTTCATTGGGATTATTCGATGCTTGACATATGACAGGGAAGGTCAAGTCAAACTAGTTGTAAATTGGTTATATAAACTAAAAAATGTTAAGCTATGGAAGGGGTTTTTGGTTGAAGCAGCACCAAATGAGGTTGTTTATTCATTCCACAATGATGAGATATCAACTTCTTTATTGTTCCATCCATGTAAAGTTGCATTTCTTAGGAAGGGTGTTCATCTTCCTCCAAGTGTATCCTCAGTTGTGTATAGGAGAATATATGACACTAAAAACAAATGTATATGGTGTTTAATTGATGAAGACTATGCTTATGTAATTTTTTTGCACCTTGTAATACCCCAAAAATGGGCTATAAGTTCATTAACCTCCTACATCGACAAATCAAACAAAATCGACATCAAAGTCCTAACCTAAGGCACATCTGAACATCATCAAATCTAATTAATTATCTTAAATTCTGCATCAGGGAATATTCCTAGTAATATTCCTAATTATCTTAATTATCTTTAATTTAATGATTATTTGGCGATAAATCACATTTATCCTAAAGTTTGATTAATTGAATATTTTCATATTTAATTAATTAGATTTAATATTTGCCACTTAATTGTGTAATTAAATTTAATTCTATCTATTATTAATTGTATTATTTAATTTTGATAATAAATCTAATATCTTATGAATAATTGATTGAATTCTTATTTAATTAATTAAAGCAAGTTGTCATTATTTAATAATATAGTTTTTAATAAAAGTTTGAAAAATAATTGATTAACCCATAAATCAATTGTTTTATTTTTAAAAGCTGTTAAGTTGGAAATAAATCACTTTATTATTAAATTAATTCATAAATAAAACATGCACAATCATAAAAGCAGACAACTATCAATTATCAATTAAAGCTAAACTCTATTTTGAGTTAAAACTTAGCTTTTGCATGTTTTTGTGACTTAATTATCCTTTATTTAAAAATAACTCAAAAATCAACTTGAGTTATTTGAGTGATTTATGGCTTTTTCTCATGCACCTCCAAAGCCCTGGATTTCTATAAAAACAAGGCTCAACTCTTCATAATTCATCTCTCAAATTTGCATCCAAGCATCTCATATTTTGCACAATCACACTGGAGAATTAGAATTGAAGAATCAAAGCTCTTGCGAATCGACATCTTTGTGAGATCAATCTTATTTTTGCATTCATATTGCATATCATTGTTAGATTAGCATTGCATATCAATTTTCAATAGCATTCATAGCATATCAATTTCATCTAGCATATATTCATATCAAGTTTTCATTCTTATTGCATAGAAAATTCAAAAAAAAAAGCTTAATTGCATTCAATCTCATATCTAGATCAATTGCATTCAAATCCTTCATTTAGGTGTCGTCTAGGTCACTGATCTCGATTACAATCTAAGAACATTAATCTCGCACCTACTAGAAGGCAGTAAATTGCTTGGTTAGATTAGATTTCAATTTTGCACAATTTTGATTATCACTAACCTCTAATGTTTTATTGAGTGTTGTGTCTACAGATCAGGTACAATTTTCACACACACACACCTTACCTATTTAAATCTGGACATAGGAATGTTTCTTAATTTTTTATTGTATTGGCTATTCTGAATAGATTATTAGAGGAGGTTTTTGAGACACGTCTAGTTCTGCCCCCTTTACTTTCAGAACCAACCTTTGAGATGAAGTTGGATGCAAAAATTTTCTTACCATGGGAGTGTAAATATAGAACAAATCCAAATGTTTTTGCGTTGAAAAAGCAAAAATTTTACTTGAGGTTGTGAACTAAATAGAAATTCCCCTCTTTCATTAACCTAATAAATTTTGTAAGTGGTGATTATTGTAGCAATATTTCTCTAAATAGATCCAATTCATTACTACTATAAGAAATTAGATTCATTTTTTATAAAAATTTTCCCTTTATGTATAAAAAATGCCTTTTAGATTTTCCTTTTATATGAAACAACACCTTGTAGATATTGGATACTACCTAGTTAGTAATAGCTCTTCATTTGATAAATCATAGCACATCCCATTTTTCTATGAAGACCATTTCCAATTTTTTGGTATTTGAAAATTTCAAGTAAAATTCTATGTTTGAAGTAGACCTAAGTGAGTTATTCTCATCTCTTCATGGTAGATATAGTTAAGTTAATAATATGAGTGTCTTTGTGTTTGTAAAGGATGTGTTGAACTTGTACTTTATCATCAAATTCTTAGAAAGGGAAGTAGCCTCTAATTTTGGACTGGAAACATGACTGAACTATGAAAATAGGGATGTTGGCACTTTCAACAATGATTTGTTTCCATGTTAATGTGTTGTAGAGTCATTTCATTTACAAGAATAGTTTTAATTGATTACTAAGGGATATCATAAAGAGAAAAAGAGTCTTTGGTAATGCAAGAAAATAAAAAGGGAAGGAGAAAAAGAGAAAATGAAATCTTCTTCCTTACAATATTGTATGGTTCATAAATCACCCCTAAAGAGAAATGTGATAAAGAGTAAGAATTATCCTGATTATTTTTGTTCAATTTATGAAAAGAGGTTCAGATCAATGGAAACTAAGAAAAATGATTCTTGTTAATAAATAATTGTGAAGGCACATTAAGATCATTATTTGGAGAATTTCCAGCTTTAGCAATGTAAAGATGGAATGTGCACCAAAATGATGATGTTTGACAGTTGCAAGAATGGATTTTGTCTTTTTCTTTTTGGGACATGTTACAGAATTGTACAAAGTTGATTGTAAGTTGTAAAGATTAGCTTTAATATGTTGATTGAATCATTGATATTAGAAAAAAAATAGGATTTATTATTTGAAATGGTTGAATCTATTATGAGTTATCATTGTTATTTGTTATGTGAAATGATTTTCATATTGGTTTCTACTAAAAATTCTTCATGCTAAAATTCCAAAACAGTTATATTCACAACATTTTAACATGATAGTTAATTATGCAATATCTACGCATTGATATAAGAAAAAAATCTATATATACTTATTGAATCAATTGGATATTGAAATATGACCATCCATGCTAAACCAACACAGAAGTTTAGACTTTGTTTTGTAGAAGATGTGTGGGGTGGGTTGCAATGGTGAAAATGCATAAATGATGGTACACAAGGTTGTTCATTGTAACCATTCACCATGAATATGAATTTGATTTAAGCTTCTCACAGTGACTGTAATAGGAGAAATCTAACATTTAATAACCTTAAATACATTTTGCATTAAAAAAATCTATTAGCTACACCATTGCACCTCACCTAGTCCAAGCGCTAGTTATTGGACTATCTAGACATAATCTAATAATTTAGAGAGAACCACATTAAACATTGTGTAATATTCATAGCATATCATTAGTGTGGCATCGAGATATACATCTAATTATACATCTTGAGTGACATATCTTCAATTCAAATATATTAATTGAATCATGGGACTTCACACAAATAAAAAGTTAAAGTTACTAGCTTAATAAGCTCACAAATTATTTGTCAAAACAAAACCAACAAGAGGGCCATTTGTGATATATTATGGTTAATCACTGGGTCAGGGACAAAAATGGAAAACTTACTAGAAGTTGAATCAAAAATATTATTAACTTGCAGGAAGACAAACTTGCCACTTGGTTTGATTCCAAAGAGAGAAGACCATGGATGACATTTTCTAGGATATCGGCTTGGATACCCCCAACCCAGGCTCAAAGATAAATCCCTCACATGATCACATCCCTTGGCTCATCTAGAAATATGATTTGGATCTTTAGTATTTAGATATTTATGCCTTATAATCCTTTCCTATTTTAGATCTAGTTCTTTGTATATTTTCCATATCAATTTTGCACCAAATGCCTTATTTTGTAATGCCTGGTTTCTTAATCCTATATCCCCTTCTATTTTTGGCTTGCATATCCTATTCCAATCTATCAAAGAAAATTTATTTATTTTAGTTGTTCCTTGCTAATAAAAGGTTCTAAGTCTTTTTATTCAATTTGTCTCTTACTTTATCTATTAAATGGAGGCATGTCATTTGATATTGGGGTATGGATGATAATATCAATTTCAACATTACAACTCTACCTGCCATTGAAAAACTTCTACCTTTCCATGACCAAAGTCTCTTATCTAATTTTTTCATTACATTATCCCAAAGTTTCATAGATTTGTTGCCTTTTTCTAAGGGTAATCCAAGATACTTATGTATGGAAGCTCATCTCTTTTCAAGCCCAATGTATTAATGATTTATCTCTTTTTGACTATATTCAAAAGAAGATTTTAGACTTTTCCTTATTAACTTCCTATCCTAATGCTCTTGAATACCAATCTAGAATAGTCTTTAGGTTTCTAGATTCTTGTTTAATGCTTTCCCTAAATAATAAGGTGTCATATGCAAACTATTGATGTGTAACTAGAGGCAAGTTACTAGTTATTTTTGTTGGAGATATGCTAGCAAGCCAATATTGATTGTATGTTTGTCATTGATGACAACATATGGTAAGTAGCATCCGTGGAAAACTTATGCAGTAAGCTTATGGTATATACAACATGGACATGTTATCAGCATGATATCATGGATGCAGAGGTTAACTGTTAGTACAGATAGTTATATAGTAGCTTATGTCAACAGTGTTCTTGACAGAGTTATAGGTAGTGTTCGATGAATGATTGTCCATAAAATTATCAGAGAGCCTTGCACATTTGGATATGTGATGGAGACATGTTAGTGATGTTACATTCATGGACACAGAGTCTGATGATCAGTAGAAGTAAATTTATGCAATCGCTATTCAGCAGTAGCAGTTTCCTATATGCGCCCTTGGATTAGTGCTTGGAGAATAGTTAGTAATGTCCGGTTAAGAGTGCATGATGTAATTCAGCTTGAGGAGAAAATTTTAGTTATTTTGGTAGAGTCGAAAATGTGTAGCGTGCATCTACAATTGTTAATATTGGATAGGTCCCAGAATGTTTTGCGTGCTTAGTAGAGCCGACAAAATTATTATTGGAGTATGTTTTGGTTTCTCTAATATGATTTCAAGGTAGTTCTAATAGGCCGACTTGATTATATCATTTGGAGGAAAGATATTTATAGGCAGTCATTTGTGATTGCTCAATATGGTTCAAAGTTGATTGTGAAGAGCAGAGCAGAGTGTGCAAAGTGTTGAGCCATCAACAGAAGGTCTATGTGACCAAGTAAAGTGTTTTTGCTATACATTGGAACTAATCTAGATATTAGGTCAAAGCACAGTTCACCAAGATCCAGATATAGTGTGTATCTTTATTTAGAAGGTTGTAGCCTTCACCCCTTTGAACAGTGTGCTCTTGGATAGTGCATCCTCACCCCTAACAGGGTTCATTGTAAAAGACTCCTAACAAGGTCTGACCCTTGACTAGGTCAGTGTACTAAATATATTGTAAAGCAGTTCCTAAAAGGGTTAAGGATCTTCTAAAAAGGATCATAAAACACTAGTGAAGATTATTAGTGGGTGTCAATTCCCACCGGGGTTTTTACCTATTTGGGTTTCCCCTTAACCAAAATATTTGTGTTTTGTTCAAGTGTTCTTTCATTGTGTTTATGCTTTATGTTGAAGTATACTTAATTGGATAAAGAAATTGAAACTAGTAGGTAACTGATTCACCCCCCCCCCCTCCCCCTCTTAGTTATCTCTTGGGACTATTCCTAACAATTGGTATCAGAGCCAAGTGCCTCAGAGAGAAATTTTAAAAGCTTGAGGTTGATCAAATGACATTCTTTAGAAAAGATAGTCCTAAGTTTAATGGAGAGAATTATCTTGATTGGAATAACGAGATGATGACACATTTGCAGTGCATTGCTTTTGAAGTTTTTGAAGTGGCTATCAAGGAAGTTGAGATCCCCTCTCTAGCAGATCTTGCAAAGGATGATGCTATAAGCAAGTAGAAGGATTTATTCCATTAGAATGCAATAGAAAAAGAAGCCCTTATTAGCGCCCTATTTGATAGTGAGTTTTCAGAGATAAAGAAAATTGACATAGCCTACAAGATATGAAAGCACCTAGAAGACATGTTTGAAGGAGATAAACAAGAAAAAGATGCGTGTACAGAAACTTGGAAGAAAAGATACAATGCATTAGGGATGCTACCTAAAGAGAACATCAGATCTTACAACCAAAGGAATAATGAAGTAGTTGCAGGAATCAGGAACAATGGTGGAGATATCTCGGAAGAAGACATTATGGATAAATTGATTACCACTCTCACAACAGAGTATGAAAACAAGATAAACATACTTGATGAGACCATGCAGCTTACATCAAATTTTAAAAGAGAGACCTTGATCAGAAAAATTTAGCTTTTGAGATTTCAAGATTGAAGACAGAACCTAAAAGTGAAACAGCCTTCAAAGCATCAGTCCATGGTAAGAAATCTACAAACACCTCTAGTAATTTTGATGATGATGATGAAGAAAAAACACTAGATGATTTCATTGCTATGATTGCTAAAAGAGAAAAGAAAGGAAAAGGGAAATATGAAGGTCAATTGCCTTTTAAATGCTTTTCATGTAATAAGATTGGTCATTTTGCATCTAAGTGTCCTACAAGAGTTAAAAGATACCAGAATAACTACAAGCCTAGGTATACAAAGGAATGCTATTATGTTGGAGATGGAGTATTAGATGAAGAATCAGTAGAAGAAGAAATTGGATTCATTTCTCTTGAAGATAAAAAGGATTCACAAGAATTAGCTTTGATTTCACAAGCTGACATTGGGATAGAGTGGATCATTGATAGTGGTTGCTCACATCACATGAGAGGAGACAAAGATAGATTTGTTCATTTGGACATATACAAAGGAGGCATGGTTAGATTTGGAGATAACACCCCAAAACCTATCATTGGTAGAGGAGCCATCACCTTGGATGGAAAGAATAGTACTGATGATGTTCTTTATGTTGATGGTTTGAAACATAACCTACTAAGTGTTGGACAATTACTTGAAAAAGGTTATAGATTGGAATTCAATGGAAACAAGTGCATCATTAACAACAAAGAAGGAGAAATGATTGCATCAGGATCAAAGACCAAAGGTAATGTTTTTCAACTTAATCTAGAAGCAAGTTGTTTTGTTGGTAAAGTAGATGACAGTTGGTTGTGGCACAAAAGACTATGTCATATCAATTTTGATAACATAATAAAGATCAATAATGTTAAGGTAGTAAGAGACCTACCTAGCATAGAAAAACTAGTTGATACCATTTGCAGGGAATGTGTAATGGGAAAGCATGTAAGGAATTCATTCAGGAGCAAGCATAATTCAGTAGAGAACAAATTGGATCTGATTAATACAAACCTATGTGGACCAACTCAAACAAGATCTTACTATGGTGAAAGGTATTTCATTTTGTTTGTAGATGATTATTCTAGAATGATGTGGGTTGCATTCTTGAAAGATAAGTCAGAAGCATTTGAGAAGTTCAAAATATTCAAAGCTAAGTTTGAGAATGAATCTAGACAAAAGATAAAGTGTCTAAGATTGGATAGAGGAGGAGACTTCACCTCTGATAGATTTTATGAGTACTGCAAAGAACATGGCATAAAAAGATAGTTAAGTGCACCTAGAACCCCTCAGCAAAATGGAATTATAGAGAGAAGGAACTAGATTATCCTTGATACAATGCACACCATCATGATTGAAGGAAAAGTTGCACACACCTATTAGAGAGATGTGGTCAATACAGTAGTCTATACAATCAATAGAATACAATTAAGGCCTGGCACAGACAAGACACCTTACGAGCTATGGTTTGGTAATGTTCCCATAGTGAAATACTTTAGAATCTTTGGAAGCAAGTGCTACATCAAGAGGGATAAAGCAGTAGGCAAGTTTGATGCAAGAAGTGATGAAGGTATTTTTCTTGGTTACTCTACTAAAAGAAAAGCTTATAGATGTTTCAATTTAAGATTGAAGAAGATCATTGAAAGTGCTCATGTTAAGATTGATGAAAATTTTATGGTTCAAGAAAGATATCATGATTACTCACCTATGATTAAAGAAGACCCCATACCTTCCACTAGCAAGACAGTTGTTGAAGAGATGTTTGGCAGTATCAATGTATTGTTCAATGACCCTGAAACAAGCAAAGAAGAAACTCAGAAGGAAGATGAGTCAGTTTCACCTAAAGCTCCAAAATATACATCTAGATATCACTCTAAGGATGACATCATTGGAGATCAAAGCAGAAAAGTCACAACAAGATAAAAAAAAAAAGAATTAAGCAAGCAATGAAGTGGTATGTTTACTATCTTAGATTGAGCCTTTAAGTGTTGAAGATGCATGTAATGATTTAGATTGGCATGATGCTATGAAAGAGGAACTAGATCAGATTATCAAGAATGATACTTGGGAACTGGTCCCAAGACCAAGTGATAAGAATGTGATTGGAACAAAATGGATATTTAGAAACAAGATGAATGAAGATGGTACAGTAGTAAGAAATAAAGCAAGGTTAGTATGTAAGGGATATGTGTAGAGAGAAGGCATTGATTATTCAAACACATTTGCACTTGTGAGAAGATTAGAAGCTATTAAGTTGTTTCTAGCTTATGCAACAGTCAAAAAATTCAAAGTCTATCAGATGGATGTCAAGTTAGCATTCTTGAATGGAGAATTAAAAGAAGCATACATTGAGTAGCTAGAAGGATTCACCTTATCAGACATACCTGACATGGTATGTAGATTGAAGAAGGCCCTCTATGGACTTAAGCAAGCCCCTAGAGCTTGGTATGAGAGACTAGATGGATATCTAACAAAGATTGGATTCAAGAAAGGAGCAGCAGATTATAATCTATTCATAAGAGAGACATCTAAAGGTTTACTACTTGTAGCTATATTTGTTGATGACATTATCTTTGGAGGCAATGACAAACTTAGTGCTGAATTTTCTAAAGAGATGCAAAGAGAATTTGAGATGAGCATGATTGGACCTATCAAATACATTTTGGGATTGAATGTGTAGCAGATAGAGAAATGTATTTTCATTAAGTAGTCCAAGTATGTGAAAGAGATATTAAAGAAATTCAAGATGGATGATTGCAAGCCAGTAGGGACACCTATGATAACTGGATGCAAGCTTAAAAAAGAAGATGACTCACCAGTAGTAGATATAACATTGTACAAGTCTATGATTGGCAAACCCATTTATCTTACTCAAACTAAACTTGATATTTCCAATGCAGTTGGCATAGTTGGAAGATTTTCAGCAGAGCCTAAACAAAGTCACCTCATGGTAGTAAAAAGAATATTTAGATACTTGCAAGGCACTATAGATTATGGTCTATGGTATCCCAATTCAAAAAATGTTGAGCTTCATGTATATACTGATGCAAATTGGGCAAGATGCATTGATGATAGGAAGAGTACATCAGGAGGAGAAGTGTTTCTTGGTAACAAACTTGTAACTTGGACAAGCAAGAAGCAAAATTGTATCTCTTAGTCAACAACAGAAGCAGAGTATGTTGCAGCAACCCTGAATTGCTCTACAATTGTTTGGATCAAGCAAATGATAAAGGATTTTGGAATTCAGATTGACTATCCTATTGTTATACATTGTGATAACACTAGCACTATCAATATGTCAAAGAACCCTATGATGCATGCAAAGACAAAACACATTGAGATCAAGTATCACTTCCTAAGAGAGAAAGTAGTAGAGAAAGAAGTTAAGCTGGACTATGTGAGTACTAAAGATCATCTAGCAAACATATTCACAAAGTCCTTGCCAAAGGATACTTTTGAGTATCTTAGGGAGAAGTTGGGAGTAATTCCCTTCCCTGATTCTGCTTAGAAGAAAGAAGAAAGAACATCAGTCCTCAGGGAGTGATGGATGGTTGACTACTCTACCTCAGGAGTAGTACTAATGCTTAAACTATTTAGCTCCCTTTTCCATTGATGTCAAAGGGGGAGAAATATATGGTCATGAAAAATAGAAGTAAAAGAAGGAGTAATATACTAAGGGGGAGTAGTATTCAGTTATGGAAGTAGTTTAGTTGAGGAAATGGAGAATGTTGAAGAATATTGCAGCAGAAGGAGGATTCATCCTTTGGGGATTTTTGAAGAGGAAATGGAGAATGTTATAAAAGAAATGCTCATTTGGGTTGATGGTGCTTTTTATTCCATATGTTTCCATCAATGCCAAAGGGGGAGATTGTTCAAGATTTGCCAGCTAGCCAGCGCTGACTATATGTTTGTCATTGATGACAACATATGGTAAGTAGCATGCGTGGAAGACTTATGTAGTAAGCTTATGGTATATACAACATGGGCATGTTATCAGCATGATATCATGGATGCAGAGGTTAACTGTTAGTACAGATAGTTATATAGCAGCTTGTGTCAGCAGTGTTCTTGACATTATAGGCAGTGTTCGGTGAATGATTGTCAATATAGTTATCATAGAGCCTTGCGCATTTGGATATGTGATGGAGACATGTTAGTGATGTTACATTCATGGACACAAAGTATGATGATCAGTAGAAGTAAATTTATGCAGTCGTTATTCAGCAGTAGTAGTTTCCTGTGTTTATTCAGAAGAGCCGACATAGATTATATTGTTTCAGGAGTTGCACCTATCATTTCGGTATGCACCCTTGGATTAGTGCTTCGAGAATAGTTAGTAATGTTTGGTTAAGAGTGCATGATGTAATTCAGCTTGAGGAGAAATTTTTAGTTACTTTGGTAGAGCCGACAGTGTGTAGCATGCGTCTACAATTGTTAATATTGGACAGGTCCCAGAATGTGTTGCGTGCTTAGTAGAGCTGACATAATTATTATTGGAGTATGTTATGGTTTCTCTAATATGATTTTGAGGTAGTTCTAAGAGGCTGACTTGATTATATCATTTAGAGGAAAGATATTTATAGGCAGTCATTTGTGATTGCTAAGTATGGTTCAGAGTTGATTACGAAGAGTAGAGCAAAGTGTGCGAAGTGTTGAGCCATCAATAGAAGGTCTATGTGACCAAGTAAAGTGTTTGTGCTATACATTGGAATTGATCCAAATAGTAGGTCAAAGCGCAGTTCACCAAGATCTAGATATAGTGTGTATCTGTTATTCAGAAGGTTGTAGCCTTCACCCCTTTGAGCAGTGTGCTCTCAGACAATGTGTCCCCACCCCTAACAGGGTTAATTATAAAAGACTCCTAACTGTAATACCCCCAAATTGGCACCTAATAAATTCAATCAATTTTGGTGCATTTTCATCAATTTTACATCTTCAAAGTCCTACTTTGCTAGGCAATTTTCTCTCCCCTACCTAACTTAATTCGACTTGATGTCAATTGCAAAAACCCTAAATTGCATTAATCAAATATTATAATTAATTCCTAAAGTCTTCAACTTTTATTAGCTAAATTACCCCTATGATAAATTAATTTAATTCTAGATTCCTAAGTGTTTTAAATTAAATTAAACCCACCCCATTTGACTAAGATACATAAAAAAGGGAATTAATCTTATTTAGTTATTTGAATGGACACCTCTTTATTTGAATTTAATAATTCAAATTATTCGAATAGTCACCCATATGTGGCAATAATCCATTCTTTAATTAAATAAATCTTTGAATATTTGTCTCAAAGGGGAATGAAGAGGCAACCATTCATTATCAAGAACTTCTTCATTCTCTCCTCGGGGTTGTCTATTTATTGAACCCCATTCTTCATTCGAAAGAGATCAATTTTGAGAGTAACTAAACTATAGCATTTTTTTATCTCAATTTCATTGTTTCAAGCTTTCATTGCATATTCTAGATTAATTTCATCTAGTTTAATATTGCATCTTCATTATAATTAGTTTTCTTACTTACTCATAGCTTAATCTCATCTTTATTTCAAGTTCTTTAGACTAGAATCTACATTCCATATTTACTTTCGAATTGTTAGACTAAAATCTGCACTCCATTCTAGATTATAAACTACATCTTCATTCTAGATTAATTTCAATTTGATTATCTTCATCAGTTTTCAAATCCTCCATTGTAGTACTGGTCTAATGGTTGTTGGGCTCTTGTTCTGAGAGTAAATCAAACACCCTGTCTACATAGGAGGCAACAGGTTGCTTCACCATGAATTTTGAATTGAGTAATTAATACTCTCTTTCATAATTCGATTGTGTGAGTAATGACTATGTTGTGTGTGTAGTTGGATTACAAGTCCACGTTCAACCACATACATTTTGGCACCCACCGTGGGGCAAAAAAGATCAATTTATGGCCTCGTACTTGATTTTTCTAATAGGAAATTTGAGCTCTATCGTGCGTCTGTACTTCCTATGTACTGATTCTCACATGAGAATCTAGAGCATACCATGTGAAATTTTGCTTGCAGTAGCACTCTCTCGCATGAATTTGTACATCCTCGTATGACACCCTATGTTTTCTTGCACGCTGTGGAGTACTTCCTCGCGTGAGATTTGGTTACAATTTTTTAAATTTTTCAATCTTTGTCTTTCCCATTCCAAATTTCTGACAATTTTTGTTTGCCATTAAATTCCATTTTTCTATTCTTTTCACAGCATAACAGTTTTCTATAGGACATTTGATGAAGAACATAAAACATGCTAATGGTTTGATTGTAGGACGATAGTCAAAGATCTCATAAAACATTGTGTTTGTTTCTTGCTTTCATTCACATAGTCTAATTAGGGCTTTGTTAAAATTTCTTGAGAATTTTGATAGTGGGTAGGGAATTTGGCTCTTCATTACATGGAGGTGATGACCATGAATGAACCCAAAAACCTAATGATCCTACTAATATGATAGATTCTTGGGGAAGCAGAGAAAGGTAGTGAATCTTTAACACTTCTACTTACCAGGGGATTATGCGCTTCTCTCTCTGAGAGAACCAGAAACCCAAAAGCTTGTGGATTTGGTGAAGTGAAGATAACTTGGTGATGAACTTGCTTGATGTGTTTGGGTGAAGTGATGAGGTAGAGAAGTATGCTCTTCTCTCTTTGAGAGAAACATAAAATCAAACCCTCGGATCTAAGCCAAGTTGTGTCACCTTTAGAGGGCCTACCAGAAGTTGAACCTCTGGGAATGATCCAAGTGAGTATGCACCTTTCGCTGGTGATTCCACCTCACTTTAATAAAGAATGCTTTGTTGAGTCTAAAGACTCCAAAGCCATATTAGCTTCCTTCTCATGATTTTGACTATCATCTTGAGAAGGCCTTGTTTGTTGTACTGAGCGGCACCGCTCCTAGCCCTGCTTGTGGGGGTGTACAACTTTCAAGTGTGAGTGTGGCTATGAGGCCTCAACCTTGTATTGGGGGCACCAGAGGTTAGTATGAATGAAAGCCTATTAAAAAATTTCCTTAGCTAGTGGTCTACCCAGTTCACCTCTGAAAGGAGCCATAATCTCTACGCAAGGAGGGGGAAGAATCTCTCTCATAGATTCCCATCATAGGCATACACCTAGACACTTGAAGGTGGTATATGAGACTGGACCCTACCACAAGGGTAACCTTTGAATGTATACTATTGAGTCCTTGGAAACACCAAAAACATGGGCGCCCTCTAGGGGGTGACATAGCTATGTGAGGTGCACGTATGCGCATAAGCAATGGGGCAAAGGTTTTGTCTTCTCACCATTTTTTTGGTAGGGATAAGCTATGTGTTTTTTATCAAGTCTTAAACATTGTCCAATCATTATCAAACAAAGACTCCCCCTGATGCTATCAAGTTGCTTTGTCCTTGATAGATCTGTTAATGACTACTTCTTGTATCACAACTGCTTGATCTAAACCTTTGTGTCTTTAAACGAATGCTTGAAACCTCAAAATGAGATTATTGATTAAACTGTTATTCAAACCTATCAGGAAACTAGATTTTCTGTCAAACATCAATTCAGGCTGTATCTCAAAATTCAACTTTTACCTCAAAAACTGTGTCAGACTGTTAGATTTGGATTTTTCCCATGTGAAGTTTTACTTTTCAGAGCACTTTCTTGCATGAGACTTTGTTCTTTCACATGGGGTTTCATGTTTTCTTGTGTGGCCTAGTATTCTCTCACGCAAAACTGTAGCCCAGTTTTCAAAAATAGAGACTAAATTCCCATTGTCTAGTCAAACTTTTTCCTGATCTGCTTTTTGTTTGAGGTCTATTTTTCTGTTTCCCTGTCATTCACTGTCAAAAACTAGTTGTCTTGAGTTGGGAATCAATCGATCTCTGCTTTGACTCATGTTGTCTCTCGTTGGTTTACCTTACCTCTTTATGCCTTTTGTATCTCATGTTGCAATAGTCTTATCTCGGCTATTCTAGCCCCCTCTTTTGATGATTCATACCAAGTCCATCTCGCATCTTGGTTGTTCTAGCCATTTATCTCCTTTCTGTTATCTTAGAGATAGAGTCTAGCATTATGTTGAGTCTTCTCTCATCACATCTTCATCTATGACTATTACGACTAGAAGTGACAATACATTCCCCATTCTTGGTATTGGACAAGGAAGAGGTTATTCCAAACCTGTCGCGCAATCTGAGTGTTGTGAGGGATTCTCACATTCCTCCTCATTCCAAGAGTATTACAATCCATTATTTTAGATATAGTCTAACTTATTATTTCAAGAATATTATAACCCATTGTTTCAACACCAGCAAGGCTCTGAAGGGTCACTTTCTAGAATTGAACCTATCGACTCTTTCGATCTTATTTTCATGACCTCTCAGAATACTACCAACAAGATGGGAGATCCATTCCACTTCCCAGGGGGAGGTAAATTCAACGACAGTCATGAGCAATCTCTAAATGACCAAAGTCATGGTTAGTCTCGAAATGACAAGAGTTATGATCAATCCCACAATATTCAATATCTGGTCAACATCTGGGACCTTTGCAATTTGAAACAGCGACAAGGGGATCCTCTCCTAACATTTCTCCAGAGATGGAGACAACTATGCATGAAGTATCGACACTTATTACCTGAGTATGAAAAGCTTGATATCTTCTTGGACAATCTTGTCCCAAATTTTGGATACCAAGTATGAATACAAGGTCCCCTCACTTTTGACAATATGATTAGGTGAGCTATGAGGATAGAAGCATTTATGGTCAAGAAGGGAGGATTGACTTTGAACAAAGACAACAAGCAAGGACCTTCTCCCTCAAACAAGGATAAGGGTAAGATTGTCAACAAAAAAACATATATTATGAATGATGGGGTTGTTGACAATATGATGCCAAAACCCTCAAAGTATGTCTTTAATCTCAACTCTAGTATACGAGCAGTCAAGATCACTGAGAAGACTGCGACAGAAAATCAGCAACCTTCCAAATTTTCTAGAAACAAACCTTGGGCATCTCGACCCAAGCGTGAATTCACTTCCTTGGGAGAACCGCTTGATGTGGTTTATAGGACCTTGCAGCAAAACCATAACAAGAATTCAGATCATCAGGAATTCAAAGACCCCTTCCCTCCTCACGAGAAAGGTGAATCACCCAAGTCTAAAGATACCAACAATGTGGTCAACTATACGTACGATACTAGCGACATTGTCATCAATGTGATCAAACCTGTTGATATTGAATACTATGACGTGACTATAATACCCCAAAAATGGGCTATAGGTTCATTAACCTCCTATATCAACATATTGAACAAAATCGACATCGAAGTCCTAACCAAAGGCACATCTAAACATCATCGAATCCTAATTGATTATCTCAAATTTTGCATCAGGGAGTATTCCTAGTAATATTCCTAATTATCCTAATTATCTTTAATTTAATGATTATTTGGTGATAAATCCTATTTATCTTAAAGTTTGATTAATTGAATATTCTCAATATTTAATTAATTAGATTTAATATTGCCACTTAATTGTTTAATTAAAGTTAATTATATTTATTCCTAAATTGCATTATTTAATTTTGACAATAAATCTAAAATCCTATGAATAATTTATTAAGTTCTTATTTAATTAATTAAAGCAAGTTGTCAATTTTTAATAATATTGTTTTTGAATAAAAGTTTGAAAAATAATTGATTAACCCATAAATCAATTGTTTTATTTTTCAAAATCAGTTAAGTTGGAAATAAATCACTTTATTGTTAAATTAATTCATAAATAAAACATGCACAATCATAAAAGCAAATAACTATCAATTATCAATTAAATCTAAACTCTATTTTGAGTTGAACTCTGCTTTTGCATGTTTTTGTGAGTTAAATATCCTTTATTTAAAAATAACTCAAAAATCAACCTGAGTTATTTGAGTGATTTATGGCTTTCTTTCATGCATCCTCAAAGCCCTAGATTTCTATAAAATCAAGGCTCGGCTCTTCACAAATCATCTCATAATTTTGCGAGCTTACTCTGCCAAAATTGTCTACGAATTGCACAACTATTTTGAAGAATTGGAATTTGGAGAATCAAAAGCTTATTGCAAATCAAGGCTATTGTGAGATCAATTTGGTTTTTACATTCATTTAGATTCATTTTCATATCATTGTTGGATCAATTTCATATCAGTTCATTCTAGATTAGATTCATATCAAGTTTTCATCATATCATTGCATAGAAAATTAAAAAAAATAGATTAATTGCATTCATATTTCATACCAATTTTGCATTCAAATCCTTCATTTAGGTGTCATCAAGGTCACTGATCTCAATAAAAATCTAAGAACATCATACTCGCACCTATTAGAAGGTAGTAAATCACCTGGTTAGTTTAGCTTTCAATTCATTGCAGCTTTCATTTTTGCTAACCTCTAATGTTTTACTGAAGTGTTGTGTCTACAGATCAGGTACAAAATTCACACACACATTTTTGGCACCCACCGTGGGGCCCTGATATGGGTTTCCAATTCAATTCTATCAATTTCTATCTTTTCTTCTCAATTTCTGAGCCAAAACTACAATTTTTAAATTATGTCCATACAATTTCCATACGAGTTTCTGAGAAAAGTCATCTCAGACTATACCCACTGTCGTACGATAGTCTATTGGATCAAGAATCATGCCAGACTGTACACACTATGATTTGGAAGTTCAACTATCGTATCATCATACACCCAGTGTCGTACGAGTTTCAAGACTATTGTCTGGAAGCAGACCCAATGTCGTACAAGTTTTGGCACCAGGTTTTCATTGTCGTTTCATTTTTCAAGGTAGTCTATCATATTTGGTTTTCAGATTTTGACTAACAGCTAATCTTAACAATTGAAACTCTCTATTTTTGATTGACTCCTACTTGTTTTGATTGGAAAAAGTGCAAGAATTGCTAAAAATAGGTAAAAAACTACTAAGCGCATTGTGAGGAATTTAGGTAATCTTCTCAGCTAATAAGACTTTGATTTTGGATCTAAAATGAACATCTCATGTGGCTAGCTTGAGTGACTTTTATTGCTTTCCTATCACACATTTCATTTGGGCTCTAAAAATGAACATAGATTTGCTTTCAGCATCTTTGTTACACATAGTAAATAGGCCCTATGAACACTATTTGTGGCTCTTGAGAGAGTGAGTTTCCAATGAAACTCTTCTCAACAAAGGAACCCTTGTAGGTAGGGAGGATACTGAGGGAGTCTCACGTTCCACTAGATTTGTGTGTCTTCAGCTTTTGATCGAGGCATTCTCTCTTTGGAGATGTTGATAGATCATAAGGGGTTGACGGCATAGATCTTTGTGAGATAATCTTGGTCTTAGCATGTCGGATTAATCTGTCTGCTTTGTTTGGGTTAAAAGTGAAAAGGCTAGGGGATTATGCTCTACTTCCTTTTTGGATAGTAATAGAAACCCAAAATCCTTGAATCTGGAACCAGTCTCCATGTGGTATATCTTGTGAGTCACCTTTAGAGAGGGTTAACTGTAGTGGACATTCCCTTAATCTGGTCAACCACATTGATGAAACCTCAAGCGGTAATAGCCATTTTCACCGTGGTAGTGACAACTGCTATATAAATGTCCTGTTGGAAGAAATCTCCACAGGTGTGGTCTCTTATTGGGCTGTCAGATCTCCCTAGCAGATCCTGAAGATTAAGTTCTCGGACTGTGTCAAAACCCTGGTGCACCTGGATTGGAGTTCGCCCTCTTGGATCATAAAATTTGTGGAGTCAAACCATTACTAAAAACCCTAGCGAGGCCAAATTTTCATTTTCAAGGGTATATGTGTGTTATTGCAAAACATTTTTGGAACATACACAATTAGCGCTTCTGAGGATTAGAACAAATAAAATCACTTGATTGTTCATGTGCAAGGTTGCTTTTGCCCTTGTTCATTATTTTCAGACATGCTTGAAATCACTTGCTTACTATTTTGTGTGCTTGTTTATCTATCTGGTTATTGAAAATGAACAAATCTGTTACCATCCTCAAATCTGGACATTAAAATTTGCAAACAATCCGAATCTGAAAACTTAAAATTTGCAAAATCTAAAGTAAAATTCTTTTCTGGAGTCCACTGTCATCTCAGTCAGTCAAAAAGTCATATGAGTTTTTATTAAATGTCATTTCATTACTAACCAACTGTTGTATGGTAAAGAACCCAGTGTCGTACGAGTCTTTCTACCAATCAAATTCAAAAAGTCAAACCCTGCTAGCAACTGTCATGCAAGTTTTGCAACTATCGTATGAGCTTTTCAACTATCATTTCATAGAATACCCACTGTCATATGAGTCTGCAGAGTGTCATTTGGGAAAATTTTGAAAAATTGTCAGAATTGCCAAATACTTAGCTTTTTCAGCGTATTTCTAGAATCTGTCAAAAAAATCACTGTGTCAGGAACAGAGCAGTAACTATTAAGAATCCTATCATTTTCCAAAAGTGGCCTTTTGAATCCGATTCAGCCTTCTGTTTAATCGATTTGAGTCATTTTCATCTTGTGTCAAAACCTTGTCAGATCTATCAATCTTCTATCAAAGCTTCAAAAATAGACTATGTTGTGAACTTGTGTTCGCTATCTTTTGGGCAATCTACCCGTACATCTAGGGCATAGTATCCTTCACCCACATCTAATCGAATCTTCTAACCAATCATAATCTTGACAAGGTTGCGTCATCTGATTTTCTTGCATCAAATCATTCTTTAGTTGTCTTCATCCTATTCTCTTCGCTTCACCTAAGGTTAATGGTGGAAACCAGAGCTTCCTCACACAAGAAATTAGGAGAGACATCTCAAACCTTACCTTTGACTAATATTCAAGGTCCAACTCTTGAGAAAATCATCAATTCTAGTCTTTACGAGGACGATGGTCTTGGCAAATTTCAATTAAAAACTGGTTATATACCTCCTCCATCAACCCACGGAGGTAATCAATAAACTCCTCCTCGATCTATCTTAGGGAGTCCTAGAACTCCTACCATGTCTCAAGTAGGGACAAAATTTGGTTCTCACAGAACTCAATCTCAACATGGAGCAGATTAGGAACCCACACCTGAATAAATTGCTCAATATCAAAATGACGATGAATTCAAGAAAATGATGAAGCATTTCTTGAAAGAAGATAGAGAAGCATACTTTCTACAATTAGCTCATCAAGGAGCTAAACTTCCTCCCAACTTTAATGTTGAAGATATCATTATGCATGAGGAAGAAACTCCACTCACAACTATTATGAAACAGATGCATGTCATGCAAGTCAAACTTAACAACCTTGAGAAAGAAAAGGAACTGAAGGAGTTCTCCATGGAAGCTCTATGTCCTTTTCCTTTTGACAAAGACTTGTATATGCCACCATTCCTAAAAAGAGTGGAGATGCCCAAGTATGATAAGTATGATGGACACTCTGACCCTTAGGATCATGTCAGAGAATTTTGTACACAATCAATGGAGTTCATGCACGAATCCACCTATTTGATGCGTCTCTTCCCTTGATCTTTGGGAGGAGCAACCATTCATTGGTTTTCTCAATTGCCTTCTACTATCAAAACTTTTGAGGAGTTGATCAAATTGTTTTATCAGCAATACTCCTACAATATTCAACATCTAGTCACCATGATTGATATCTGTAATCTCAAGCAATATCCAGGGGAACCATTCCTAACATTTCTTAAGAGATGGAGGAAGAAGTTCTCTCTATATGCCAGGCCTATTCCAGAAATAGAAAAACTAGAAATCTTCATCAATAACCTTGTTCTAGAAATCAACTATCCTCTACAAATGCAAAATCATACATCTTTTGACAAAATGGTAGATAATGCTATCAAAATTGAAAAAGTGCTTGTGAAAAAAGGAGAAATCACACTTCAAAAAGACAAGTATGAATCAGGATCCAATTCTAAAGACAAGAAATAAAACTGGAACAAGAATAAAGGCATCATCACAAATGGCATTGTTGACACTATCCATGCCCCATCAAAGGCACCATCCTATAATCTAACTCTTGGTTCCCAAGCCATTAAAGCTTCAGAACAAAAGTCATCCGAACCATTCCAAAAGAAGCCAGAATACAAATCTTGGGATAAAAAGCAAAAGTTCACTCCTCTTGGAGAATCTTTAGAATCAGCTATGAGAACTCTACTAGCTGATAACATCATCTCTTTGCCAGAAATCTGACAATCTGATCCAGACCCTAAGCCACATTGGTGGAAAGAAAATGAATTTTGTGATTTCCATCAAGGTAAAGGTCACAAAACTAATCACTGCTTACAATTGAAACACACCATTCAGGATCTGATCGATAGTGGAGACATCACAGTTGACAATCCTAAGAGCAATAATCATCATATAACATTTACAGAACCATTTCCACAACATGGTCAAGGATTTTCAACTTCTCAGCCTAATATGGGGGCAAAAGTCAATTATGCCTACCCTGGAAATAATGTTGTCATCAATATGGTTGAACTATATCTCTCTGAAAGTTGCAATGTCATCACAATTGTACAAAGAGAAAGAGATCATTCCTCAGCTAATGTAGTTACTAGATCACAAGCTCAAACACATCTGAAAGGACAAATCCCAGATTCAGCTAATGTCCCTAAGATACCCTTCAATCTTTCATCTACTTCCAAACAGAAGTCTGCTTCCAAATCTTCCAATGCAAAGGATACAAGGCCTACATCTTATAGCATTGTTCAACAACTCTAGCACACTAATGCCAAAATCTCCATGTTTGAGTTGCTTCAAATATCTCTAGCTCACAGAGCCATACTAGACAAAGCTTTGCTCAGTTCCAATGTTCCTGATGACCTTGATTTAGACAGGTTCCAAACTATGGTTGGACATCTTACATCTCTACAATATATCTCCTTTTCAGAGGAAGATGACAACTCCTTGAGTCACCCACATAATCAGCCTTTGCATATAGAAGTCTTGATCCAAAACCATAGATTCAAATGTGTGTTGATAGATGGGGGCGCTGGCCTAAACATTTGTTCTTACATCTTGATCACACAATTGGGATTTTTAGAATTGGCTATTGATCCTAGAAAGAAAATAACTATCAAAGCCTATAATGAACAAGAAAGATCTTCTAGAGGCACCATCATCTTACCTATCAGAGCAGGTCTAGTTATCAGAGATACTATATGTCAAGTTCTAGATCTACCTTTGGCTTACAACATTCTTTTAGGGAGACCATGGATACATGAAATGCAAGCTATTCCTTCTACATAGCATCAATGTTTGAAGTTTCCTTATGAAGGAGTAGAGGTTACTATCCCCGTAGATCTGAATACAACTTGCAATACATTGAAGGAAAGTGTTGATAAGCTTGTTCCCAATAACAGAGAATCTTCTACTGAACAACTAAATGTTGCTTCAACATCCAAAATGGAAGACATTGCTAAAGAGGTCAATATCAAAGAAAATGGGATGGGAGAATATATTATAGAGCCAGTCTTATCTTTGACATCTCTCCTTATCTCACCTAAGTCTTAAGGACAATCTTTGAAACTGTCCAAACCAGAATCTAAAGAACCTCTTGAGGCATATAAAAAGAATTTTGTAGTAGAACAAGTATCCAAGCAAGAGTTTGAAGAGGATGAAGCTATGCTATCAAGGCTATACAAAGATGAACCTGAATCCCACAATGTTCAAACTAGGGACTCTACAACACCACAGATCCCTTCTGAGTCATATGGTCTAGGAAATAAATTGATAGCTAAGATGGGATATCCAGGTCAAGGACCTCTAGAAGTCAGAGGAAAAGGTCTTGTGGCACCTCTTCCACATACTGGTAGAGAAAATAAAGATAAAGTTGTCTTAGGATTTAAAAAGAAACCCTTTCACCTCAAAGGTAATTGTTCTCATGTCATAGAACAGCTTGCACCAGGAGAACCCCTTCTCAAGAAGGATGAAACAGAATCCTCAGATAGTGATTCAAACAGCTCAAAGCTCATCTCCTATGAACATCTTCCTCAAGAAATCAAAGACCTTCTTGAGGTAGAAGATGATCTAATCAGAAGAATCAACGTAGTAGAAACACAAGAACCTACTATAGAACAAGAGATAGTTACAACACAAGAACCAGCTAATCTTGAAACTAATCAAGAGGATCAAGAAGAAGGTGGTAGTTATTCTGAAACTGATTCCCATGAGTATGAATTCAAATCAGAAACTAAGGGTAACCCTTCTTGGGGTATTCACCCTGACTTTACTCATGTTCTAAGATTTCCTAGAGATCCTGAATCAGAAGCTGAATCAAATGACTATGAATGGGCAGCCATTCTAGAGGAGGATGAGCTTATTATAGAGAAACATGTTGATGTTATTCACCAATATGCACCTAATCCCAATGTAAGTCTAGAACGAAATGATGAACCTATCAAGTCTGATCCACCTATGGCTAAATTGGATTCCCACAATGACATTGAGCCTATTCATGAATTGAATATCTTAAGTTGTAATATCACCTTTGAACTTGAGCATTGGTCTAGGACCAATGATGACATATCCATATTTGTAAACACTATCTCCCAATCTTTCCCCACTTTGACTATCCAATATCCAGACCTTATTGATCAAACCTCCACAAATCCAAGCCATGGTATTTATACCTTCCCAAATGATTATGCCCTTTCTTGCTACCTCAATGCAGTTGAGCCTATGAGTACTTCCATTAGTGAACTAAGCGTCAGCATGACCGAGTCGGACATCAAATATCTTAGTCAAAAAAATAAGAATAAAAAGAAAAAGAAAAGGAGTTCTGAGGGTGAAAACCACTTTGTGGCAGTCTTAGAACCTACAAAAGTAAAAATAAAAGATGTATCCGAAGGTGAAAACCTCTCTAAGGTACCTAAGGATGAGATATTTGATGTCCTTCTAAGTCATTTATAGGATAGATCTCCAGTTCTAATTGAGCTCACTCAATCCATCAACTTGGGAACAATAGAAGAGCCACAATTGGTACATGTAGCACAATCATTATCAGAAGAAGAGAAGCAAAAATTTACTACAATCCTAACAGAGAAAAAGATCAATTTTGCATGGAAATACTAAGATATGCTAGGGTTAGATCCTAATCTTATCATGCACCATTTATCTATAGCTCCTAATGTAAAACTTGTCAAGCAAAAATTGTGAAAGATGCATCCTCATGTTGCACTCTTGGTAAAAGCTGAATTAGAGAAGCTACTAAAAGCTGGGTTCATCCGTGTTATAAACTATGCTGAATGGATTTCTAATAATGTACTTGTTTCTAAACCAAATGGTTCAATCAAAGTGTGCAAAGACTTTAGAGATGTGAATATAGCATGCCCTAAGGATGATTTTCCACTACCTAACATTGATATGATAGTGGACATGACTATGGGTTTTGAGATGTATTCCTTAATGGATGGTTTCTTTGGATATAACCAAATAAAAATTGCTCCAAAGGATCAAGAGAAAATTGCTTTCACATGTGCATGGGGTACCTTCTGTTGGAATGTCATGCCATTTGGGCTTAAAAATGTTGGTGCTACATATCAAAGAGCAATGACATCTATTTTCCATGACATGATGCATCGAACTATGGAAGATTATGTTGATGATACTTTAGCAAAATCTATGATTAGAACTGAACATCTAAAGGACTTGAGCATGATCCTAGACAGAATGGAAAAGTTTAGTCTCCGACTAAATCCTAAGAAGTGTGCTTTTGGTGTCACTTCTAGAAAGCTCTTAGGATACATAGTTTCAAAGAAGGGCATTGAATTTGATCTAGCTAAAGTCAAGGCTATAATAGAGATGCAACCTCCCAAGAATATCAGTCAAATGAGAACCTTACAAGGGAGAGTACAATCTATCAAAAGATTCATATCACAGCTTGCTGATATATCAGAACCTTTTACAAAAACATTACACAAAGATGTGACCTTTGCATGGAATGAAGAATATGAGAAAAACTTTGATCATATCAAATAGTATCTATCAAATCCTCCAATCTTGATGCCTCCTATTCACAGGAAGCCATTGATCTTATATGTCTCCACAACAGATACATCATTGGGGGCATTGCTAGCACAGGATGATGAGAATAAAAAGGAAAGAGCTATATACTATATCAGTAGGACATTGGTTGCATATGAGAAGAACTATTCAATGATTGAGAAAGCTTGTCTAGCTATGATCTTTGCATCACAGAAACTGAGACAATACATGTTAGCTCATACCACACATTTGGTAGCTAAAATTAATCTACTAAAGTACCTACTAAGCAAAGCTGCCCTCACAGGTAGATTAGCTAAATGGGTTGTGCTCTTAAGTGAATTTGACATTGAATATATGGAAAGAAAAGCTATCAAAGGATAGGTTATTGCTGATCAATTAGCAGATGCACCTTTGATTGATAATACACCAATGCAAATGGAATTTCTAGATTCCTCTATCATGACTCTTTCTTCTAGAGAATAGCAGTTATTCTTTGATGGCTCCTATACATAGAATGGATCAGGAGCAGGCATATTGTTCATAACTCCTCAAGGATACTCAATCTCAAAAGCATTCAGATTAAAGTTCCCTTGCACAAACAATATTTTTGAATATGAAGCCCTTTTGAATGGTATGAAAATAGCAATTGAGTGGAGAGTAACAGAGCTACACATTCATGGAGACTCACAACTTGTTATTCATCAAGTCAATGATGTGTACCAAACTAAAGATGAAAAGCTCATTCCTTACAAGAGAATGGTAGATGATCTTAAGAAATATTTCATAACTATCACATTTGAGAAAATTCCTAGAATGGAGAACAAGGTTGTCGATGCAATGGCAACACTATCTACTTTATTACGGCAGCCTGAACATGAGCTATGCTATGAGTTCCTAGTGGAAGCACTATCTTATCCTGCATATGACTCCCCTAAAACCCGCATGATCTACACTATTTTTGGTTATGATTCATCCAAATACAAAAACCTATTCTCCCATCTCCAAGACCAAATCATTCCCAATACCTTAAACCACCATGAGAAGAGATACCTTATCCGCACTGCATCCCGATATGTCATCATTGGTAATGATTTGTACAAACAAGGTCTAGATGGTACGCTACTTAGATGTTTAAGATGGGAAGAGTCTCAACGTGCATGGAAGAAGTCCACGAAGGTATATGTGGGTCACACTTGAATGGTTTAACACTAGCTCAAAAACTTATTAGGGTGGGGTACTATTGGCCTGATATGGAAAAAGAGGTTATCAAATTTGCTAAAAATTGTCAAAAGTGTCAAGTTCATGGCAACTTGATTCATGCTCCAGGGAGAGATTTGATTCCCTTTACTACACAATGGCATTTTCAACAATGGGCTCTTGATCTTATAGGAGCTATCTATCCACACTCTTCTAATGGACATACTCATATAATCACAGCTACAAATTATTTTTAAAAATGGGTAGAAGCAGTCCCTTTGACACAAGCAACTGGAAAACAAATCTCTATGTTCATATTGAACTATATCATATGCAGATATGGGATACCTCATTCCATAATCATAGATAATGGTGGACAATTCAAGAACAAGGATCTAGATGATCTATGTACCAAATTCAAGATCACACAACATTGGTCTTCTATCTACTATCCTCAAGGGAATGGCCAAGCAGAGGCTTCTAATAAGAATTTATTGAAAATCTTGCACTGTACAGTTAACAAAACAGGAAGAGACTAGCATCTCATGATCAATCCCACTCTCTAGGCCTATAGAACAAGTATTAGAACACCTACTGGGGCTACACCTTTCTCTTTAGTTTATGGGTCTGAAGTGGTACTACCTATTGAGGTTGAAATCCCATCACTAAGAATCAGAATGCATGGTCTAGTAACTAATGATGACTACAGAGTGTCTAGGTTGCAAGAACTTGAACTACTAGATGAGCGTAGACAAGCAGCGTGTGCTCATCTCAGAGTATATCAGAAGAGAATGTCTAGAGGTTACAACAAGAAAGTCAGACATAGAGAATTTCAAGTTGGTGATCTAGTCTTGAGAGAGAATCCAAAAAATCAGTCACATAGAGAACGTAAAGGGAAGTTTGAACCCAACTGGCTAGGTCCCTTTGTTATCACTACTACTTTTGGCTCTGGTGCCTATCAACTCTCAATGACTGAAGGAGAATAGCTCTGAGAACCAATCAACGTTCTCCATTTGAAGAAATTCTACGCCTAAGGCATTCAGTCTATGGTAAAATGTCCTGAAAAAAATGAACATCTTGGTGAAAACCTAGCAATAGGCACCTTGATGATTCACAAAAAAAGTAAAAAATATCAAAAGTGCAAAAAAAATTGAAAAAAGGAAAAATGAGAAAAAATGAGAAAAAGAAAAAGTGCCTTGGTGAAAACCTAGAAATAGGCACCTTGGTAGCAAAAATAGAATCTCTACCAAGATGGTGAAAACTCGGCAAATGGGCGCCACTTGTTTCAAAAACACTCCATCTATCAGTGCAATCTTGGTCTTTCCCAGCTTTCAGTCTTGCTTTAGTTTGTACATATCTCTTGGTTTATTTCTACATTCCTATTTTCAATAAGTCGGTCTGTACACCAATCGGCTCAAGCATCTGTATCCTATCACTGCTTAATACTTGGGGGCAATCAATATCAAATCCTATGGTCTCCAGTATACTTTAGATGTGTCATATCTAGTCAGAGTCCTTTGAAGCTTCATTTGAATCAGTCAGTCAGTCTCATCTCCAGAAAAGATTTTGCATCAACATCAAACATCAAACTAAAAACAATCTATGCTTTTTACATGCTTTTATCTCCTTGTATGCTTATTGATTCACATTGAGATTTATTGCATATTGTGTCCCTTCGAGCTCTTCGATGATGTCCTTTACAGGATTTAGAGAGTGATGACTGGGGGCATAATCTTTTCTTTATTTTTTTCTTGTATGTGAAAATCTAACAACTTTGGAAATTTTGGATTGAAATGGTGCCCGACTGTAAGAGCCTCTATCTTGAATTGGATGGCCATGCGTACCTTGACCATTGATACCCAGAAAATTCAAGGAAGTTTTATCTAACTATTATCTTTTTGAGTGAGTTCTTTCTCCTACTATGAAACATGATCTTACCTAAGGATGTGAATGATAAAGGGTCACTACAGGTAATTCACATTGGATTTAGAATGATCTCTTGACTGTTTGATGTGTTTGAACACAAGGCATATTTAGATCATCACGATGTTTATGTTTTGATGCTTATACAAATTGCTATATCAAAATGGACATGATATTCAGGTCATCCTAGCGTTTGTACCTTGGTGCTTATATCTAATCCGACATTCCAAAAATAAAATCAATATTCATATGCCCATGGTTTCATAATCAATGGGTGTTGTATTGATTCTTGCACATACAAATCGATATTCATATGTCTATGGTTTCATAGCTAGTGGGCATTGTATTGATTTATCCGGTTACCTAAATGTTCAATGATGATAACAAATCAACATATGATTAGTGAGTAGGTCCTAGGTCCTTTGTTGCATTTCATTTTGCATGTTTCTTTGCATTTTGCATGTCTGCATGATCTCACAAATGTTTTGAAACACTTCAAAGCATAAACAATTCTTCATATCAATTCTTCACATCCAATGAGAGCTGAGTCTCACTCGAAGGTCTCTTCACCGAACTACAAGCAGTAACCCTCCTGGGTTAAACATCCTTTTGACATAAGACTGAGTACTTGTCTTCATTAACCTGCAAAAATATATCATGTGTATCACTGCATTTACATCCCATATCATTACCATTTGTTGCATTACATTACATCCAGTGCATAAGCATAAATCATACATACATCTTTTGATAATCCATTACATTTGCATAACATCCATACATATGACATAAATCATAGCATTGCATTGATCCATACATACATTCTACACTACTCATAGCATAAACATCACATGATATCATCATCAATCAAAACATGACAAGTACAAATGAAGTCATGACCCAAAATATTGATCTCATATATATCATCAACTTGAAATGTGTCAGGGGTGCACTACTGACACAATATACAAAAGAATGAGCTCCTGAGAGCTATCAAAGTCAGAACAATATATCAATGATAAAAAATAATAGAGTATATTAAAACATAAGAACATGAATCAACTATCGGCATGCTCCTCGGTATCTGGTGGAGGAGGGGGTGGTGCATCTAGTATAGCCTCTACTCTCGATGCCCTAGCTCTCTCTGAGGCTACCATATAATCTGAATACGTGGGTACTCTCTATGTAGTAGGGACAACAACATAATATGCAGACACATAATACGAAGCCGGTGAGGTCTGATGGGTCACCTCTGTTTGTAATCTCTAAACCTCTAAATGAAACTCTACATGAAGCTCTATGCACTGCCTATCTGCCTCCAGATACCTCTCCTCCCACCTAGCACTTTGTACCTTCAGGTCCCGGACTTGAGCTTTGAGACGTCTAATAATCTTTGATGAAGTAAGAGGTACACTAGGCTCATCCTTTGCTGCTGGCTATGTTGGCTGCTCTACCTACTTTGTGGTACCTGCTCTACATGCCTTACGACATCTAATCTCAGCCCCTAGATCAAAGGGATCATCTATACCCATATCTGTACCAGCACCTACAACCTACTCAACTGCTAATACATCATCTGCTGAACCAACATCGCCCAAAGTGCCACTCTCACCCTTGGTCTGTCTTTGTGAACTTGTGGATGTACCTACTGTAGAAGTAGACACATGAGGAGGCCTCATATGTGCTGTTGATCTATGTAGTGGAGCCATCGCTCTCGATCTGGGTGGTGTAGGATGTACTAGCTGTGGTCTTGAACCTGGTCTCATAGGAGCTCCTGTCACATCCATCACCTCCTCCATGGAGGGTATCAACTCAGTGGGATCCGAGAATCTATGGATAGGGTGATTTGCAAGCCAAGAGATGTATCCATCTATGACCCTGCATCAACAACCTATGGATGGTAGTCCTAATCTCTACCTATGATCCTACTATACTCATTTGAACATAAAGAATAAGTGAGCCTCTATGTCCATCTGAGCCCAATCTCACGAACAATGCGAGCATACGTAGTATACTCTTGTGGAACATCTTGAATGTGTCCATACTGACGCCAGACTCTGGTAATCAAAAATCTCTCCAAAATGGTGGAAGACCGACCAATGAGTACCCAACTCTAAAATAGAAAGTTGTAATTCTCCCTCGCAGTGGGCCAGACCTCTATCTGCAAGTACGGTCTCCATATTACAAAATTCATATCATCCAAGAATCATCTAAAATACTCAGTATGGCCCATGCAGACCTACATGACATAACCAGCATATGTGTATATCACTGGCTCCTGTGGCTGACGCTATGTCTGAAAAACCAGTCTCAAAATTGGGATATGCTCCCAGGCTCATATCTGTAACACAAGAGCTCCAGAAGAGAAACTCTTGCAATCCTGATACACAACCTCGTGCATCTCTGAAAACATATGTTCCAAGAGACACTGACCCCAAGAAAGCTCAGTGGGAGTCACCATAAGAAGTGCTACCATCAGAGCCCATCCCATCAAGAAACCATTCTGCTAACGGCCCGACATGATGAGCTCACCAATCATCCCAGCAATAATGCACTCTAAGCAGTGTGTCTAACCATATCTCTGTACAAGGGTCTCCCATGAAATGGACCCAGTCAACTGTGTATCATCACCAAACAGACACCTAAAAGCATGAAGACCTGTCTGGCTGGTACTCACATACTTAGGACGTTGACTACTATGGAAAGGAATGTGTAATATCCTATATACATCCTCTGGAGTCACAGTGATCTCTCCAGTCGGTCAATGAAAAGTTTGTGTCTCTGAGTGGAACCTCTCGATCAATGCAGTCAACAGGCCATGATTTACCCTAATATTGGGTAAATGGATTAGATACTCAAACCCACAGGCAGCAAGATGTACCCTCATAGGGTCAGGAAGTGAAACACATAGTCTCTGTGTCGCTAGATATGAATGACGGACATGTACATCTAGATATGTGACCTATATTATACAGAAATGGGAAATTCTATCAGAAATTGGGTTCAAGAACAGGCTAATAGTGCAGAAATTGAATGGTTTGGTATTTTAGAAGGTAGGTCAAAGAGTCAGCAATTAGGTAGAGCAATCAGAAAAGCAAAAATTTTGACCTCAGATGGAGTTTTGAACTCACTATTTTTCATACGACAGTCCAGATTGGCATGAAAAGTCGTACGACTTTCCACAAGAGACCAAATGACAAACCCTAGTCATACGACATTGGATACTTCATCATACGAGTTTTGAGGGACCTGATGAAATGTCGTACGACGCATGGGTCCCTCTCATACGACACTAGGCGGGTCATGAAACAACAAAGGAAATGAAATTCAAATGTCGTACAAGTCTGGGGGAGGACTCGTATGAGTTTTCATACATGCAAAAATTTAAAAGCAAAATGCGTATGAAAAATTCTAAAAATGCTATAAAACATGAAAATTTTGAAATTTCAGAGAGGCACAGAGGTCCACATACTGAATGTCTGTACTGTCGAGGTCTCTGATGTCTCCGGCTGCGCTCAAATCAATGCGAACTCATAGGTACCTTTGGTTCTCTCTGTTCTGCCATTTTCTCACTTAGAGGGCTCCACAAGATCTCCAAAGTCAAATGGTTGAAATGATTTGAAAATGACCCTTTCGGCCCTTATAGAGCTTTTGACCTAATTTTCAAAAGTGCTCCGTTTTCCATGAAAATTGCACCCCTGGCTAATTTCGATGCTCTGAATCCATTTTCGGAATCCAAATTAAAATATAAGATTGTTTATTATGTCAAAATCGTGATTTAAAATTTTTGGGCCCAGGACGATCTACTGCTTGCATATTCGACCTTTCAATCATCACATAAATCTAGTATTTAACTTAAATGATTATCTTATATCAAACTATCAAAATTTCAACTTGGTCAACTATGGTCAATTCATGGTTTCACCTAGTCAAACTTGGTCTCTAGGACCTCTCAACGATGTAGAATGCGTTCTCGAATGTGTTTACCCACTTCTCAAATCAATTAACATGCTTCTAAACCATTTAATGCTGACTTTTCTTGTCAGATTTCAATTTTAATCCCGAAGGAGACATGGTATTGCACATCATTCAAAGTCTATAAATCTAAATTTATTATCTTTCATCAATAATCAAGACAACAACCATGTCTAGTTGCTGATTCATCAAAAGTCCTCATCGCTTAGGGCAAATCAATCATTACTCGGGGCATATCAGATTCATCAAGATCCATATCAATCTGATATTCTCCTAATCTTGTAAACTATATCAGTTTTTCCTAACCATTGGTTCATTAGTGTTATTTCCTTGGTTCTTCAGTAACTGAAGGGTTCAGATGTGATACCTATGTGATTCTTCTAAGGACAATCAAGTTTGGAATCGGTCACTCACTTCTTCACAATCATAAGGTTCGGAATTAGGCTTTTTGATGCTTTTGTTTCATTGGTTCATCATTGTTATAGTTAACATTATCTTTGGTAATTTAGGACCTAATATCATCATATCTTTCGAATCAATTTCATATCTTTATCATACATAGACTATCTTTGAACCACTGCGCTTCGCACAGTAATTCAAAGAGGGGCAAAATGTAATACCCCAAAAATGGGCTATAGGTTCATTAACCTCCTATATCAACATATCGAATGAAATCGACATCGAAGTCCTAACCAAAGGCACATCTAAACATCATCAAATCCTAATTGATTATCTCAAATTCTGCATCAGGCAGTATTCCTAGTAATATTCCTAATTATCCTAATTATCTTTAATTTAATGATTATTTGGCGATAAATCCTATTTATCTTAAAGTTTGATTAATTGAATATTCTCAATATTTAATTAATTAGATTTAATACTGCCACTTAATTGTTTAATTAAAGTTAATTATATTTATTCCTAAATTGTATTATTTAATTTTGACAATAAATCCAAAATCCTATGAATAATTTATTAAATTCTTATTTAATTAATTAAAGCAAGTTGTCAATTTTTAATAATATTATTTTTGAATAAAAGTTTGAAAAATAATTGATTAACCCATAAATCAATTGTTTTATTTTTCAAAATCAGTTAAGTTGGAAATAAATCACTTTATTGTTAAATTAATTCATAAATAAAACATGCACAATCATAAAAGCAGATAACTATCAATTATCAATTAAATCTAAACTCTATTTTGAGTTGAACTCTGCTTTTGCATATTTTTGTGAGTTAAATATCCTTTATTTAAAAATAACTCAAAAATCAACCTGAGTTATTTGAGTGATTTATGGCTTTCTTTCATGCATCCTCAAAGCCCTGGATTTCTATAAAATCAAGGCTCAGCTCTTCACAAATCATCTCATAATTTTGCGAGCTTACTCTGCCAAAATCGTCTACGAATTGCACAACTATTTTGAAGAATTCAAATTTGGAGAATCAAAAGCTTATTGCGAATCAAGGCTATTGTGAGATCAATTTGGTTTTTACATTCATTTAGATTCATTTTCATATCATTGTTGGATCAATTTCATATCAAATCATTCTAGATCAGATTCATATCAAGTTTTCATCATATCATTGCATAGAAAATCATAAAAATAGATTAATTGCATTCATATTTCATATCAGTTTTGCATTCAAATCTTTTGTTTAGGTGTCGTCAAGGTCACTGATCTCGATAACAATCTAAGAACATCATACTCTACCTATTAGAAGGCAGTAAATTGCCTGGTTAGTTTAGCTTTCAATTCATTGCAGCTTTCATTTTTGCTAACCTCTAATGTTTTACTGAAGTGTTGTGTCTACAGATCAGGTACAAAATTCACACACACAGTGACCACTGCTCTAGGGAGTGAAGATGCCCCTAAACCCAAAGCTCCATTTGTCTTGTGAGGCCCTGTGCCTCCCTCTTGTAACTCTACATAGTCTCCAGCTTGTGTGAATGTTATCCCTCAATCTCGTGCAAAGATCACACTCAAAGGTCCTGAGCCTTCGACATCCAGACCAAAACTATCTATGGATAAAGTCCTCATTGAGGCAAATGTCCCCAAAGATCTCAATCTCGACTGGTTTCAATCTATGGTGGGTCATTTTACCTCACCTCATTATTTGTCCTTTTCCAAAGAAGGTGATCATTCCCTAATCCATCCACATAATGCTCCCTTGCTCACTTGCAAAATGCTCACAGAATTTGGTGATAGCTTTGTCCTGACCAACGGTGAATTTATAGAATCTTATGATGCTAAACTCAAAGAGATAGAAAAAACCCTACATATCAAAGATATTGGCATGGGGGAATATTAGATTAAGTCTATCTTGTCACTAATGGCTCTTCCTCCATCTTTGCATTCTTGTGAGAGGCCCTCTCAAGACAGATTTGGTATGGGATATCAGGAGCATAAACTTGACCAACCTAGCTGCAACTTTCATTCATGCAAGGGCTCAGATAATGAAGACACAAAAATCTAGCCTATGACACATGAAGGACTCTTGAATATTCAACATTTTGATTCCGACTATCTACTTCAAGAACATGATCCTGGTCCTCATCAGGAGGATTTTATACACTTTACTGAATAGACTCCTACTACTGCTGACTCTAATGGCACACATATTGATTGGGGGCAACTATCTGGTGTCTCCCTTATGTCAGGTATACCTTGGGGTATACCTATTCTAGATTGCTCCACCACTTCTGCTACTGAGAAAGGTCTTGCTATTGAAGAAACACTTCCTATGATAGATAATAGCGATGAAGAAAATATTTTGCCTACTATATCTCTAGCTGATTACATGTCAGATGCTACTACAAAGATACCAGTTGATGCTACACACAAATATGCTACTAATGATTATCCTTTTCACCCTTCTGTGGAGATCATTCCTATGGTTCCTAGGCCATCTACTCCAAGCTATACTTCTACTGCTCCAACAAATCATGGGTATGTAAGACCCCATCCTATTACAGCTTCGTGGAAACTTGGTAGATCCATAACTGAAATGGTTCCTATTCATGTATTATTTCCACCTGAAAGGGGACCTAACTCTCGAAATAGGTTATCTTGGTTAGGATCACATGATATTCCTCCAAGCTTATCTGACTCTTCTAGGACAACTCACAATTGATAACATTATATGGAAGATCACTTTCTTGATCTATCTGATTCATTCATGAATGATGAGGATGATGCTGATATCTTTGCACTTGAGCCCATCCCATTGACTACTCATCCCCCTCCTCCCTAAGATAAGTGGCTCATCCACTTTCCATCTCCATCTCTCCACCTAAACCAGTCATATAAGCCTCTTTCATCCACCATTCCCAAGTCTTTTGGAAGTAACTTGGATGCATAACACAAAAATAATAACAAGAATCCACTCAAATCTCAAAATCACCATGTCCCATCTAATCGACATGTGACTAAGAAAAAAAAAAAGCAACAAAGGTGTTCAAAAGACCACAAAGGTCCTCAAAGAGAAGAAGAAAATCAAAAGCAAAAATGGATCTTGAAATCCATCTTACAAGCATTGTCATCAAAAGCACCTCGGCAAAAAAAAAAGAAAAATCAAAAGCACTCCAAAAGGAAAATCAAAGTTTCCATTCGAGTTTCCAAAATTCTCATGTCTCCCTCCATTTCATCACCCTTGTCTCTCATACTTTACCCTCTTCACTACATCTTTCCTTTTCCCAAAGTGCATATAAGCATCTCCTCATTTCTAATGACATGACTAAGAGAAATCTAGAACGTACTTTTCCTAAGCATTTAGAGCATGGGAAATCCAACAGAGAGTTAAGATGTGTCCACAAGGATATTTGTGGGTCTCACTTAAGTGATATTTCCTTGACTATGGATCTCTCGACAGTTGGGTACTACTGGTTCTGATTCTACAACTTCTCAGCTGATCGCTACTACAAAAGACTGTGTTCTTGGAGATTCCACCACTGAAGGAGAACAGCTCAAAGAGCCTATCAACGCTCTTCACTTGAAGAAATTCTACAGTTGAGGCATTCTCTATGTGCTCATGTACATACTTATTGGTCCTGAAAAAATCCAAAAAAATGATATATTGCAAAAAATCCTAAAAATTGCAAAATGTCCTAAAAAAATGATCATCTTAGTGAAAACTTGGTAAACAGGTGCTTTGATGTATCTATTATCTTGGTGAAAACCTGGTAAACAGGCACCTTGATAATAATAATAAAAATAGAAAATTCAAAATAAATACAAAAAAAAAAAGTGAAAAGATCAAAAAATACAAAAAAAATGAAATATTCAAAAATACAAAAAAAAGAAAAGAAAAAAAGAGAAAAGCACAAAAAAATTGAAAAGAAGAAAAATGTTCCATTGATGAAAACTTGGTAAACAGGTGTCATGGTAGCAAAAATAGAATCTCTACCAAGATGGTGAAAACCTAGTAAACAAGCACCTCTTGTTTGCTAAAGTTGCATCTCATCTCAGCATCGCTTGGCTCTTAGTTTCCTATTTTAGTTTGCTTTCCCACTTTCATGCTTTCATTTGTTTCCTGCTTTAGTTTGCTAGCTCATGCACTTGCTTTCAGTTATCTTCAAGATTTTCCTTGACCCTTCATGGATTGGAACTGGTTCACACTTGGGGGCATCTTCCTAGTCTAGGGGCCACTGTCCTATCACTTTCGAAAGTTTTGTTCCTTGCATCAGCCACCAGTGATTCTCACTGCATCTGCCTACTGATGCCTAGCCACTTATGAGATTTCTCTTCTTGAGGATCTCTCGTGTATCGGTCACCAGTGGTTCTCACTGCGTCTGCCTACTGATGCCTAGCTACTTTTGAGATTTCTTTCCTTGAGGATGTCTTGTGTATCAGTCACCAGTGGTTCTCACTATGCCTACCTATTGATACTTAGCTATTTATACTTATTATAAATAAAATTTCACCACAGTGAAATGTTACAAATATATTGAATAACTAATCATATTTTATGCCCTTCTTTCACATATCTTTGACATACACATTGCACACCAAGGTACAATGACTAGTTTTTTTTTAATAAAAGTGACATAGCATTATAGGTTTTATTAAAATATTTATAGATTTTTTATTCAAGAGCTAATGGGGGAAAGAATCAAGTGATGAAAACCCCCAATCCTAGCCAGAATACAATAGTTCAACCAATACCTCCATATAGGGTCAAGTGCATATTATAAAACTTGAAGCCCTACCAATCAACTATAAACTATACCAAACTCTAGATACCATTCTGAGAATCCCAATTACAACCATTTACATAAGGGGCCCAAGATCATCCTCTAACAGGCCATATTTGACACTTAGTCCAACATCAAATACATAGGAGGCATAAAGACCACCTCACCTGACCCCAGTCAAAAAAATGATAACCCTATTAAACACTCCACATGTACGCTCCAAAAATTTTACCCTTGAAGCATGCACAATGAAACCAAAGAGGGTGGCTGGCCCTAACTCTAGAAACCTGGGATGAATATGTAGAGAAGTATTCAAATAACACCCTTGGAGATGAGGACAATATGAGTCCATTATCCTCAGTGAAGGCCAAAATCAAACTGAGATCTTTCAATAACAAAATAGCATTTTCTACAATACTATCTGGTAGTACCTCCATAATATTTTTGATCTCTCTTTTGAATGATTGTAGATTCTTGTCTTCTAACCTGATTTTAAAGATGTCATATAACTGAATAAAACCCATTCTCTTGTCAAGATGTTTTGCTGGGAATATGCCACTGATCCATGCCCTTGATCCTCAAAGATCATACCCTTTAATGGCTATATGCAGTTGATCCTTAAGAAGTTTTGAAGCTAGACACATGAATTCCCTGTAGTTTGGGAGTAAGTCATAAACATTTGAAAGAAAAATTGAAACCACATGCGAGTGGAAAATACTTCTTAGGGCATTTGGAAATAACACTCCCTCCCCAATTATCCTCCTAACAACATCCTATATTTCTTTTGGTAATGATTTAAGAAGAACTCTCATGTATGATAGTGCAGATAAGGACCCAAGATAGGGAACTCCTACTCTTTAATCTTCAAACAAATTCTCATATTGAATGACTGATAGGCCATGATTGCACCCCTTCTGTGAAGAAAACAAAAAATGCATCTTATTTTTCCATCTTGTGAAGCTCATAAGATCTATGAAAAATCACACATTTGGGAAAGATTCACTTCCTTCCGACTCCACATGTATGAGTACAAGGAATTAGTTATATTTTCATCACTTAGTTAACCATAATATGGCACATGGAACACAAAAAAAGTTTCAAAAAATAATACCATTCAATGGGAGACATACCCCTGACCCTAGACATTAAAAACTTTAACTAACTCTGTGCTAAGTGAGGCTGAGAAGAGGCCATCCCTGAAAATGCATTCAATTTCCCTGTTATTCCATTCTCTACTATCCATATCCAAAGAAACACCCATATTTGAAATCCAATCCACAAGTTTATTGAAGATTCCAAACTTCACTGAGAATGTATTGGAGGTCCCAACAGACAAATTTTTGAGACACGAGACTAGAGGTAATCATTTGGGAATCCCCCTCTATATGGGTTTTTTGAACCCCTAGTTTTATAGTCATTTTTACACCATGGAGGAGGTCCCTCACCTCTGCCATGTTATTTTATCCTTCTACAATTTGAAACATGCGACCTTAACTATAAATGTCTTCCAATACCTCAAAACAAAACCCACCCCTGACTTACTCGGGTTACTTTTGGATGCACAATCAAAATTTAGCTTGATAAATCCTTCATCCAAAGGAACCCACTTAATGCCTTTCCTCAATTCTTGTTTAGACACTTTATTCAAGGACTGAGACCCTCCTCCAATCCTCTTACTTTCTCCCATGCCCAATTTGTGGACAATACCATCACTATGGGTAATTTCACTATCAAAGAAGCCAGATCCATGAAAGGTGCCCTTAATCTTTATACCACCGCCACTGGCCAATTGATCAATTGGAATAAAAGACCCTTATTTTTCATTAACACCTCAGAGGATAGGCATGCCAGAATTGCCAAAATCTTAGATTGCAAGATCTATAATTTTCCTTCTTCCTATTTAGGCCTCCCCCATGGTCTGAATGTTACTGATTCTTTTACGAACCTGCTCTTAGAAAAATTCTTCAAAAAGCTGGCTAGATGGAAAGGTATTGTGTTATCTCAAGTGGGTAAAGTTACCCTCATTAAGTCTTCTCTACAAAGTTTGGTGATTTATGCCCTTATCCTGTTTAAGATTCCTATTAAATTCTCTAATAAAATTGAAAGAATTCTTAAACATTTTGTTTGGTCTGGAGTTGAGGAAAAAAACTGTATTCCTTTGATTTCTAGGGATAAGGTGTGTAAACCTAAAACCATGGGGGATTGGGGCTTAGACTGATCAAGGTTATTAACAATGCTCTTTTGGCCAAAAATATTTGGAGGATCTTTGGCGATCCTAAGGATTCAAATACTATATGCTGACAAAAATATCTCTATGATATCCCTTCCATAGATATCCTTCTTTCCAATATAGATAAAGTTGAAGGCTCTATTTTTTGGAGAAATATAAGTAATGCTAGAAATCTTGCCAGCAAGGCGAAGAAATGGAAGTTGGCAAATGGTCAAAAAATTAGATTTTGGGATGATCCCTGGTTGTTGGAGAGGCCCTTGATTGATAATTGTGACTACCTTGATTCTATTAACTGGTGTAAAAGAATATTTGGTACTAAAGTTTAAGACTATTGGATTAATAACTGCTAGGTGAACTTGGCAGGGATCAACCCTCCTTTTGACAGAATTGACAAGGCCCTTCTGGCTCAATTTTTTTGTGATAATAAGGATGAATCTATGATTTGGGGTCCTTCTTCTAATGGATATTTCTCATTTTCTACTGCTAACCTTCTTCAATTTGATCAAGCTACTGAGAAACCTTTTTGGGCCAAGGCGTGGAACAATGCTCTCATTCCTAAGATTGAGATCTTCTAATGGATTTTCATCCAAAATAAAACCCTTACGGTGGACAACCTCAAAAGAATGGGTTTCAACGTGACTAATAGATGTTGTCTTTGCTTTGATGTTGAGGAAGATATTAACCATCTTTTCTTGCATTGTTCTTTTTGTCAACGGGTTTGGTCTTTTTTCTTACAGAAATGGAATTTATGCTAGATTTTCCCCTTATCCATCCAAGATTTCTGTCAGTAATGGCATTGTCCTAGTGCCAATGATGTGGCTAATAAAACTTGGAAGTTGGTGGCTCCTCATGTGGCTTGGAATATATGGAAAGAAAGAAATAATAGAATCTTTTGGGAAAAGTGTAGTAATCCTATCAGTGTGTTTGAAAAAGCCAAAAGAGGATGCTATGAAAACCTATCTAACGAAAACACTCAACACTGCTTGAATTTCAATGCTTCTAATTCCAAGAAGAGTGATCGTGACAACAATGTTTGGATCTCTCCTTCAGAAGGTTGGATAAAGATAAATTTTGATGAGGCTGCTAAGGGCAATCCGGGCCCTACTGGGTGTGGAAGTATAATTAGGGACTGCAATGGTAACTTTTTTACTGCTATTGCAACCCCCTTGGGAACTCAAACCAATCACATAGTTGAAGCTATGGGAGCTCTCTATGGTCTACAACTTGCCAAAAAACTCAATTTTAATAGTATCTAGCTAGAGGGTGATTATATGAACATAATTAAGTGTCTTAAGGGAGAGACTACACCTTCATGGACCATTAATAATGTCATTTCTAAAGTAAAGGATATTATGGAAAATTGTGCCAAAATTCACATTACTCATTTGTATTGTGAAAGCAATAGCATGGCTGAAAGCTTGGCTAATGTGGGAGTTAACTCTGATGATGTCATCACATGGGAGAGCTTTGTGAATCTGAATGAGGACACTAAATCAAAAATTAATTATGATAAAATCATCCAAAAGGAGGGAAAGATTTAATATGCTTAATATTACACGCATGTGTACCACAGTGCCTGTGGGTAGTTATTGTAAAGTGTGGAATGATGTACTTGGCATTAATAACATCATTAGCTCCCATGCTTTCTGAGTTACTATTTATGTCAATGGTTATATTGGTGATAAAGATAACCCCTGCAAGTATATTCAAAATACTAGAAGAATAACTGGTGTCTTGTTTTAATTTCTTTCATCATGGGAGGCAATCTTAAAAGAGATGAACCTGATAACTCCCGAAGGATCAAAGGTGAAGACATGGCCATAGTCTGGCATAAGTTGTAGAAAGGTGGAGTCACTTCATATTTGGAAAGGCGCCATGGGTTTGATAAAGCCATCACTTAGAAATTTTTTGATGGCTGGAAAAATGAGACCATCATGATGGATGAGAAGACCATAAATATTTCGGTGGAGCTCATTTCTTAGGTTACTGGCATCCCTAATGAGGGACTGAAGTTTTATAGAAACCATAATATTTCTAACATGGTGGCCAAGAAATTCCCAAAATCTAAGAAGGAGAAGGAGGATTTCTCTGAAAATTGTACTAACGGGTTCATCAATGTTTATAAGATCAAAGAGATTTGGTGCAGTACTCTTCTGGTGGTTATGGAGTATTTTACCCTTGATGGGTAGTTTACTTAGGTGCATTCCCATCATTTCATGTTCCTCAATCATTTCAGGTATAAGGATACTATCAACATTCCTTACTACCTTCATAGTTATTTAATTAGAAGCCTTAATGAGCATAAGAAGATGTCCAAAAAGGCCATTTGGCATGAGGGGTTGATCATGTTAATTTATGAGCACATAAGGGATTCTATCCCTAACCCTATTGTCACTCTTTCCATTATGGGGAAAGGTAAATGAAATGTCAAAGGAGATATAGGTAGCAGTTCAAAGAAAATTAGGACTGGAAAGAAGGATGTTTTCAAATGCAACTATGAGGATAATGTGATTGATGATTATGAGGAGAAGGAAGACTATGATACCCATAATATGAAAATCCCTAACAAGGATGAGGAGGAGACTGAGGATTCTGAAGATAATGCCATCTCTTAGGATTTGGGAGGGAGTGAGGAAAAAAACTATGAGGGGTCTATTAAAAATGTCAAGCCATAAATTGAGGCTATAGACAAAGGTGATGATGGTTCCCAACAAAAGGATGTCTATGCCACAAAAAATAGGGAGATTGACTCTACTTCTAAGAATATAGAGAAAGAGAATAAGGACGGAAAGGAGATGGAGGACACTGTCAATCTGGAAGGTAAGTCTAGGGATATGTTGAATTCTAAAGATGTCTTGGTTCATAATTCTTAAAGCCTTGAGGATTTGGTTAATACTACTATCCACTATACCAAGATGCATAACCCTAACTGGAATTTTCAAAAAGAGGAGGTGCCCATTCTAGATGAGTTTGTGGCTAGAATGAGACATGATGTACTGCATGTTTCCCAAGATACCCAGGAGAACATTGAAGAAGAGAGCAAAAGAATGGTTAGAGAGTCCTCTATTAAATTGATTTTTGAGGACTTCAACAATAAGGAGGAAGTCACCACCAGTGCCCTTCAGACTGCTAAAGATGAAGCTTTATATTCTTTCAGATTCAATAAATAGTGTTTCCATGAGATAAAAAGGCTTAATCTCAAATGCAGGAAACTTGAGGCCATTAACACCAACCTTCAGGAGAAACTGGAAATAGGGTTCAATGAGGGTAATCTGAACCCTAACTCTGCTATTTCTGATGTTCAAAAAAGAATGGATAATATGGAGAGAACTACTATTGATATCCTCCAGCACAGTAAGGACATCATGAAAGCCTCCAACATAAATCTCAAAGCTCTGGTCAACATGTTGGACAATGATCTTGATGAGGAAATTGATCACAAGAATGACACCTCGGAGGCTACTGGTGGGCCCAGTTCTAGAACTCATGTGAGCACTAAGAATAAATCTCCCTATGTGAAGAAGAATGTGAAAGAACTAAAGCGGGTCATTGGGAGGATGGATAATATCTAGGCCAAAATGGAAAAGACTTCGGATGAAGAAGCAGGGATTATGTATTTTGTCAACTAAGTTGGTTCCCATGGTGGTTTTTTGGTTGTTGGGCTGGTTTTATCTTGTTTCTAGTCATTTTTTGCCCATGTAGCCCTTTTATGGGTAGTTCGTTTCAGTTGTCTCTTTTTGTTGTTGTTACTTTTTTTGATCTTCTATTTTTGGATATGTAAAAGGTTTCGGGGCCACTTCAAAACCTTATTTTTCTAGTAATAAAAAATAGAGCACCTTTGAGTGGTATTCTTACTATCTTCCAACCAATTACAATATGATTATCCTATGATGTAAAAGTGGATGATAATGTTTGCGACCTCATAACGTAGGCACTAACTATTTTTTATACTAATTTTTCCACCTAGTCACACACTTTTTCTACCAAAGAGAGATCCCTTCTGAAGATCCTTTTGTTTTTTTCCCAGCATAGACTCCAAGAAACCACTGCTAGGATTATTCTTCAAATTGTGAAAAAAAAAATGAGTCTTTTTTTTAAAAATGCCATTGAACCAATAGTTGTTGCAATGAACAAGGAAAAGGCCCCTTCCACCCTAACTTATTCAAATCCCATTTCCATATTGATTATGTGAATTCACAGTTTAATAGTAGATAATTTGAGTCCTCCGGTTCCTTATCATAAAGGACACACCTAAAGGTATAAAAAATCCCCACATGATTGAGGTGAGCACTTGAAAGGATCCTATCATGGAGGACAAACTAGAGGAAAGCACCGGTATTTGAGAGAACAACCGCATGCCAAAAAAATTTAAACTAAGGACTTCTTGACAATATTCTTTATGATGACAGGGATAAATACCCCTCTTTTACTAAATATCTACTAGTCATACTCTTATTCCAAATCAAATTTTCTTAATCTTCTTTATAAAAAATTGGACATTGGTCCAAAATACTCTTCAGTTCCTCCTTTTCTTATGTAGAAAAGGGCAAGTTAGAAAAGTATTTCTACATAGCCATAATAAAGGACCCATTGCATTCAATAGTCATATAGTCTTGCATCCTGGGGCCCCAAGCATGTAACAATACTTCCTTGGTGTTAGTCAAATCTGGGAGAGTAAGGTCATTCTAGGAATCCAACCATAACATGGCCTTGTCACTTGAGTTAATCAACCACGAAAGATGGGGGAGAATAATAGATATACTTTTGATCACAAAGTTCCATATAGATGAACCTATAGGAGGATTTTTAATCATGAAGATGCACCTAGGATCATCAGAGTCAAGATACATGATCCTAATAATTCTATCCCAAAGGGGTTAAAGGTTTTTCATATAACATCTAGGAGATTTTATCTCCAAGGCTTAAGTTCCTTTCATATATTCTATTCATCCCCATCCCATCATATTCTTTAGTCCTACAAAAATTCTCCCAAGATATAAGTGGAATATTCTTCTTGTCATCCAAATTACCTTTCTAACACAAGGCCAACTGAGATACAGGGGCCCAAGGTACTCCCAAATATCAAACCTTCTTGCAAACTAACAACACGGAAGCAACAACATAGAGAAGGAGAGAAAAATGTAGATACATGCCATTAACTCAGTCAAGCTATGAGGCCTTCCTAGTTATGACCAATACAATGAAATTCAATTACATAGTGGTCCTCTACATGCAAGGATTCAAAGCTTCAGATCTTATGTCTTTTTGAAAAAATCTCCTAAATCCTAGAAAATTTCTACTTATTTATACAAGAGGCCACCGAATAGGTCAACTCTAAAGATCCTTAGATCCAACATTAGAGAAAGAAACACCCTATATTTAGGTCCATGCATTTCCTAATGAGTGATCCCAACATTAATATCATGACCAAAATTAACCACACATATCAACCAGCATCAAATAATTAAATTACACAAGTTGGTGAATTCAGGAACTGAGCAACACTGAACACTATCGAACCAACTCGATAAAGGAAACAATAAAATAGTAATCGAGCTCACTAGAGACCGACAACAACACTTCAAGAAATCAAAAGTAGTTACCAAGAAAACCCAATTAGCTACCAAGTAGCTAAACAAACTCTAACATATTTTGGTTGATCTAGGATTTCCATAAACCCAAGATGTTCATGCATCAGACACCCCAGGTTGAAAGAAATGAGTGTCCAAATCATGTGTCAGGTACAACCTGAGTTGAATCCTATTGGAAATTATAATTGAAACAATTGTTGTATTGTCATTGATGTCAAACCTTAATTGGTAAGACTATTGCTACTCAGGAAAGTACTATATCTATTGTATTGTTGTGAAGGATTGGGGCAAGGTTGGTAACAATAGCACCTAGGGAAAGGTTGAGTTATCTTGATATTACAAAGTGTACTTGACTATGTTGTACAATGATGAGACAATGTATTGTTTATACTAGTAAGACTGAAGACTAAACTGGTAGGCTTGACCGAGCAAAGAATGGATAAATCATGTTTAAGCCGAGTAATGTTAGTGTCGACCAAGTTAGTGTATGCCGAGCAAAATTCTAGTGTCAACCAAACAATAGTTAATTGCCGAGGAAGACAGTATAAGTCGAGGAAACATTTTTAGTAATGACTGAGCTTTCTACATGAAGACTGAGTAGTTGATCACAGTATTGACCGAGCATCAGCATTTTTATATTTGAAGAGAATTTAGTTTTGGAGCCGACATTGTTGAATTCTTGGATTATGTAAAACATGTTGACTTTATTTATTGATTGTTTGAAAGCATTAAATGCACTATAAAATGTTTTATTGTAAATATTTAAGAGATATGAGATGATTCTAGAAATGAAGCCGAAGAACATGAAGTGAGTAGATTCAATGAATCTGACCTAACCCTAAGATCTACGAATGAGATTGAGCAGCATAAGATGAGTTAACCTAATTGAGGAAAGTATTAAGGGAACCTAAGCATTGGATATGCATGTGCATGGGTGAAAAAGAGAATGCTGGAAGATCAGTAAAGTTTTATTGACTGTATAAGTAGAAAAGGCTAAAGGAGAATTGTGGTGGTTGCTTGAAGAAAATTTCCGAGTAGATTAGAGATGGAGATGGAAAAGTTTCAAAGTCAATAAACCAGCATTAGTGTATGGAATTAGATCTAAGATTTGCAAAGTGAGTTGTATTTTTTTCAGATAAATTTTGTTGCTACTTTCTAACCATTGTAACAATCAAAATCCTTTTAACAAAGGTTGACCTAACAGTCATATGTTAAATCCTTTGAACAAGGTTGCATTCTAATGGATTGTATGTAAGTCCTATAACAAGGCTCACTTTTAACAGGGTGATTGAAATCCTTTAACCGGATCACACCTAACAGTGTGTATTGTAACCTTTGATAGGGTTGGCTTTTAACCGAGCTCACTTCAAAAGAGTGAAAATAATAGTAGCATGTTACAAAGTGGTTTTTCCCACATTGGGTTTCCACTATAAATCTTGGTGTTAATACTTGTGTGAATGTTTTGGTTTGAACATTTTTATGTTTTACAAGTTACAACTGGGTAGTGGACTACAATGTTATATGTTTCTATTATTGAATTAGTGATGACTGAGTTTGTTTTGGTTATTGGATTTGATAATGATGCACCAATACTGGCTAGATGCAGCTTCATCAAGCTTTTCCATGCAGGGAAGTTTTCCTTATTCAGCTTCGGTACCTCCTTCTTATACATCCTGATCATTTGCTTCAAGTCCCTTTAAACTTGATTTCTATAAACACTAATAATAAGCAAAAAAGCTTTGATACCAATTGTTAATATGATTTAGAACAACAAAGAGGGGGGGTGAATCAGTTGTTCTCAAGTCCTAATGTATAAGACAAACTTAAATTTTTTTCCTTAAATCAGATCCAATAACCAAAACAAACCCGGTCATCACTGATTCAATAATAGAAACATATAACAATGCAATCCACTACCCAATTGTAACTTAACTTGTAAAACACAGAAATGTTCAAACCAAAACATTCACACAAGTATTAACACCAGGATTTATAGTGGAAACCCAATGTGGGAAAAACCACTTTCTAACATGCTACTATTATTTTCACTCTTCTGAAGTGAGATCGGTTAAAAGCCAACCTTGTCAAAGGTTACAATACACATTGTTAGGTGTGACCCGGTTAAAGGAATTCAATCACCCTGTTAAAAGTGAGCCTTGTTATAGGACTTACATACACTCCATTAGAATGCAACCTTGTTCAAAGGATTTAACATATGACTATTAGGTCAACCTCTATTAAAAAGATTTTGACTATTACAATGGTTAGAAAGTAGCAGTAATATTTATTTGAAAAACATACAACTCACTTTACAACTATCAGATCTGATTCCATACACTAGTGCTGGTTTATTGACTTTGAAACTTTGCCATCTCCATCTCTGATCTACTCGGAACTTTTCTTCAAGAAACCACCACAATTCTCCTTCATCCTTTTCTTCTTATACAGATAATAAAACTTTACTGATCTTCCAGCATTCTCTTTTTTTTTTCACCCATGCACACGCATATCCAATGCTCAGGTTCCCTTAATACTTTCCTCAATTAGGTTAACTCATCTTATGCCGCTCAATCTCATTCATAGATCTTAGGGTTAGGTCAGATTCATTGAATCTACCCACTTCATGTTCTTTGACTTCATTTCTAGAATCATCTGAAATCTCTTAAAGATTTACAATAAAATGTTTTACAGTGCATTTAATGCTTTCAAACAATCAATAAATAAAGTCAACACGTTTTACATAATCCAAGAATTCAATAATGTCAGCTCCAAAACTAAATTCTCTTCAAATATAAAAATGCTGATGCTCAGTCAATACTATGATCAACTACTCGGTCTTCATGTAGAAAGCTCAGTCATTACTAAAAATGTTTCCTCGGCTTATACTATCTTCCTCGGCAATTAACTATTGTTCGGTCGACACTAGAATTTTTCTCAACATACACTGACTCAGCTGACACTAACATTACTTGGCTTAAACATGATTTCTCCATTCTTTGCTCGGTAAAGCCTACCAGTTTAGTCTTCAGTCTTACTAGTATAAACAATACATTGTCTCATCATTGTACAACATAGTCAAGTACACTTTGTAATATCAAGATAACTCAACCTTTCCCTAGGTGCTATTGTTACCAACCTTGCCCCAATCCTTCACAAAAATACAATAGATATAGTACTTTCCTAAGTAGCAACAGTCTTACCAATTAAGGTTTGACATCAATGACAATACAACAATTGTTCAAATTGCAGTTTCCAACAATCTCCCTCTTTGGCATTGATGGCAACACCATATGATATCACCTGAATAACACATGGATTACCAACCAATCCAAAAACTTATCTATTCCTCAGAGAGTTATTTATAATATCCTTAGCTTCATTCTGATTCAAAATCTTATAAGCCTCACTTTTGTTATTCAGATCTCCCTCTATCTTGATCCTTCATTTTAGTTTATCACCCTTACTTCTCAATGTCATGTGTTATCATATCAGTTCATCTCCCTCTTTGACAAAAATGCCAAAGAAACAACTAAAACATACATCCATCAAATGTAGATAATATCGATGCAGCTCAGTGTTTTTCCCTCTGTCATCTTTCTTATGACTGATTCCTTGTCTTTGCTCCTTTCCATAACTCTAGGCCAGCCCTAAAGTGTGACAATCTTCTGCATCAATTTGTCAAATATTCTATTGTAGCATATTTGATGTAGTTCTCCTAGCTTGACTAGGAAGCCTCAGTTAGGGGAAGGACCCCTAATTGACTTCTCAAATAATCATGAGATTCTCTAGGTAAAGCTTTAGTGAATATGTCTGCTAATTGTTCTTTTGTATTCACATATTCCATTCAAACTTCTTTATCTTGTACTAATTCTCTCAAGTAGTGATACTTGATTGCTATGTGCTTGGTCTTGGTGTGCATCACTGGATTCTTAGAAATATTGATAGCACTTGTGTTGTCACAAAAAATAACAACAGGTTCAGTGATTTCTTCTTTCATGCCTATCAACAATTATTTTATCCATACCAAATTTGAACAGTTTACTGCAGCAGCAACATACTCGGCCTTGGCAGTAGATTGGGAAATGCAATTTTGTTTCTTGCTCGTCCAGGAGACTAATCTCTATCCAAGAAAGAAAGCTCCATCACTAGTACTCTTTCTGTCATCTACATTTCCTACCCAATCAGCATCTGTATAAACTCTGAGTTCAAATTTGTCATCCTTCTTATAATATAGACCATAGTCAGCAGTTCCTTTCAAGTATCTCATAATTCTTTTCACAGCCATCATGTGTGTTTCCTTAGGATTGGCAGAGAATCTTGCTACAATCCCAATAGCTAGTGCAATATTTTTTCTACTATGTACAACATACTATAATTTTCCAATCATGGATCTGTACAAAGTCTAATTCACTTCTACAGCATCATCATTCTTAGATAAATTTTGTCCAGTAACCATAGGAGTACTCACTGGTTTAGCATCTTCCATCCCAAAAGTTTTCAGTATTTCATTAACATACTTAGACTGTGTAATGAAAATTCCTTTCTTCATCTAATATACTTGTAAACCAACAAAGAATTTGATCTCACCAAACATGCTCATTTCAAATTCAATTTGCATTTCATTTGAAAATCTTTTATACAATGCATCTTGTCCACCAAAAATAATGTCATCCACAAAAATTTTTGCCAATAGGATACCTTTACCTTCTTCATCTTTCATGTACAGATTGCTTGTGTCATTTTCTCTTGAAAATCCAATCTGTATCAAGTAGTTGTGCAACCTCTCATACCATGCTCTTGGAGCTTGCTTCAATCCATATAGTGCTTTGTTCAGTTTTCACACCATGTGTCTTCTGTTTGGATCAATAAAACCTTCTGGTTGTTCAATGTAAAATTCTTCTTCTAGTATACCATTTAAAAATGCAGACTTGACATCCATTTGATATACCTTGAAATATTTATAAGCAGCATATGCAAGCAGAGTTCTTACTCCTTCCAATCTACCTATAGGGGCAAATGTCTCCCCATAATCTATTCCTTCTTCTTGTGCATAGCCTTTGCATACCAGCCTAGCTTTGTTCCTAGTTATTTCACCATTTTCATTCCTCTTATTCCAAAACACCCACTTTGTTCCTATAACATTTTTGTTTTCAGGTCTCGGCACTAGAGTCCAAGTATCATTCTTCTCAATCTCGTCAATCTCTTCATTCATTGCTTGTATCTAGTCTTCATTCTCCAATGCCTCTCTAGTTGACTTGGGTTCAAATTCACACAATAGGCATGTTGGATCCTTAGTCTTACTTTTGGTCTGAATTCCAGTATTTTTGTCTCCAATTATCTGTTCAAGCTTGTGATGTCTTCTTACATATTTAGCCAAAATAGGTTCAGCTCTTCTCTCCTCTATTTCATCAGGTTCCCCAACAAGATTGTCAAATTGAGAAATACATGTACTATTTTCAATTAGAATGTTCTTACACTTTGCCAAATACTTCATGTAATCATTTTCTCTAGTGCTTCTGCCAACTCTTTGCTCCAAAACCTACTCAACTTCTTCTATCTGCTTCTTAGGATAATCACTCGGTACTATCACTTCTTCATCAGGTTCATGATACTCATACAAATATGAAATATTGAATATAGGTGATATATCCATGTCATCGGGTTTTAATCACCTAAAATTAGGCTAATAGAACCTAAGACCCTATTTTCCCTAATTTTGAGTAATATCCTGATTATGTTAATTTGATTCTCGATTATTAACATAACTCAATAAAATCAATAAAATTCACAAATCAAGCATTTAATCATCAAATAATTGATCAAAAATCACATTGATTACCTCTAAGCCTAATTAATTAAATCACTCCCATTAAATACATGGATAGAGTAATTAATTAAAGCAAATTAATAAAAGGTTTAAAATTACATGTCAAATCTCAAGGGACAACAATGACAAATTCAACCAATGAGAGGAGAGTCACATGGATCAAGCCAAGATGAATCTCAACCACTCTTCCCGAAATGCATCTCAACTGTTCAAATTGATGAAGTTCTATAAAAAAATAGAATTTTTAAACTCAAAAACATATGGTTAATTGTATTTACATCTACATGATACTAAATTAAATTCATAGCTTAAATGTGAAGGAATTAATGTCTTTACTTATATTTCATGTTTCTTATATTCAATTGATTAGAATCTCTCATTCTAGCATTGCATTGTCACTGTTTAGAGTCTAAGGCTGAGAGCAATTTATATTTTAAATATACTCTTGTTAGTTAGAGAGAAATAAGACAATTTTGTTAGTATGCTTAATTCTTTCAATTACTTGATTTGATAACAATATAATGTCTTATTAAAGTGTTGTGTTACAGGATAGAAGATATAATAAAATACACATACATTTCTAGTGCCCACCGTGGGGGCCAAGCCCCGGACTTCTACATTTTTAACTTATTTTTTTCTGCTATCTGACCATTAGAAGATCACATTTTAGGCTTTTGATCACATCTGGGAAATTGGATCACACCAGGTCAATACAAGATCGCACCTGGGATTTCTAGAATCACATCTGGAGAGTATCACATCTGGTAAACTTTATATCATTTTTGGGGTCCTTAATCGTATCTGGGAAATTGGATCTTGTTTGGGAGTAAAATTGAATTGCATCTAGTTAATTTACTTTCAGATTTGATTTTTCTAACGGCTAATGGGTGAATTTTGTGATTTTGTTTGATCATTACAACTTAATAGTAGTTTGTAGGTCAAATTGTCTAAGAAAAAAAAAGTAAACTACTAATGGATTATTTTGTAGGTTTCCTATGGATATCAACCAAGCTTTCATGCTTGTTTTCATTTGATTTATATGAAATTAATCACAATTTGAAATCAATTTTCACTCTAATCAGAGGATTATTCGCTTTTACCTTTGGGAAAATTAGAAACTCAAAAATTAGATTGAGATTTGGGGTTAAATTGGAGGTAATTTACTTAAATCTTACATGATGTGTTTGGTAGGAGAAAATGACATGGGTATGAAATTATGATCTTCTCCTTAATGGTGAATAATAAATCCAGACCCCTAAGCCACCAATCCTCTTTACTTTATGGGTATATGCACAAACATGGGGGACCAAAAAGGTGCCACTTTCCTTTTTGGCCCCCAAACAGCCATAGTCTGTACGCACTAAAATGTGTGCAGCCTATAGGGTGCATGTGCTATGGCTTGGAGTGCCCAAGCCTTAGGCTTGGGCAATTCAAAACATAGCATGTGCGCCCTATAGGGCACACACACTATGAAAAACACTAACATGTGTGCACCCTATGAAAAAACCAGAAAAGTGTAACATGCATAGTCTTGCATAGCGCTAGCGTGCTATAGTGCGTGTGCCCTTTGCAAGAAACAAAAAAGTGGAGAGAGAGAGAGAGAGAGAGAGAGAGAGAGACTGAGACTGAGATTGAGAGAGACTGAGAGAGACTGAGATTGAGATTGAGACTAAGAGACTGAAATTGAGACACAGAGAGAGAGAGAGAGAGAGAGAGAGAGAGAGAGAGAGCCTCTCTCCCCCTTCTCTCTCTTACCTTCTCACCCTCTAGGGGGAGAGAGAGAGAGGGTGAGAAGGTGAGAGAGAGAAGGGGGGAGAGAGAGAGAGAGAGAGGTTCTCTCTCTCTCACACACACACACACACCTCTCCCCCTTCTCTCTCTCTCTTACCTTCTCACCCTCTAGGGGGAGAGAGAGAGGGTGATAAGGTGAGATAGAGAAGGGAGAGAGAGAGGCTCTCTCTCTCTCTCTCTCTCAATCTTTCTCTCACTCTTTCTCTCACTCAAGCATTTTTCATATATTACATAGTGTGTATGTGCTAAAGTGTATGCGCATTATTCAAGTCATAAGCTTGTATAGGGTGTGTGTGCTATAGTGCATGCATGCTATTCATGTCATTAATTTGAATAGCGTTAGTGCGATTTGTAATGCATTGGAATGCACCAAGCCTAAAGCTTGGATTTTCTTTGGAGATCCAAGCCAAAGGCTTGGAGGATTCAAATAAGCTTGAGATGTGTTTTCCAGTAGACATACAAAAAATTCACATATTTTCTTGTGTTCTCCTCATGAGGTTTACTTGTGGTTCAAAAACATCAAAATCAAACGATGTGATATTGTAGATCTCTCTGTTAGCTATCTAACCATATAATTTATTTTGAATTTTGATTATGTTAAGCTTTTCAACTTTAATTTATTTTTTATGTATGTCTGATTTTTGTCAAAAACCAACATGTTGTATTTTGCGCATAGATTTTGCCTCGTTCATCAAATTTTGCAACAAGTTACTTTTTTAGAAACTAGACTCCATTATACACACTTTTAAAAAAAAATAAAAATTGATTTTTGATTAGTTTTCAATGATTTCTAGGGGGAGCACACCAGATGCTATGTTATGTTTTTTCACAAAAAATAGGACCACTTTTTGTGCTCCCCCTTTTTGAGGGCTTTAATTTGCACCATTTAAAAAAAAATTAGTACTTTAGAAACTAGATTTAGAGTATTACAACTCTTGTTCTTGTTGCATCTTAAAATTTTGAGTCTAACTATCTTCAATTTCTCGCTGAAGTTCAGAGTTTTCTGATTTCAGAAAAAAAAAGTGACATCTTATACTCCCATCTTTGTGCACTTACCCTTATTGCAATCCATTTTAGAGGGCCTACCGGATGAGGTAAAAAGCTCCTGAGAATGACCCAAGTGAGGACAAGTAGAAGCCAACCCTTCCACCTCACTATAATAAAGAATCTTCCTTGAGATGAAAATATTGGAAGACTTAGTCATTTTTGTCCTTGGAACCTTGATCTGATCTTTTCCATGGACATTCTTAGACTTTGTGTAGAGGAGAGACGCTTTAATCTTTCTTGCGAGACTACACTAGTATGAGTACTCATAGGACTATAGGCCTAAATATCGCTTGTGGGACTATGGGAGGTGATTATGAATGGATGCCTTTACTAAGAACCCTAAGTTAGAGACCACCCAGATTACCCCTGAAAGGTTTGTAATGTTTATGCAAGGAAAATAGTAACTCCCCCAACAAGTTCATCATATCAATCCCTCATTGAAGTTACTACTCGGCTAATATGGCCTCCAACATCCATTACGTGTTGTTAGACTGTCATATTATGAGGATTCTTTGAGTGTGTTCCTAATTCAATGAACAAGCATTTCCAAATCTATGCCAAGTTTAGGGAAAAATAGGTGTGTTTTTTGGTCATAAAATAAAGATGTTTGATGTGTTTGAATTACAATCCAAGATTAAAAAAACCCTAAATGAACAAACCACAGACATTTTCAGATAATCAAACTCTCTGGAATCAGATAGACAAATCATGAAATTTTGCAAAATTGATAGAATTTTCCTCAAACTAACCATCAGAAGGCTGCAATTAGTTTCTTGTGTTGCATCCCAAATACCAAGTCACATTTGGTAATTTTAGAGTCGCATACGGTATACCCTATGTCACATGTGGATTAGGGGTCACATCTAGGGTTTTTTGGATCACATTTGGGAATATTTACTGGAAGACACATCTAGAGTGTCACATTTTAGATAGTGAGCACTTTTGCATGTGCTAGAACCTTAATTTTTGGAATTTTTATTACCTATTTGAGTCTTCTATCAGATTTTGTCATCAAAGCCAGTGAACCTGCAAGATTGAGAAAGTTAATTTTTTAATGTACCTTACCTAATTATTTGGTCTTTACCTATATTTGTCAAGTTGTGTAGTCCTAATCACATCAAACCTAATCAATTCCCAGCTCACAAATAGGGTATTCTAACCTTTAGACGCTGGAGCTCTTGAAACATCACAATCCTTTTGTACTTGGTCCCCAACTCACTAACAAGGCACTCTTACCCTTTGACGTTGGATCCTATATAATTTTCAAACCCACAATTGCAACCTTGGATGGATACACTTGGACAAATTTAAAACCTATTTACATATCAGGACATTCAAACAATTACTTAATAGAGATTTTATGGTCAATACAAGACACACATTTTATCAATTTGAACATAATCCATTTTCAAACGAAGTCTCGTTATTGACTTTTGAACAAGAAGAAACATCAAGAATCAATCCTTTATTTGGAGATAATCCTAGCACTACACATACAATGACTCCTAATACTACCAACATGTTGAATCAAATCTATTTCAATTGGGAAGAATGAAACAATGAACAGAATGAACAAGAAGAATAAGTAAATCAAGAGGAAGAACAAAATCAAAGAGCACACTATGATTCTGATAGCGATGAAGATCCTATGGAAAAAGAGTACCAAAGAGCCCTAAAAATTAAAAGATTCCAAAAGATACTTGGAAGAACATTGGATAAAAACAAAGAAAAATACTTTTTGGAACTAGCATCACAAGGAGTGAAGTTACGAAAAGATTATGATGTCAATCAACTCAAGAAAAAAGAATATCTCACTCCTATATCTATCCAAACATGCTAGTTACTTTCTATATCATTGGAAAATGGAAGCACTTCCATTTAGGATTATTTTATCCCTCTAAGTAAGTGGTCTGGGGTCATGTCAAATGCCATGAATGGGTCTTTGACTAGGATCTAGCTTTTTCCCCCTATTCTGCTTCTCTTTTCACCTTTTTCCAACCTATTTCTGGCACCTTATCCTGAGGATTTGAGATTCTTAACCTCAGGGTCAAGGTCAACCTTTTGGATCAAGGTCAACCTTGACCTTGACCTAGATCAGAGTTGACCTTGACCTTGACCCTGGGTTCAGATTCCAAGTCACAAAAGTTTTCGAATGTAGGGTTTCAGAAAGTTTTATCTCCCACTTCCAAGTCGGCTATTTCGGGCTTCAAAATGGTAAACTCTTAAATGATATTTAAATTAGGTCCACTTACAAGAGTAAATGATTAAATTGGAATTTAATTCTCCTATGTTGGCCTCTCTAGAAGTTTGTTCCCTAACTTGTATAAAAGGAAGCCTTCCTCTCTCATTTCAATCCATCCTCCATTGAATTCAAGCAAGTGAAATCAAGTGATCAAGCAATCATCAAGAAAGAAAGAAGGATAAAGAAAGAATTCATTACTCTTCAAGCATTCAAGCATTCAAGATCTAATTCATCAAGGAGATTCATTAGTAGCCATTGAAATATTCAAGCTCTATGTAGCCCTCTTGTTTAAGATTTCTCCATCCATATCCATTCAAGCTTCTTCCTATTCCAAGATCCATTCAAGATTGGTGTTGAAGATATAATGAAATTGATTTGAGAAATCCTACATACAATTATAAATTCATTTAGAGCATCCATTCTTGTGGATTCAAGGATCCAAATCCTCCACAAGGGTTTCAACATAAGCAAGGTGAATTATTTCATTTAGTTTGTTTATTGCTGCAATTTCAATTCAATTTCAAGGTTAATTCCAAAACTAAGGTTTGACCAAGGCAAAACCCTCATACAAACAACAAATCCCTTTTTCTTGTAGGTACAGGTGCAGGATAGTGAATCACAATTCAGATCTGAGTACCCTTTTCGGTGAACTTTCAGGATCTACAAACAAAATTTCTGCCAGAGCAGTGCAGGTCAAGGTCAACATAAAGGGGTAAGATTGTGCCCCAAGGTAAGATCTTACCCCTATCTTGGGTCAAGGTCGACCTTGATCAGAAAAGCATAAGGGTTCTAGGTTTTCTACATTTTTGTGTTTCCAAGCCAGATCCAGTTGCAGAATTTCCTGAAACTGAGTATAGACACCAGAAAACAACATTTTCTAGATCTATCATATTTTGAGGTTAGTATTTGTCTTCAATTCAATCAATATTTCAATATGTACCTTCTATAATTGAATATACATTTTTCTCCTTTCGTCATATTCTCCATCAATTGATTCATTTGCGCATTAATCATTTCTTTGCGGTTAATCAATTTGGATCTCTCCTTTGGGAAATTTGGGTTGAGAAGAAGATCTTACATTGCCCCATATATCAACACACATAATTTCCACAACATTACATTTTTGTACCTCCTTTTTAACACTCTACATTTTGGTGAACCCACGATAGACAACTCTTTCTTTTATGGTGTTAGATCTTGCATGTATTAGATTTATTTTATGTGTTTGCATTTTATATAAAGAAAAAATACAAAAAAAATTATTTGCTCATGCTTTGTTTTTTTATAGTTTAGTTAATTTGCATTGCATTGGTATATGAGCTTTATTACCTCTAGTCCCACTTATAATATTCTAGTTAGAAGAAGTCGTAGACTTATGGGTGCCTTTGATCCTGATTCTTCCTCTCCTTTCCTTAGGATCTGGGATGACAATTTGATTATTCATGATTCTAATCCTACCATGGAGCATAATTCTTCTCACTCATCTCATGATGAGGATGATGCTTTAAGAGTTCCTCCTAAACAATTCCAAAAACTTTGAACTGAACTTGATAAAATAGTGATGCAGGAGCATTTTGGGTTCCTGGAAATCTTTCTTAGTCTTGGAGGAATTCTTTGTCAAAGGGATATAGTACAGATATAGTACTTTGTTTTGGGCAGCTTTCTAAGTTTTTGTGTTGTGATGATCTATGGAGATCTTTGGCATGTGTACTGAAAGGGGGTTGTTCCTTGATGTTTGTGGAGGTTATGTCTAAGAACGCATCTCTTGAGGTGGCATGGTTTGGGAGATCTTGGATGATTTTCTCTGACTGGTTCTTTGTATTTCTAGCCTGGACCATTTGGAAGATTAGGTATGCGATCGATGACTATTGGGAGTTAGCTTGTGTGATATTGGATCTTGGATATTTGGGTTTTGTGTGGACCTCCTGATGTTCTTTCACGATGGAGATGGAGATGGAGATATTCTTATTTAGGTCTGGACCTAAATATTCTTCTTATTCTGGGCAATTAGATTGGGCTTATTAGCCTTACGATGGTGTTTTATGATGTGTGGTGTTTGATGGAGCATTGGATGATGTTCTTATGTTTGATGCCAACCCTTTTGTGTGGGTGAATGTCATGTAGTATTTGTTTAGGGGTGATCCTTATGATTTGGGTCCTATCCTTTATTTGTAAATTGTCTTGGGGTTTGGGGATCAAATAAGCAGACCTATGGCTTGTGATCTAGTATTTAAGTAGATGAGTAGTTCTTGTTTGATGGGGATGAGGGTAGATCAATAGAGATCATGGAGTAGAAGAATATTTATGAATTTGGGAGTTTGTAGCAGAACTAGTGGCTTGAGGGCTTAGGATGACAAGAGGTTGCTTTGTGGCTTGCGAGCACAAGTTTAGATCATGTCTTGGTTGTTCCTATGAGAGGCTACCCATTACAAATCTGAACTGGTTGGTGGTTACTTGGATCTTGCAAGATCTTGTAGATACATTATTATTGTTTATGTATTGGCCAAAACTCGGAAGGCCTCACAGTTGGGCATGTTGAATGAAATTCTATTTTGAAGCATTATATTGTTGTATTTTGTTGTGCTTGTTGTTGTTATAACTGCTAGTGTAGGTTTGGATTATCCATCATTGGATCTTCCACCCCTGCCCTATGTCAAGTGGTATCAGATCTTGAAGATCCTAAGTGTGTGGACAGAGTGCTGAGGTGAGGCAGTTTGCACCAGGACCTTAGATGTCTCTGAGAAGAGTAGATTTGATGTGAGAGATGAAGATTTCCTTGAGTGAATATATCTCTAAATTGAGGCAGGTTGTGAAGATGGATAGTAGATCATCGAGTGTGTGAAGGGAACTAGAATCTTGCAATCAAATTGTTGAGAAGAGGTAGTTGGACTTTGAAACAAACTTGATGGATAAGCTGGGTCAGTTTTAGCCTAAATTCAATCTGAGGATTGAAGAGATGATGAAGTCTTATTGGAAGAGAGTTGTCTAGCTGATTAAGAGGATTATTCAGAGAATAAAACACTTTAATGTTAAGGAAGAGGTGAAGGATGACTTCACTAAAGATGATAAGGTATGTGTTGGTTTTCATGAGCAGATGGATGATACTGGCATGGGAATTGTAGAACATCTAGTTGGGCTCAATTAGATTGTTACTGGTGAAGAGTTACTTGTTGTTGAACACCTTTGTGATGGTGGTGTTGTTGACTTGATTTTGTTCGGTGTTATGGTGCAGATCTTATTTACTAGTTGTGGACTTGAATTTTTGGTTAACAATGAGTCTTGTGATGAGTTGTAGAGATGGGATGCTAATGATGAGGGATTTCATATTGATGTGGATCTAATTTTGGATCTACTTGTTGGGGAGTTGGATACTCTTATTGCTGAGATAGGTTGTTGTGATCAGTGATATGCTGATTGGATTGTTGAGATTCATATGATCTTGATGTTTTAATGGATGAAGCATAGATGGTTGATTTTTTTATTCATCCTCTTTTCCTTGATGGATTGGAATCCTTTGGTGAAGATGAAATTGATTGCAGATAATTATTTTGAGATTAAAGTATGGGACATACTTTCTATTTACCTTAGTAGTCTAATGCAAGATCATTTTGGGTTCCTGGAGATCTTTCTTAGTCTTGGAGGAATTCTCTGTCAGAGGGATACAATACTTTGTTTTGGGTAGCTTTCTGAGTTTCTGTGTTGCGATGATTTGTGGAGATCTTTGGCAGGTGCACTAAAAGGGGGTTGTTCCTTGATGTTTGTGGAGTCTATGTCTAAGAATGCATCTCTTGAGGTGGCATGGTTTGGGAGATCTTGGATGATCTTCTCTTACTAGTTCTATGTGTTTCCTTCCTGAACCATTTGGAAGATTGGGTATGCGATTGATGACCATTGGGAGTTAGCTTGTGCGATCTTAGATCTTGGATATTGGGCTTTGTGTGGACCTATGTCTATGTTCGCACCTCCTAATGTTCTTTCATGATGGAGATTGAGATGTTCTTATTTAGGTCTGGACCTAAATATTCTTCTTATTCTGGGTGATCAGATTGGGCTTATTAGTCTTGCGATGGTGTTTTATGATCTATAGTGTTTAATGGAGCATTGGATGATGTTCTTATGTTTGATGCTAACCCTTTTGTGTGGGTGCATGTCATGTAGTGTTCGTTTAGGGGTGATCCTTATGATTTGGGTCCTGCCCTTTATTTTTAAATTATCTTGGGGTTTGGGGATTGAATAAGTCAACATGTGGCTTGCGATCTAGTATTTAAGTAGATGAGTAGTTCTTTTTTGATGGGGATGAGGGTAGATTAGTATAGATCATGGAGTAGAAGTAGATTTTCAAATTTGGGAGTTTGTAGCAGAACTAGTGGCTTGAGGGCTTAGGATGACAAGAGGTTTCTTGGTGGCTTGTGAGCACAAGTTTAGATCATGTCTTGGTTTTTCCTATCAGAGGTTTCCTATTGTAGATCTAAACAAGTTGGTGGTTACTTGGATCTTGTGAGATCTTGTTGTTAGGAATGGGAACACTAAGAGGGGGGGTGAATCAGTGTTCACTATATTTTATCTTTTCTATTAATCTTTAAACTGAACTTAAATGCTTAAGTACTGAAATGAACATCCACCTAAACATGAAACATGAAATCAACACATAACACCAATATGGTTATGGGGAAACCCAAATAGGTAAAAACCTCGGTGGGAATTGACACCCACTAATATTCTATACTGGTGTATTATGATCTTTATTAGAAGATCCTTAACCCTGTTAGGAGTTTCTTTACAATGTATTAAGTACAGTAGACCTTGTCAAGGGTCAGACCCTACTAGGAGTCTTTTACAATAGTCCCTGGATGAACTATCACTATGACACTGCTTGTCTGATCAATTCCTTTGATGCACTAAAGCTTTGACCTCTTGCAAAGCTCTAATACATCTTGTAGACTCTTGGCACACTTCTGCTCTACTTATCACAACTCTATATCAACTTCCATACTAATTATAATGGGTGCATCTCATATTTATATGTGCATATAGAACAAACAACTAGGTCAACCCTTTAACCGATTACATACAATGCTTCCAAATGAATTGGCTCAAGTGTGTTTACAAACAAACATATATACATGTCAGCAACCTAAATACAATAGGTGCATAGCCTTTACAACATTAGAATATATCCGCAAATCAAAATGCTAACAGTCGGTTGCTTACTCTGTTCTTCTCTGGCACACACTAGCTGTGTAACTTCAACTATTTGTATCTTTCTCATACTTGCATATCTGATCATGCACTCATAGACTAAGCATGAATATAGTCTAACCAACTTATCTTCTAGGGCACATACCATAACTCGTTCATATGCACGTGTGCTGATGCTCTAAGCTTCAGGTACTCTATACACTATCCAGTCTTCAACACTTAGTCAATTTTTTATCTTTTCATCAAGTGCACTGTGTAATCACCCAAAAATAGTCACCTATATTATTAGCCCCTTGCTAGCATTATTTGTTAAAATCATTAATTGCTTATTCTTGATCAAATCCTAATTCTGTCATTTATTCAATTATTTTCTATGGGCTAACCATTTTATCCTAAGTCTTTATTTAATTAAAAGAAATTTCCTCCCCTTTTATTAAATAAAAATCCCCCACTTTTCCTCTTATCCTAAGTTGCACAAATAAAGCATTATTCTTATTTTATAAAAAGAAGAAAAGGCCTTTTTGTCTCATATGGGACACAAAAGTCAACACTTATTTCTCATTGGAGGAAACTTGTGCACATGGATTGCTCCTCTATCAATCTCCACCCTTGATTAAATATTTTTCCTCTTAATCTCCATGGTCCATTCCTTTTCAATTCTTTTAAAAGGAGAGCTCTCTTCTCATTCTAGGATCCCCAACTTTTTATGCTAATCTTATGCTGCAGGATTTCTTGGAGACTTTGGAGCTTTTGGAGACCTTCTTGCACTTATCTTTCATTCTTGCATCATAGCTTAGTTTCTTTCATTGCATTCTTAATCTAGTTTCCTTTCATGCTCTAGATTAGCTCACATAGCTTAATTAGCAAGGATTTGTAATACTTCTATCTTTCCTTTCATAACTTAGCTTGCATTTTCATTTCTAGCATAGTTGCATTGTATTTCCATCTTGATTCTTGAGGATATTGGCATTCTTGCCCTTGTCTCATTGAATCTCCCATTGCATGGTTTACTAGCAAGGTTATAGGCTTAATAGCTCTAGTTGAGAGCATTCTTAACACCCTTGCACTCCATGACTAGGGAGCTCTAGGTCACTTTCTCAAGGTTTCCCACTCATGGATTCTCTTTGAAGTAATGACTTAGAGAAGTGCACTATTTAGTGTGTACATTTTTTGTGCCCACCGTGGGGCTCGAACAACTCTGTTTTGTCCTTTTTATGCATTTTCGCTGCATGTTTCGGCTATTTTTTATTTTTTTATTTTTTTACGATTTATGTATGCTGTATGTACTTCTATGCGTCACTATTACAAAATCTCATGTGAAGTTTCTCATTGTATCGTGTGAAGTTTTGCTGGTACTAGCACTTTTGCGTGTGACAAAGGTGTTTTATCATGTGGGCCTATGTACTTTCTTGTGTGAGCCCATGTACTTTCTCACATGAGCCTTCGTACATTCTTGTGTGGGCTTGTGCTTTCTCATGTGTGGTTTGGTACTTTCTTGTGTGACCCTGAGTACTATCTTGTGTGAAATTCCATGACAGTAGAGACCTAGAATTCCAAAGTTGCTAGTCTTGCTTGTTGTTTTTAGGTTTTCTACTTTCAGATTTTTGATTTGTTGTAGCTAGACAAAGGTTTACTTGCAAATTTTACTTGGTTTTGATGTGCTAACCATTGTGGAGCTAACGAGTTGTGCTTGTAGGTGCTCTCATTGATTGAATGTTTTCCAAAAAGAATGCATGTCAAAGCTCCAAATGCACAAGGGCTACTAATTATTTTTTGCAGGGATTCCCAAAAGCATAAAAACCAATCAAGTGCTTGTTTAATTGCTTTCATTTTAAGTGTAGCATATACTAGTTGTTTCTTTTCATAGGCACTTAATATCTTTTTGTAGGAATCTTTTGGTGGTAGGAGAGTATGCTCTTCACCCTTGTGGTGAAACAGAAATCTTGACCCATTTTTGGATTTTGAAAGCAAGAGGGTAATTGAACCTTTGCTTGGTGTGTTTGGGAGAAATTTTTGAGCTAGGAGAGTATGCTCTTCACCCTTGAGGTGAAACAAAAATCTTGAAACTCAAATGTTGATCTACTCTTTGTTTAGTTTTAGAATCCTTTAGTGGGCCTGCTCTTGAGCAATCAAGAGGAACGACCCAAGTGGGGACAAGCTAATACCGAGCTATTCTGACCCACTATAAACTCAAGGCTATCAAGGACACAAATCCTTGGTAGATATAGTACTTGTCTTCACTTAATGTGAGTACTTGTGGGATTGTGACCATGAGGAAAATGTTGAGCAAGAATGCTTAAGGTACTCTTGTGGCCATGAGGTCCATTACTTGCCGTAAGGTAAGGAGTCCCTTCGGGGAGCAAGAGGAGTATTATGAACGGAAGCCCTTACTAAGAACCATAGATAGAAGCTACCCAATTTTTCTGCTTAACATCTTGGTGCAAGGATTGATCCTAGTGGACTAATCCAGATCACCCCAATACTACTCACCATTTGTGTTCCTTTGGTTGTGTCCTTGGCACTTCCACGAAAAAGCCAAAATCTATTGTGGGAAACCACTTTGTGTGAGGTGATGGGACATCAAGTGTAGGCCAAGTTGTTAAGTATTGAGCCTTTGTCCTTCTAGGCTAGTAAGTGTTTGAAGTGTTCTCATTGTGATCTACCCATGCAAATGTTCTCAAACATTAAACATCATAGTAGTGCTTATAGAATTTTTCATTTTGATATCATAATTTCTTGTCTTGGCAAGGTTGCTTTTGCCCTTGCGCAAGTGTTTTATGACATGTTTGATCACCTACTATTTGCAAACTTGTCTATTTCCTGATATTACTATGCTTGAAACCAAGAAATTATACTTGTCAACTTACAACATTGACCAAATTGCTTTCAAAACTGAGTTTTTCACGTTCACTGGTCAAGAGTCATACAATATTGAAACATCATTGCACACCCTCCTGAGAATTGTCATGCGATATATCATTTTTTATTTTTCATCACCTCCATACTATAAACTTTGTCGCATTACCTATCTGGATTTTGTCGTACCATCTCATGTGAACTATCATCCTACTAAATTATATCATCCTACTGTTCTGTGAAATATCATCCTGAGGCATCCTGTTGTCTTACTCTTTTATGCTATATGAAACTAATTTGTGTCATTTCTAGCCTTCCTTGGTCGGTCCAGGTCAGATCTTAGGTGCTGTGACATGTTGCTCAATATTCAAATGATTTTAAATGGTATCAATTTGCACAAAATGACTCTTGGTCTTCTTTCTTCCACATCTCTCATGTCTTCCTAGTCTCCCATTTCCATCCTTTCTCTTCTTCCTTCATGCTTCTTTCGCTTCTTCCTAAACTCTTAATGTCTTCTTGATTTTTTTCCTCTTATTATCTAGTCTACCTTCTTCTATTCATCTCTTCTATCACTTCCATGCTTGATCCCTTCTCTTCCAGAACCATAAATTTCAACTATCTTGTTATGGAACCTCTCTTGAAAATGGATGATCTTGAACTCATTGCTAAATTTGAAGAATTTTATTCCTCCAATAGTCCTATATATCTCATGGGTGATAAATTTAAGGCAAAAATAAAATAAAAATTGCTTGAACCAGACACCTTTGCTAGCATCATAGACATGATCATGTCATGACCACCTTCTTCCAAATGTTCTCATCCTTCTTTATCTTCCAAGTCTCTTCATGACTCTTCTAGACATTATTCACATTTTTCATCATCTTCCAAGTCTTCTTCCTCCACTAGGTCTTCACTTTCCTCTTCTTCATGATCTAGTTCCTCTTCTACTTCTCCCAAGAGTCTTACTTCTCTTCTCGAGACATACCATAATGAGCAATGTGACAATCCTTGTGATACCTCTTCCATGAAGAGTGACATACCCATAATTGATGACTATGATGATGGAAAATGTAGTGATACCTATGATACCTCTATTCCTAAGAGTCCTCGTCATGGTGTGCTCATGCTTACTGGAAATGGGACATCACATTTGATAGATTATGATGGTGATCCATATGATTCTGATTTTGAACAAGACTTTGATTATTTCTACCAACAATACCTAGATGAAACATCCACTTCTATTGAGGAATACAAAATGTACCGAGTGGATATGAAGCATAAATATCATAAGAATTTTTCCTCTGAGAAATCTCCTACTGAAAATAAAGATTATACTCTCAAGCAAGATTATTTTGAGGATATACCTTTGTCTGGTGATGGTTCCCTTCCATCCCCTACTTCCTCAATACCCATACATTTCCTAAATCTTTTGAGTCTTCCAAATCTTTCACAAACCCTTCATCCAACAAAAATCCTAATACTTTTCATGCGGTCCCCTATAGTTATCTTCAAGGGCTACCTCTTAAAGAAACTCAAGCTAACCTTCACTTGGCTGCAAATACTTTCAATAATTCTAAACCTAAAGAGCCTAAGCCTTTATACCCTATAATGCCTACTTTAGCTAGTCCTTCACTATCTCTTCCAAAGTCTTCCATACAATTCCAACATGCTTCCTTGTCCTTATAAGTTGCTCCATGTCAAGAGGACTCTAAAAATGATAAAGAAAAGAACATAAAGAAAGATCAAGATCAAGAACCCTCCATGTCATCCAATTCTTTTCATTATGTCTCTTATTCACTTCAAGGTTCTTTTGATCCTCTACGCCCTTCCTCATTCATTCCACCATGTCTTAAGTCTTCTCCTAAGCAAGATCAAGCTACTACTTACACTATCAAGCTTATTGACAATCAAAATAACCTTACTCCACTTGCGCTTTCCAAAGATGATACTTCCATTAAGGTTATAAAAAATAGTGTTGTTACTTCTAACGTTAAGCCTATTGAAAATCAATAGAAAAATTATATGCTTATGCTATCCAAAGCTCCTTATCAAGATCAAAGTCTTCCATCTTCTTGTTCTACCACTCCATGTTCACTTCCACTTTCTACTCTTCCTAAATCTTTGCAAGCTCCAAACAATCCTATCAAAGAAGTTGCTCCTATTCAAGATGTTCATGATCCTATTGTGAATCCTAATGCTCATCTGAAAGATGTTGATTTCCTTGGTTGTCATATAGATGTTAATGAACTTATTGATTATCCTTTTGCATCTTCCACTTCCATCCTTGGACCTCTTCCACCACCGCTAAGGGCTTCACATCTTCCTTCCATCTTGGGCCCTTATATCCCTTCACTTTCCCCTCCTCACTCTCCTAATTCATCATCCATATTGGGTCCTTACATCCCTCCATCTCCTATCTTTCCTCAAGATCAACATAGATGCATACCCTTGAATTCCTTTCATCTACCCACCCATCTCAACCAGTCATATCCTCCTTCTTCTTCCACAAGTCCCAAGTCTTTTGGAAGTAACTTGAATGTTCAATACATGAAAAAGAAGCAATACAAGAATCCATCAAAAAGAGAAGATCACCATGTCTCCTCTAATCAACATGGAGGCATAAAGTCAAAGGAAATATCTAAGAAAAAAACTACAAGACAAGTATGGGTTCCAAAATCCATCATCAAAGATATTCTCTCTAAATCATCAAAAAGAAATGAAAAGCCTAAGGCTATATGGATTTCAAAGTCTCTCTTGAATGAGTCTAATATTGAACAAAAATTGAAGTTGACATTCAAGCTTCCAAAGGCTTCCACTTCATCTTCTTCCAAAAATATTCTCTCATTCCATGCACCTAAACCGTAACCTCTGCTATCCATTCACCATATTCCTTCACATATTCCTTCATTCACATTTCCTCCATCCTCTTGCCACCCTTCAAGGTGTGTGTTGATGTTTATCTTGCCTTCCTTTCCATCTACCCTTTCACAATCCTTCCATTCATTATCCTTCTACCTTCTATCATTTTTCCTCATTTTCCTATTCCTCTTATCTTCCAACCTCACACGCTTTACATAAAACCCTATCCTCCATTTTTTCTTCCATCTTCCTTTCCCTATCAGCATCTTTGAGCATATCATTTCAAATCCTTGGCATATCATGGTTTATCCTTTCAAGGAGAATTATCTAAAAAGCTTGCCTTCTTCCAAATAAAAATAAAAAAAATGAAAATTTTGAAAATGTGCCTTGGTGGGAACGTGGAAACAGGCACCTTGGTAGCAAAATTAAAGAGAAATAAATTCATCCTATGGTGAAAACCACTCCCTTGTGGTGCCTTGGATAAGTACCATGATGAAAACCTAGAAATCAGGGATCATGCGTAGTCCTTCTACATATTTCATCCATTCCGTCTTCTCTCTTTAATCTTGACAATGTTAACCTATACACGAACATTTAGCTATCTTGTGAGCTATCTTACGATAACCTTGCTTTCATTCCATTCATGTTTTGCCTTCATATTTATTTTCCTCCATTATTCTAGCCTTTCGCTAGTCTTTTCCCCTTTGGTCTTGATCTATTAAAAAAGAGTAAAATATGATGCTATGAAGCCTCTTGACATGTCTACTCCTTTGGACTACATCATTTCCTTCTTTTGCATTATGCTTTTGTGACTTATCCTATGCTAGCCTTTCATTGCTTGTCCAAATGTGCTTTACATGACAATTTTCCCTAGCTTGGGCACTCTTGAGGAGTTTTCCCTTGAGGATTTCTTCCCTTCATTCTCCTTCATTCTCTTGTCTTCCATCTCTTCCACCAACTTGCTAATCCCTCTTGTCCTCTAGCTTGCTAGACATTGGGACTACACGATGTGATCTTGCTTGGGAGTTTGATGCCCATTTTGTCTAGGGGCATCCTTTGTATATATTTATTGATCCTAAAAAAATTCTAAAAAAAATTTATATATGATGCTGAAAAAATCCTAAAAAATATAAAAAGTACTGAAAAAATGAGCATCCTAGTGAAAACCTAGCAATAGGCACTTTGATGTCTCACCAAAAAAAATTAAAAAAATAGAAAGAGTGCCTTGGTGAAAACCTGGAAATAGGCACCTTGGTAGCAAAAATTAAAAAAAAATCAAAAAATCAAAAAATCTCCAACTGTTGAAAACTTGGAAACATGCGCTACTTGATGCCTTTACACCCTTGTTTCTTAGCATCCATCCTTGACACTTACGCTTTCTCCATCATGCCTTGACCTTGTTGCCTTGGTTTGGAATTGGTCTTTGTCTTTGTCTGGGGGGCATAACTATGTTAGCTTTGGTCTCTAGGATGCATTGGTCTTTAGGACATATTGCAAATGGTGTTTTTTTAACACCACCCCAACTGTGTTTTTCAACACTATCCTAGCGTCAAGTGTTTCTCAACACTTACCAGATATCTTACCCGCAGTCTCGAATGATATGATATTTCTCACTAGAAGATGCGATACTCAAAGTTTGACTCTATGACCTACACACATGCACTTAAACACTTGCCTTGCTGAGATTTATTTCTTTGTGTGCTGTCTATGATGATTTCTTTGTTGAGTGTTCTCTCCCTAATAGTTTTTGATGATGTTGAGCTAGAAGACTAGGGGCATGAGGACACATTTTATTTCTTTTTCTGCTTGTGGGTATATTTTTTAGGTCCTAACTGTCATTAGCATTTGTGCTTGTTCCACTTGACATTGGGGTCTACAAGGTATTATCCTTGACTATTTTTGCAAGTGCATACTTATAGCCATCTTGACTTTCCTTGTGTCTCGATGTGAGTATAATCTTGCCATATTAAACTTAGGAAATCTCACTGTGCTAGTCATCTTGACCTATATGTCTTTGATGCTGAGGTGGGATTCCCACATATCTATCTGATATAGATCATATTCAGATTCACATAGTTATACTAGTGTGTATTGTATGATCTTACGATGCTACCAACAATACTTGATGATGATTATTAGAGACTAATGGCTTTGTAACCTTGCAAGTAAACCACTTTTCATAATAGCTTGCATTCTTAAGTTCATGATAGTTATTTTTGCATCTTGCATATGGAGAGAGCTCTCCTTTCATCTTTCATAGACTTATTAGTAAAATTGTGCTCACCTTTCGCTTCTTCCCGATCATGTCTTTTGCTTCTTGTCTTTGATATCACATCATTTTCTATTCATTTTGGGATCACAATTGAAATCCGAGTTCATCTTGATAGTCAAAATGGCATTTCTCCTTCTTCTACGCAATTGGCTAACCTTTTGAGGCCTGATCCTTCGATCTTCGCTGGGGCATCCTTTCCTTCTTCATCCCCATCTCCCTCACCACCTTTCTAGTCTTTCATTCATTTTCATTTCATCTCTCTGAGGTCTTGACTGGGACATATCTTCACTGCTTGATGGTTATCCTATCATCTTTCATCTTTGATTATGATTTCTAGTGATTTGATCATGTTGCTCTTGCTTCTGCATTCCCTCTACCTAATTTCACTTTTAATCCTGAGCGGGAAGACACATCATATCCTATCAACTATTCTCTAGAGCATATTCTTGACCATTCCATTTTCTCTGATCGATCTATCTTTGCGCTTGACTTGTTAGTTCTCATCTTGAGTTCTGATACTGTCCATCTCTTTCCTAAGTGTTTAGTATTGTTGCTACCAGGCTGACCATGCAGGATTTGCTATCTCGCTGCACTTCATTCTTTGGAGTCAAATCTCTATCTATTGCCTTCTTGGCTTATCTATTCTTTGGCGTAATGTGTTTCCAAATCGATCACACATTATTCAAAGAGGGGCAAATGTAATCACCCAAAAATATTCACCTAGACTATTAGCCCCTTGCTAGCATTATTTGCTAAAATCATCAATTGCTTATTCTTGATCAAATCCTAATTCTGTCATTTATTCAATTATTTTCTATGGGCTAACCATTTTATCCTAAGTCTTTATTTAATTAAAAGAAATTTCCTCCCCTTTTATTAAATAAAAAGCCCCCATTTTTCCTCTTATCCTAAGTTGCAAAAATAAAGCATTATTCTTATTTTATAAAAAGAAGAAAAAGTCTTTTTGTCTCATATGGGACACAAAAGTCAACACTTATTTCTCATTGGAGGAAACTTGTGCACATGGATTTCTCCTCTTTCAAGCTCCACCCTTGATTAAATCTTTTGCCTCTTAATCTCCATGGTCCATTCCTTTTCAATTCCTTTAAAAGGAGAGCTCTCTTCTCATTCTAGGATCCCCAACTTTTTATGCTAATCTTATGCTGCAAAATTTCTTGGAGACTTTGGAGCTTTTGGAGACCTTCTTGCATCTAGCTTTCATTCTTGCATCATAGCTTAGTTTCTTTCATTGCATTCTTAATCCATTTTCCTTTCATGCTCTAGATTAGCTCACATAGCTTAATTAGCAAGGATTTGTAATACTTCTATCTTTCCTTTCATATCTTAGCTTGCATTTTCATTTCTAGCATAGTTGCATTGCATTTCCATCTTGATTCTTGAGGATATTGGCATTCTTTCCCTTGTCTCATTGAATCTCCCATTGCATGGTTTACTAGCAAGGTTATATGCTTAATAGCTCTAGCTGAGAGCATTCTTAACACCCTTGCACTCCATGCCTAGGGAGCTCTAGGTCTCTTTCTCACGGTTTCCCACTCATGGATTCTCTTGGAAGTAATGACTTAGAGAAGTGCACTATTTAGTGTGTACACACTGACTCCAAACTACTATATGACTTTGTTTCCATAATGACAACACTATACTAAGTCATATACATTAGTATAGCCAACTTGCCAACACTTGTGTATATATTGTTATTGTTTATGTATTGGCCAAAACCCAGAAGGCCTCACAGTCAGGCATGTTGAATGAAATTCTATTTTGAAGCATTATATTGTTGTATTTCTCTATGCTTGTTGTTGTTACAATTGTTGGTGTAGGTTTGGATTATCCATCATTGGATCCTTGACCCCTTCCCTACGTCAAATGGGTAATTGGCTTTTTCAAGAAAACCATAATCAAGATTCTATTCAAGCTATAGAGGCTCTTAAGAAAGTCATTCATGATAGTGATCAAGGTGTTAATCTCTTGTGTGGTATTACTCATCTTGTGCATTTAAATATTAAACCTTTAGCTGAAAAAGCTCAAGAACTAGGATTCACTCCTCCTGTCACTAGTGTGGAACCTTCTTGTGTTCCTTTACCTAGCATCCCTACTTATACTCCTCCTTTAGTGATTACGATGGTTCCCTCTCTTCCTATGAGTGTTCCTCTGATATCCCTCCCTACTTCACAACCTTCTTATCATAATATTCCTTTTACTTGTTCCAATCCTCTTCCAACTATGGTTCCAAGTGTTCCTCACACCCTATCACTATGATAGACCTTTGAAATACCAAGAAAAGAGTGGGGGAATCTTTTGTCACTTTGCTTCAGTGATGGAGGAAGATTTCTAAGATGGAAAAGATTGACATTTGTAAACACCTTGGTTCCTGAAATGAACTATGCTTTACAAGTCCAGATCTATTCCTCTTGTGATAAAATTGTTGAAGCTACCTTTAGGGTGGAGGATGTCCTCATCTTCAAGGGTGATATCACTTTGCAAAAAGAGCATAAATCTTCTAATAAGGATGAGAGAAAATGGTGGAATAAAACCAAGGATATTGTCCATGATGGAGTTTTTTCCACAACCTCATACAAGCCTAGGTAGAAAGCCTTCAACCTTACTACCAATATCCAAGCTAAAATCCAAGGCTAATTCCCCTCCTAATCCTAAATCTGATTCAAATCAGAATAAGGATAAACCTTGGGTTTCTAAACCTAAAATAACCTTCACTCTCCTAGGAGAGCCATTAGAAGATGCCCTAAAAACTCTTGTTTCAAACAAGATTATCACTCTTCCTAAAAATTCTAAACCCTATGAGCTTGTAGTCAAGCCTAAGTGGTGGAATGATGACCATTATTGTGAATATCATAGGAATAAGGGACACAAGACTAATGAATGCATGAAGCTTAAACACTTGGTCCAAGATTTGATGGACAATTGGACCATCTTTGTGGATGAACCTCAAACCAATAATGATCATAATTCCTATAAAGAACCATTTCCTAAATATGAAAAAGGCGAATCCTCTAAATCTTAAGGAAACAAACTTGGCTATACTAACACTAATACAAACAATGTCATTCACATGATTGAGCCAAAAAACCAATTGATCATTGTCATCAAAATCAAAGAGAAAGATGCTTCCCAACCAATGACTAAGTATTCCAATGTTGTTACCTAATCCCAGGGGAGAATTGTCCTACAAGGTCCTAACTCTACTACTAATACCAAAGAAACCTCCACTTCAACTCAAAAGCCTTCTAAGAAAACTATGTCCTCCTCAAATGACTATAGTCTTTTGGATCAAATTCAACTTACCTCAGCTTAGATATTTGTCTTTGAATTGCTAAAGATTTCCCCTACGCATCATGAGATCCTTGATCAAGCATTGCTAAAAATAAGTGTACCTGAAGATTTAGAGATAGATAAATTCTAGGCCATTGTGGGACATCTTAAATTTCCACATTACCTTACCTTTTTAAAAGAATATGATATATCTATGGACCACCCACATAATTTACCTCTCCACATTGAAGTCCTTATCCACAAACATATAGTCAGACACATGTCTTGATAGATGGAGGCGCATGTTTAAATATTTGTACACTTAATTTTGTCCAAACTCTTGGAATCTAAGAGCATGTCATTGATCCAAGGAGAAAATTTACTAAAAATTCTTATGATGAAGAGGAGATATCTTCTAAGGGCATGGTTGTCCTTCCTATCTAATTTGGTCTTGTGTTGAGAGACGTTGTTTTTCAAGTCTTAGATCTTTCTTTGTCATACAATATTCTCTTAGGAAGGTCATGTATTCATGTGATGCAGGAAGTGCCTTCTACATATCACCAATGTCTAAAGTTCCCACACAACGGTATTGAGATAACTACTCTTTTTTATTTTGATAATCGATGTAATGCCATCAAACAAGTAGAGAGAATGGTTCCTCATAACAAAGAATGGTCAACCACTAAAGAAGAAGATCAAAAAGGAAAAACCACTTTATCTGATTATGGGAAAATAATAGTAGTCAGACCCACTAGTATGGGAGAATATAGAGTGGACACTCTTCCAATTTCCCCAAGATCTTATGGAAAACCATCTCCCTCATTTCCTCCTACAGTCTCAACAACATCTTTCATACATCAAAGAGTGAGAATACTTAAAGCTAAAGTCTCCCTTGATGAGGAAAACAAAGAGAAAGCGGTATTACAATGGATATATAGTGAAGAAGAATCCAAAGTAGGTGCCAAACATGTAGAGATATCTCTTGATAAATATGGTATTTTTTGTATTAACATAGTTTATAAACTGGGTTACATCAAAGTCTTCAATAGTATTCAGATTACATCAAACCTATATATATATGATTATATCAGACCTTTACCTATATGACCATAATGATTGTTCTGATAGTACATTACATAACATTACTGATGCTTGTTAATACAAAAAGAGTTGTATCCCTTAACAAGACTGCAACATTGTTATCGGATCTTTTACAAGAAAAAAAAATTATATCAAAAATTGCAAGACTGCAACATTCCTTTGCTAACTCTATGTATTAGGCCCTGGTAGCCTTCTATCTTCAAGGTGTAGATCTTTGATGAACTAATTAAGACTATCAAGTTCCCTCTGCCAGAGCATATCTTTGTGCATGGAGAAATATTGACATGAAATAATGTCTTCTTTGTGGATCAACATTTGGCCCTCCCTCATGAGAGTCATAAATTTGTCCCTAGAAATCTCTAGAGCAACATCAACCTGTGACATGATATGAAAATGAGTGAGTTTACATCCAAACTTAGTAAGATGTCTCCTTCACTTCTGAAAGATCTCTCCATTCCCTTCTTTCCACAAAAACCAAAGAATTTCACAAGTAAAGATAGACCAAAAGGTATTCATTTTCAAATCAAAATACTCAACATAACTAGCTAAAATTTCAGACCAAGACATGTCAGGTTTGTAATTCCAATCAACAGAAGGCCCAAAGAAAATAGACCAAATACTCTGAGAAAAGGTACAATTAAAGAACAAATGCTCAAAAGACTCAGGAATAGAACAAAAATCACACCAAATAGGCTCTCCTAGATTATGAGGCAGAGTGTTACCAACAACAAGCTTCTTGAAAAGAAAAATCCATCTAAAAAAAGATTTCTTAGGTTCACACGGGGAGTGCCAAATTTTTTTTAAAAAGATTTACGATTTGGGGACTGGGATATCCAGCCCCCAACAATGGTCACCCTCTCAAAAATATCAACCTCATCTTTTAGCATAATATAAATCTGCTTTGTAGAAATCTTATGAAACTCACTACCATCTTTCCATTTAACCCATTGCATGAATTTTTTGGTGTTCATACTTCTACCAGGGAAGAAAGGGCCCACATCTTTTGATAAAATAGAGTATGTCTTTTTCTATGAGGTAGGGATGTGGTATTTAGTAGATAGTTCATCCCAATCCCCTAGTTGATTGTCAATCATAACATCTTGCACAAGAGAAATGCCATATTTTGCCTAGTTTTTTGCAGAGCAACTTTGATTTATGCCAAGGGCTTGTCATTGTCCTCCACCCCCCACCAGACCGATTTGTCCAACACAGAGTATGTAGGGGGACCACTATGTGTGTGAATTTTGTACTTGATCTGTAGACACAACACTTCAGTAAAATATTAGACATTAGTTGAAATCAAAATCGTGCAATAATTGAAACTAAACTAACCAGGCAATTTACTACCTTCTAGTAGATGCGAGTATGTATTCTCAAATTATACCCAGATCAGTGACCTTGATGACACCTAAATGAAGGATTTGAATGCAAAATCTAGATATGGAATGAATGCAATTAATCTATTTTTTTTGGTTTCTCTATGCAATAATATGATGATAATGAAATCTTGATATGAATCTATGCTAACAATTATATGGAAAAATGATATACAAACTAAGCTAAGAAATGATATGAGAACTATGCAATAACAAATGAAAATTTCACAACAACTCAAATTCTCAAGATGGATTTTATGATAATCAATTAGGATTTGATAATGTTCAGATGTGCCTTAGGTTAGGATTTTGATGTCGATTTCATTCGTATTGTCGATGTATGAGGTTAATGAACCTATAGCCCATTTTTGGGGTATTACAATTTGCCCCTCTTTGAATTACTGTGCAAAGCATAGTGGTTCAAAGACAGTCTGTGTATGATGTTGAAACTGATGTTTGAAATTGAAATTAATATGAGACCGAAGCTGATTGAAATTGATATGAAGATAATAGGTACTGAATGACCAAAGATAATGTTAACTATAACAGCAAATGAACCGATGATTGTGAAAAAGTGTCAAAATGCCTGATTTCGAACCTTATGATTGTGAAGAAGTGAGTGACCAATTCTAGACCTGATTGTCCTTATATTGAATCACATTGGTATCACATCTGAACCCTTCAGTTTTTGAAGAACCAAGGAAATAACATAATTGAACCGATAGTTGCAAAAACTGATACAATTTACAAGATTAGGAGAATACTAGATTGATATGGATCTCGATGAATCTGATATGCCTTGAGTGATGATTGATTTGCCCCAAGTGACGAGGACTTTTGATGAGTCAGCAACTAGATGTGGTTGTTGTCTTGATTACTAAGGAAAGATTGATAGACAAAATTAGATTTACAGACTTGAATGATGTGTAATACCATGCCCCCTTCGGGATTAAAATCAAAATCTGACAAGAAAAGTCAGTGTTGAATGGTTTAGAAGCATGTTAATTGATTTGAGAAGTGGTTATACATGTCTAGGAACATATTCTACATCATTTAGAGGTCCTGGAGACCAAGTTTGACTAGGTTAAACCATGAGTTGACCATGGGTGACCAAGTTGAAATTTCGATAGTTTGATGTAAGATAATCAATTAAGTTGAATTATAGATTTATGTGATGATAGAAGGTTGATTATGCAAGTAGTTAATAATATGAATGATTGCAGATTTTGATTTTGATCCTGAAAAAGGATTCTACTTGCTGTTTCATTGGAGGAAGCTTCATGTGAGATTCAGCTCTTGTTAGATTTGAAGATGTGATTTGAAGAATCATTTAAGCATTGAAGTTTAGCCAACCATTGTGAGATCATGCAAACATCCAAAATGCAAAGAGACATGTAGAATGAAATGAAACCTAGGACCTAGGACCTAGTCACTGATCATGTGTCGGTCATTCTCATCATTGATTTTTTAGATAACTGGATAAATCAATACAATGCCCACTAGTTATGAAACCATAGACATATGAATATCAATTTATATGCGCAGGAATCAATACAACATCCACTAGTTGATCAACCATAGATATATGAATATTGATTTTATTTTCGGAATGTCGGATTAGCTATAAGCACCAAGGCACAAATGCCAAGATGACCTGAATATCATGTCCATTTTGAGATAGCAATTTGTATAAGCATCATAATATAAACATCGTGATGACCTAAATACGCCTTGCGTTCAAACACAACAAATAGTCAAGAGATCATTCTAAATCCAATGTGAATTACCCGTAGTGACCCTTTATCATCCACATCCTTAGGCAAGATCACGTTTCACAGTAGGAGAAAGAAATCACTCAAAAAGACAATAGTTATATCAAACTTCCTTGAATTTTTTGGGTATCAATGGTTGAGGTACGCATGGCCATCCAATTTGAGATAGAGGCTCTTACAAACGGACACCATTTCAATCCAAAATTTCCAAAGTTGTTAGATTTTCACATACAAGCAGAAGACAAAGAAAAGATTATGTCCCTAGTCATCACTCTCTAAATCCTATAAAGGACATCATCGAAGAGCTCGAAGGAACATAATATGCAAAAATCTCAATGTGAATCAGTAAGCATACAAGGAGATAAAAGCATGTAAATCATAGATTGTTTTCAATTTATGTTTGATGTTGATGCAAAATCCTTTATGGAGACGAGACTGACTGACTGACTTAAATAAAGCTTCAAAGGACTCTGATTGGATATGATATGTCTAAGATACATTGGAGGCCATAGGATATGACATTGATTGCCCCCAAGTTTTGAACATTGATAGGATACATATGCCTGAGCTGATTGGTGTACAAACTGACTTATTGAAAACTAACTAGGAGATATGTGCAAACTAAAGCAAGACTGAAAGCTAGGAAAGACCAAGATTGTGTTGATAGATAGAGCGTTTTGAAACAAGTGGCACCCATTTGCTGAGTTTTCAGCATCTTGGCAGAGATTCTATTTTTGCTACCAAGGCGCCTGTTTCCAAGTTTTCACCACGACACTTTTTCAATTTCTCATTTTTTTATATTTTTCATTTTTTCAATTTTTTTGTATTTTTGATATTTTTTACTCTTTTTTTGTGAATCATCAAGGCGCCTATTGCTAGGTTTTCACCAAGATGTTCATTTTTTTTTAGGACTTTTTCCAATTTTAAAGATTTTTTCAGGACATTTTACCATAGACCGAATGCCTTAGGCATAGAATTTCTTCAGATGGAGAACGTTGATTGGTTCTCAGAGTTGTTCTCCTTTAGTTGTTGAGAGTTGATAGGCAACAGAGCCAAACATAGTAGTGATTACAAAGGGACCCAGCTAGTTGGGTTCAAACTTCCCCTTACATTCTCTATGTGAGTGATTTTTAGGATTCTCTCTCAAGACTAGATCACCAACCTGAAATTCTTTGTGTTTGACTTTCTTGTTGTAGCCTCTAGACATTCTTTTCTGATACACTCTAAGATGATCATATGCTACTTATCTGCACTCATTTAGTAGTTCAAGTTCTTGCAACCTAGACACTCTATAGTCATCATCAGTTACTAGACAATGCATTCTGATTCTTAGTGATGGGATTTCAACCTCAATACGCAGTACCACTTCAGACCCATAAACTAAAGCGAAAGGTGTAGCCCTAGTGGATGTTCTAATACTTGTTCTGTAGGCCGAGAGAGCTGGATTGATCATGAGATACCAATCTCTCCCTATTTTATTAACTGTACGATGCAAGATTTTTAATAGATTCTTATTAGAAGCCTCAGCTTGTCCATTCCCTTGAGGATAGTAGATAGATGACCAATGTTGTGTGATCTTGAATTTGGCACATAAATCATCTAGATCTTTTTTCTTGAATTATCCACCATTATCTGTGATTATGGAATGAGGTATCCCATATCTGCATATGATATACTTCAATATGAACATAGATATTTGCTTGTCGATTGCTTGTGTCAAAGGGACTGCTTCTACCCATTTTGTAAAATAATCTGTGGCTATGATTATATGGGTATGTCCATTAGTAGAATGAGGATGTATAGCTCCTATAAGATCAAATGCCCATTGGTGAAAAGTGTGTGTGTGAAAATTGTACCTGATCTGTAAACACAACACTTCAGTAAAACATTAGAGGTTAGCTATAATCAAAATCATGCAAAATTGAAATCTAATCTAACCAAGCGATTTACTACCTTCTAATAGGTGCCAGATTGATGTTCTCAGATTGTAATCGAGATCAGTGACCTAGACGACACCTAAATGAAGGATTTGAATGCAATTGATCTAGATATGAGATTGAATGCAATTAATCTATATTTTTGAATTTTCTATGCAATAAGAATGATAAAAACTGATATGAAACTAATCTATATGAAAAAAAACTTGATATGAAACTATGCTAGATGAAATTGATATGCTATGAATGCTATTGAAAATTGATATGCAATGCTAATCTAACAATGATATGCAATATGAATGCTAAAATAAGATTGATCTCACAAAGATGTCGATTCGCAAGAGCTTTGATTCTTCAATTCCAATTCTCCAGCATAAGTTTGCACAATTATGAGATCCTGTGGATGCAAATTTGAGAGATGATTGAGAGATGAATTATGAAGAGATGAGCCTTGTTTTTATAGAAATCCAAGGCTTTGGAGGTGCATGAGAAAAAGCCATAAATCACTCAAATAACTCAAGTTGATTTTTGAGTTATTTTTAAATAAAGGATAATTAACTCACAAAAACATGCAAAAGCTAAGCTTTAACTCAAAATAGAGTTTAGCTTTAATTGATAATTGATAGTTGTTTGCTTTTATGATTGTGCATGTTTTATTTATGAATTAATTTAATAATAAAGTGATTTATTTCCAACTTAACTGCTTTTAAAAATAAAATAATTGATTTATGGGTTAATCAATTATTTAATCAAACTTTTATTAAAAATTATATTATTAAATAATGACAACTTGCTTTAATTAATTAAATAAGAATTTAATCAATTATTCATATGATATTAGATTTATTGTCAAAATTAAAATAATATAATTAATAATAGATAGAATTAAATTTAATTACACAATTAAGTGGCAAATATTAAATCTAATTAATTAAATATGAAAATATTCAATTAATCAAACTTTAGGATAAATGTGATTTATTGCCAAATAATTATAGAATTAAAGATAATTATGATGATTAGGAATATTACTAGGAATATTCCCCGATGCAGAATTTAAGATAATCAATTATGATTCGATGATGTTTAGATGTGCCTTAGGTTAGGACTTCGATGTCGATTTTGTTCGATTTGTCAATGTAGGAGGTTAATGAACTTATAGCCCATTTTTGGGGTATTACATTTTGCCCCTCTTTGAATTACTGTGCGAAGTGCAGTGGTTCAAAGATAGTCTATGTTTGATAAAGATATGAAATTGATTCAAAAGATAAACCGATCTCAAGATAGAAACCGATTGAGAGATATTGAGATAGGAGTTGATTGATATTGAATTGATATGGAGATAATAGGTCCTAAATGACCAAAGATAATGTTCACTGTAGCAGCAAATGAACCTATGATTGTGAAAAAGTGTCAAAATGCCTGATTCTGAACCTTAGGATTGATAAGAAGTGAGTGACCCGTTCTAGACTCGATTGTCTTAGCAGAACTAGCAGGTATCACATCTGAATCCTTTAGTTGCCGAAGAACCAAGGAAAGAACACTATGATCTGATGGTTGCAAAAACTGATACGGATTACAAGATTAAGAGAATACCAGATTGATATGGATCGATGAATCTAATATGCCCCAAGTGATGATAGATTTGCCCCAAGTGATGAGGACTTTTGATGAATCAGTAACTAGACGTGATTGTTTGTCTTGATTACTGATGAAAGATATTGATAGATTTGATTGATAGACTTTGAATGATGTGCAATACCATGCCCCCTTCAGGATTAAAATGGAAATCTGACAAGAAAAGTCAGCGTTATAGTTTAGAAGCATGTTAATTGATTTGAAAAGTGGTTATACATGTCCGAGAATGCATTCTGCATCGTTTGGAGGTCCTAAAGACCAAGTTGGACTAGGTGAAACTATGAGTTGACCATAGTTGACCAAGTTGAAATTTTGATAGTTTGATGTAAGATAATCAATTAAGTTGAATACTGGATTTCTGTGATGATCGAAGGTCGAATATGCAAGTAGTTAATAATATGAATGATCTCAAATTTGAATTTTGATCCCAAAAAAGGATTCTACTTGCTGTTTCATTGGAGGAACCTACATGTGGGATTCAACTCTTGTTAGACTTGAAGATGCAATTTGAAGAATCATTTAAGCATTGAAGTTCATTTAATCATTGTGAGATCATGCAAACATGCAAAATGCAAAGATACATGCAAAATCACTGATCATGTGTCAATTTGTTATCATCATTGAACTTTTAAGTAACCAGATAAATCAATACAATGCCCACTAGCCATGAAACCATAGACATATGAATATCGATTTGTATGCGCAAGAATCAATACAACAGCCACTGGTTATACAACCATGGACATATGAATATTGATTTGTTTTCAAAATGTTGGATCAGATATAAGCACCAAGGCACAAACACCAGGATGACCTGAATATCATGTCTATTTTGATATAGCAATTTGTACAAGCATCAAAACATAAATGTCGTGATGACCTGAGTATGCCTTGCATTGCAAACACATCAAACAGTCAAGAGATCATTCTAAATCCAATGTGAATTACCCGTAGTGACCCTTTATCATTCACATCCTTAGTCAAGATCACGTTCCACAGTAGGAGAAAGAACTTACTCAAAAAGACAATAGTTAGATCAAACTTCCTTGAATTGTCTGGGTATCAATGGTCGAGGTACGCATGGCCATCCAATTCAAGATAGAGGCTCTTATAGTCGGACACCATTTCAATCCAAAATTTCTAAAGACGTTAGATTTTCACATACAAGTAAAAAACCAAGAAAAGATTATGGCTCCAGTCATCACTCTCTAAATCCTGTAAAGGACATCATCAAAGAGCTCAAAGGGACACAATATGCAAAAATCTCAATGCGAATCAGTAAGCATACAAGGAGATAAAAGCATGTAAAAAGCATAGATTGTTTTCAGTTGAGTTTTGATGTTTGATTGCGTTGTTGTAGATGCAAAATCCTTTCTGGAGACAAGACAGACTTGACTGACTCAAATGAAGCTTCAAAGGACTCTGAGTGGATATGATCCATCTAAGATACATTGGAGGCCATAGGATATGACATTGATTGCCCCCAAGTTTGAACATTGATAGGATACAGACGCTCAAGCTGATTGGTGTACAAACTGACTTATTGAAAACTGGAAATGCAGAAACAAACCGAGAGATATGTACAAACTAAAGCAAGACTGAAAGCTGGGAAAGACCAAGATTGTGCTAATAGATGGAGCATTTGGAACAAGTGGTGCCCGTTTGCTGGGTTTTTTCCATCTTGGCAGAGATTCTATTTTTGCTACCAAGGCGCCTGTTTCCAAGTTTTCACCAAGGCACTTTTTCTTTTTTTTCTTTTTTTCAATTTTTTTGTACTTTTGATATTTTTTTTATTTTTTTTGTGAATCATCAAGGTGCCTATTGCTAGGTTTTCACCAAGATGTTCATTTTTTCAGGACTTTTTCTGATTTTTAAGATTTTTTCAGGATATTTACCAAGCACTGAATGCCTAAGGCATAGAATTTCTTCAGATGGAGAACGTTGATTGGTTCTCGGAGCTGTTCTCCTTTAGTCGTTGAGAGTTGATAGGCCCCAAAGCCAAAAGTAGTAGTGATTACAAAGGGACCCAGCTAGTTGGGTTCAAACTTCCCCTTGCGTTCTTGATGGGATTGATTTTTAGGATTTTCTCTCAAGACTAGATCACCAACCTGAAATTCTCTGTGTCAGACTTTCTTGTTGTAGCCTCTAGACATTCTTTTCTGATACACTCTGAGATAATCATACGCTACTTGCTTGCGCTCATCTAGTAATTCTAGTTCTTGTAACCTAGACACTATGTAGTCATCATCAGTTACTAGACCATGCATTCTGATTCTTAGTGATGGGATTTCAACCTCAATAGGTAGTACCGCTTCAGACCCATAAACTAAAGTGAAAGGTGTAGCCCCTGTAGGCGTTCTGATACTAGTTCTGTATGCCCAGAGAGCTGGATTGATCATGAGATGCCAGTCTCTTCCTATTTTATTCACTATTATGTGCAAGATTTTCAAGAGATTTTTGTTTGAAGCTTCAGCTTGTCCATTCCCTTGAGGATAGTAGATAGATGACCAATGTTGAGTAATCTTGAATTTGGCACATAAGTCATCTAGGTCCTTGTTTTTGAATTGTCCCCCATTGTCTATGACTATGGAATGAGGGATCCCATATCTACAAATGATGTAGTTCAGGATGAACATAGAGATTTGTTTCCCTATTGCTTGTGTTAGAGGAACTGCTTCTACCCATTTTGTAAAATAATCTGTAGCTGTGATTATATGGGTATGTCCATTGGATGAGTGTGGATGGATAGCACCTATGAGATCAAATGCCCATTGTTGAAAAGGTCATTGTGTAGTAAAGGGAATCAGATCTCTCCCTGGAGCATGAATCAAGTTGCCATGTACTTGACACTGTTGACAATTTTTAGCAAATTTAATAGCTTCTTTCTCCATTTCAAGCCAATAGTACCTAGCCTTAATAAGTTTTTGAGCTAACGTTAAACCACTTGAGTGCGACCCACATATACCCTCATGGACTTCCTCTAATGCACGTTGAGACTCTTCCCATTCTAAACATCTAAGCAGTGTACCATCTAGACCTTGTTTGTACAGATCATTACCAATGATGACATATCAGGATGTAGATCAGATAAGGTTTCGTTTCTCAAAATGGTTAAAGGACTCAGGGATGATTTGGTCATGGAGATAGGAGAATAGATTTTTGTAGCGAGATGAGTCATAACCTACAACAGTACAGATCATGTGGGTTTCAGGGGAGTCATATGCAGGATAGGATAGGGCTTCCACTAGGAACTCGTAGCGTAGTTCATGTTCAGGCTACTGTAAGAGAGTAGATAATGTCGCCATTACATCGGCAGCCTTATTCTCCATTCTGGGTATTTGCTCAAATGTGATAGAGATGAAGTATTTCTTTAAATCATCTACCATTCTCTTGTAAGGAATGAGCTTTTCATCTTTGGTTTGGTACACATCATTGACCTGGTGGATGACCAATTGTGAGTCTCCATGGATGTGCATCTCTGTAACTCTCCACTGTATTGCCATTTTCATACCATTGAGGAGTGCCTCATATTCAGCAATATTGTTTGTGCAAGGAAACTTTAATCTGAATGCTTTGGGTATTGAGTATCCTTGAGGAGTGATGAACAATATACCTGCTCTCGATCCATTCTATGTGTAGGAGCCATCAAAGAATAACTGCCATATTCTAGAAGAGTGGTGCATGATAGAAGAATCGGGAGATTCCATTTGCATGGGTGTATCATCAAACAGTGGTGCTTCAGCTAATTGATTAGCAATGACCTATCCTTTGATAGCTTTTCTTTCAACATATTCAATGTCAAATTCGCTCAAGAGCATGACCCACTTAGCTAGTCTACCTGTGAGGGAAGCTTTGCTTAGGAGATATTTCAGTGGATCAATTTTAGCTACCAAATGAGTAGTATGAGCTAACATGTAGTGTCTCAGTTTCTGTGATGCAAAGATCACAACTAGACATGCCTTCTCTATCATTGAGTAGTTCTTTTCATACACCACCAATGTTCTGCTTATATAGTAGATGGCTCTTTCCTTTTTGTTCTCATCATGCTGTGCTAGCAATGCCCCTAGTGATGTATCTATTGTGGAGACATATAATATTAATGGCTTCCCATGAATAGGAGGCATTAAGATAGGAGGATTCGAGAGATAATTCTTAATATGATCAAAATTCTTTGCACAGTCTTCATTCCATGCAAAGGTCACACCTTTATGTAATGTCTTTGTGAAAGGTTGTGATATGTCAGCTAACTGTGATATGAATCTTCTTATGGACTGTACTCTCCCTTGCAAAGTTCACATTTGACTAATATTGTTGGGAGGTTGCATCTCTATGATAGCTTTCACCTTAGCTAGATCGACCTCAATGCCTTTCTTTGAAACTATGTATCCTAAGAGCTTTCCAGAAGTGACACCAAAAGCACACTTCTTAGGATTTAGTCGGAGACTAAACTGTTCCATTCTGTCTAGGATCATGCTCAAATCTGTTAGATGTTTAGTTCTAATCATGGATTTTTCCAAGGTATCATCCACGTAATCCTCCATTGTTTTATGCATCATATCATGAAAAATAGATGTCATTGCTCTTTGATATGTAGCTCCAGTATTTTTGAGTCCGAATGGCATAACATTCCAACAGAAGGTTCCCCACGCACATGTGAATGTAGTTTTCTCTTGGTCTTCTGGAGAAATTTTGATTTGGTTGTATCCAGAAAAACCATCCATAAGGGAATACATTTCATAGCCCACAGTCATGTCCACTATCATATCAATGTTAGGTAGTGGAAAGTCATCCTTAGGGCATGTTCTGTTCACATCTCTAAAGTTCGTGCACACTTTGATTGAACCATTTGGTTTTGAAACAGGTACAATGTTAGAGATCCACTCAGCATAGTCTATGACATGGATGAATCCAGCTTTGAGGAGTTTTTCTAGTTCTTCTTTGACTAAGAGGGCCACATGAGGATGCATCTTTCTCAATTTTTGTTTGACCGGTTTTACCCTAGAGCAATGGATAGATGGTGCATAATGAGATTGGGATCCAATCCTGGCATATCTAAATATTTCCATGCAAAATTGATCTTTTTTTTTTATAAAAATGTAGTGAATTTCTGTTTCTCTTCTTCTGATAGAGATTGTGCCACATGTACCAATTGTGGTTCCTCTGTTGTACCCAAATTGATGGATTGAGTGGGCTCAATCAGAACTAGAGATCTATCCTGTAAATGACTTGGAAGGACATCAAATATCTCATCCTTAGGCACCTCAGAGAGGTTTTCACCTTCAGATATGTCTTTTCTTTTTACTTTTATCAGTTTTGAGACTGCCACAAAGTGGTTTTCACCCTCAGAACTCTTTTTCTTTTTCTTTTTACTCTTGTTTTTCTGACTAAGATATTTGATGTCCGACTCGGTCATGCTGATGCTCGGTTCACTGATGGAAGTACTCATAGGCTCAACTGCATTGAGGTAGCAGGCAAGGGCATAGTCATTCAGGAAGGTATAAATACCATGGTTTGGGTTTGTGGAAGTTTGGTCGATAAGATCAGGGCGTTGGATAGTCAAAGCGGGAAAGGCTTGGGATATGGTGTTCACTATCATGGATATGTCATCATTGGTCCTAACCCGATGCTCAAGTTCAAAGGTGATATTACAGCTCAAAATGTTCAATACATGAATAGGCTCAACATCATCATGGGAGTCCTCTTTAGCCATAGGTGGATCAGACACGTTAAGTTCATTTTTTCGCTCTAGACCTACGTTGGGTTGAGATACATATTGGTGAATAACATCAATATATTTCTCTGTTATAAGCCCATCTTCTTCTGGAATGGCACCCCATTCATAGTCATTTGACTCATCTTCTGATTCAGGATCTCTAGGATATCTTAGAAAATGTGTGAAATTAGGATGAATACCCCAAGAAGGATTACCCTCAGTCTCTAACTTGAATTCATATTCATGGGAATCAGTGTCAAAATAACAATCCCCTTCTTCTTGATCAATTTGATTGCCTTCAAGGTTAGTTGGTTCTTGTGGTGCAACCATCTCTTGCACTACAGTAGGTTCTTGTGTTTCTACTACATTAATTCTTCTGATAGGATCATCTTTATCATCAAGAAGATCCTTGATCTCTTTAGGCAATTTTTCATAGGGGATAAGCTCAAAGCTATCTGAATCATCATCAGAGGGTTTTGTTTCTTCTTTCTTAAGAAGGGGTTCTCCTGGTGCAATTTGTTCTATGACATGAGAACAACCACCTTTGAGATGATAGGGTTTTTTCTTAAAACCTAAGCCACTAGTATCTTTGTTGGCTCTACCAATATGTGAAATGGGTGTCACAAGACCCTTTCCTCTGATTCCTAGAGGTCCTTGACCGGAATATCCCATCTTGGCTATCAATTTGTTTCTTGGACCATATGAATTAGAAGGGATTGTAGGTGCTATAGATTCACTAGGTTGAACAATTTTAGATTCAGAATCCTCTTTATATAGCCATGCCAGCATAGCTTCATCCTCTTCAAATTCTTGTTTGGATACTTGCTCCGCCACAAAATTTCTTTTGTATGCTTCCATAGGTTCCTTAGGTTCTAATTTAGATTGCTTCAAAGATTGTCCATATGACTTAGGTGAGATTGGGAGAGATGTCAGAGACAAGACTGGCTCTATAGTGTATTCTCCCATCCCATTTTCTTTGATATTGATTTCTTTAGCAATGTCATCCATCTTAGATGTGGAAGCAACATTTAGCTGCTTGATGGAAGATTCTTTGTTATTGGGAACAAGCTTATCGGCACTTTCCTTCAATGTATTGCAAGTTGTACTCAGATCTGCTAGGATAGTAACCTCCACTCCTTCATAGGGAAATTTCAAGCATTGATGGTACGTAGAAGGAATAGCTTGCATTTCATGTATCTAGGGTCTCCCTAGAAGGATATTGTAAGCCAATGGTAGATCAAGCACCTGACATGTGTTATCTTTGATGACCAAACCCACTCAGATAGGTAAGACAATGGTGCCTTTAGAAGATCTTTCCTATTCATCATAAGCCTTTATAGTGATCTTCTTTTGAGGATCAATAGCCATCTTTGAGAATCCCAACTGTGTGATTAAGTTGTAAGAACAAATGTTGAGGCCTGTGCCCCCATCTATCAACACACATTTGACTCGACGGTTCTAGATCAAGACTTCTATGTGCAAGGGCTGATTATGTGGGTGACTTAGGGAGTTGTCATCTTCCTCTGAAAAGGAGATGTATTGCGGAGATGTTAGATGACCAACCATAGTCTGGAACCTGTCTAGATCTAGATCATCAGGAACATTAGAGCCGAGCAAAGCTTTGTCTAGGATATCTCTGTGAGCTGGAGATATTCGAAGTAACTCAAACATAGAGATTTTGGCATTGGTATGCTGGAGTTGTTGGACAATGCTGTAAGATGTAGGTCTTGTATCCTTTGGATTGGGAGATTTTGAGGCAACCTTCTGTTTAGAAGCAGATGTGAGATTGAAAGGTATCTTAGGGACATTAGATGAACTTGGTGTTTGTCCTTTAAGATGAGCCTGAGCTTCTGATCTGGTAATCGCATTAGCTGAGGAATGATTTTTGTCTCTTCATACAATCATGATGACATTGCAGCTCTCAGAGAGACATGGTTCAACCATATTGATGACAGCATTGTTTCCAAGGTAGGCATAGTTGACTTTTGCCCCCATGTTAGGCTGAGAAGTGGAAAATCCCTTGCCATGTTGTGGAAATAGTTATGTAAATGTTGTGTGATCATTATTGCTGGTAGGATTATCGATTGTGATGTCCCCTTCATCTATCAAGTCTTGAATGGTATGCTTCAAGTGGAAGCATCCATTAGTTCTATGGCCTTTAGTCCGATGGAAAGCACAGAATTCATTATCTTTCCACCAATATGGTTTTGGATCCGGATCAGAGTTTCAGATTAGTGGTAAAGAGATCATGTTATCAGCTATCAGGGTTCTCAGGGCAGATTCCAAAGATTCTCCCAGGGGAGTAAACTTTCATTTATTATCCCATCATTTGAATGGCTTCTTTGGAGATGGTTCAGCAGATTTTTGCTCTAAAGCTTCAATGGCTTTGGTGGCAAGGGTGAGATTGTAGGCTGGTGCCTTTGATGGGGTGCGGATAGTGTCAACAACACCATCAGAGATGATACCTTTATTTCTATTCCAGCTCTTGTTTTTATCTTTTGAGCTAGATCCAGATTCAGACTTGTCCTTTTGAAGTGTGATTTCTCCTTTCTTGACAAGTACTTTTTCAATCTTGATTACATTATCCACCATTTTATCAAAAGATACATGATCTTGCATTTGTAATGGATAATTGAGCTCTGGAACAAGGTTATTGATAAAGATTTCAAGTTTCTCCATTTCGGGAATTTGTCTAGCATATAGAGAGAACTTCTTTCTCCACCTCTTGAGGAAAGTTAGGAATGATTCCCCTGGATATGGCTTGAGGTTACAGATATCGATCATGGTGACCGGATGTTGAATATTGTATGAATATTGTTGATAAAACAATTTAATCAATTCCTTAAAAGTTTTGATCATAGAAGGTAATCTTGAAAACCACTGAATGGATGCTCCTCCCAAGGATCTAGGAAAAAGATGCATTAGATAAGTCAGTTCATGCATGAACTCCATGGATTGCGTACAGAACTCTCTGACATGATCTTGAGGATCAGAGTGTCTATCATATTTGTCATACTTTGGTATCTCCACTCTTTTTGGGAATGGTGGCATATACAAGTTTTTGTCGAACGGGAAAGGACATAGGGCCTCCATGGAGAACTCCTTGGGTTCCTTCTCCTTCTTAAGATTGTTAAATTTGACTTGTATAGCATGCATCTATTTTTCCATAGTTGTGAGTGGAGTTTCTTCCTCATGTGTGATTATATCATCAACGTTAAAGTTGGGAGGAACCTTAGCCCCTTCCTGGGCTAGTTGTAAAAAGTATGCCTCTCTATCCACTTTCAAGAAATGCCTCATCATTCTCTTGAATTCATCATCATTCTGACATCGATGGATTTCAGAGGGGATAGGTTCTTGGTCGGCATTATGTTGAGAATGGTGTCCTTGGGACCCTCCTCCTAGAGAACCATGATTTGTCCCTACTTGAGACATGGTAGGAGTTTTTGGGCTCCCTGAAACAGATTGAGGAGGAGTTTGCTGATTACCTCTGTGAGTTGATAGAGGAGGTATGTAACCAGTTTTCAATCGAAAGTTACCGAGACCGTCATCTTCGTAGATACCTGACTTGATGAGTTGTTCAAGAGTTGGACCTGGGGTATTGGTCAAAAGTAAGTTCTGAGATGTTTCTTCTGATTTCTTGTGTGAAGAAACTCTGGTCTCCACCATTAACTTTGAATGAAACAGAAGAAAAGGACGAAGACAACTGAAGAACAATTTGATTTGAGAAAATCGAATGGTGCAACCTTGTCAAGATTATGATAGTTTTGAAGATCTGATGAGATGTGGGTGAAGGAAACTGTGCCCTGGATGTATGGGATAGATCACCCAAAAGATAGCGGACACGAGTTCTCAACACTTAGTCTATTTTTGAAGATTGATTAAAGATTGATAGTTATGACAAGGTTTTGACATGAGATAAAAAGGACTCAAATTGATCAAACAGAAGACTAGATCAGATTCAAAAGATCAAACTTGAAAAATGGTAGAATGCTCAATAGCTACTGCTTTGTTCCTGACACAATGATATTTTTGACAGATTCTGGAACTAGGCTGGAAACATTGGATATCTTGCAATTTGACAATTTCTGACAACTCTCTCAAATTTTTCCAAACGACACTCTGCAAACTCGTATGACACTAGGTAGTCTATGAAACGATAGTTGCTAAACTCATACGACACTAGGTTCTCAATCATACGATAGATGGGAAATACTGAAATGACACTTGACAAAACTCGTACGACTTTTGACTTCCTGAAATGACTTTTGACTCCAGAAAAGATTTTACGTCAATTTTTGCAAAATTTAAGGTCTTTAGTTTTGGATTGTTTGCAAATTGTATTATCCAGATTTTGAAGGTTATACCAGATTTGATCATTTTTAACAGCCAAGTAGATAAACAAGCACGCAGAACAACAAGCAAGTGATTCCAAGCACATCTGAAAATAATGAACAAGGGAAAAAGCAACCTTGCACATGAACAATCAAGTGACCAAATTGTGCTAATCCCTGAGAGTACTAATTGTGTATTTTTGAAAAGTTTTGCAATAACACACATATACCTGAGAATGAAAAAAAATTGGCCTCTCTAGGGTTTTTAGTAATGGTTTGACTCTACAACTTTTATGATTCAAAGGGGTGAACTCCAATCCCGGCGCACCAGGGTTTTGACACAGTCCGAGAACTTAATCTTCAAGATCTGCTAGGGAGATCTGACAACCCAACAATGAACCATACCCGTGGAGATTTCTTCCACAAGGACATTTATATAGCAGCCATCACTACCATGGCGAAAATGGCTATTACCGCTTGAGGTTCCATCAATGTAGTTTGCCCTGTGAAGGGATTGTCTGCTACGGTTAACCCTCTCTAAAGGTGACTCACAATAGTATACCACAAGGGGACTTGGCTCCAGATCCAAGGTTTTTGACACCTTTTCACTTTTAACCCAAACAAATCAAGCAGATTAATCCAACACGCTAAGACAAAGTTTTGTTCCACCAAGGTCTGTGATATCAACTCCACGTGATCTATCAACCTCTCCGGGGAGAGAATGTATCAATCAATAAGAGAAGATGCACTAACCAATTTTGATTCACCAAAGCTCATGATATCAACCCCACGTGATCTATCAACCTCTTCGGAGAGAGAATGTGTCGATCAATAAGAGAAGATGCACTAACCAAGTTGAATGTGAAACACACTAAGTATCCTCCCTACCTACAAGGATTCTGTCGTCAAGAAAGATTTCACTAGGAATCCAATCTCTCAAGAATCATGAATAGTGTTCATAGGGCTTAATTACTATGTGAGTACAAATATATTCCCGAAAGCAAATCTACCAAAAGCATCCAAAAAGTAGAAAGAGGAACACTTAACGCTTAAAGAAAATATGAGATGAGTCCACAAGGTGGAACACTTAACACCTCACACAAGCTAAAAATGAGTCCCCAACTTAGAAAACAAGTGAGTTCCTAAAAGCACAAAAGGGGCACCAAGTGGAACACTTAACGCTTCTGTCCTGTTGACCCCTCCCCTTTATGGCGCTGAGATTGCAACCACGGGGCAGAAATGAGGGGCCGATGGATTAGCGAGTCCAATAACCCAAGATAGCAATTAGGATCAATCACAAGTATTCTAAGACTACTTAATGAATCCTTAAGGGGTCACAACCTAGTATCAATTATGCAAGTGTGTAGAAATAGATCAAAGCATGAAAAGATGCACACAAGCTAGACACATAAGAGATTTGTTTTAGGATCCAAATTGAAATATTATTAGCTTGAGAAGAATACCTTAGATCCAACACTCTGGAATCTAGAATTTAGCACACATCCGAAAGTACAAAACCAAGACAAATCAACAACAAACTGTAAGCGTTAGAAATCAATAATCTAAAAGTACAAATATGCAAATTCTATGATCAAATGGCAAAATTTGAAAATGAAACCAACATGTTTGGATTTGGCTTAGAAAGAGCTTTCCAATGATATATCACACTTAAACTTTCAATACCATATGTGAAAATTTCACAAAAAAATGGGTGCCAGTTTTCCAGAGGCACGGATTCTGAAAATGCCAAAATTTTCAAAAAAAAAAAATCAGAAAATAGAAAGCTGGTGTGATCAAAATAGGCATAGGTGTGATTGAAATGAGCACAGGCATGACTGAAATGTGCCCAGGCGTGATTTAAATACTCATAGGCATGATTTAAATACTGATAGGTGTGACTGAAATGTGCCCAGGCGTGATTTAAATACTCACAGACGTGATTTAAATACTGATAGGCGTGACTAAAATGTGCCCAGGCGTGATTTAAATACTCACAAGCGTGATTTAAATACTGACAAGCGTGACTGAAACTGGCAGATGCGTGACTGAAAATGGCAGATGCGTGACTGAAACTGTCAGATGCGTGACTATAACTGGCAGATGCGTGACTGAAACTGTCAAACGCGTGACTGAAACTGTAACATGCGTGAGAAAAATGCTTGTAGGCATGAGCAGAATGCTTGTAAGCGTGAACAAATTGCTCGTAGGCATGAACAGATTGCTTGTAGGTGTGATCAGATTTCTCATGAGCGGCGTTAGATTACTCGTAAGCGGCGTTTTTCCTGTTTGCACAAAAATGATGAAAAAGTGATGCCAAAAATATATAAAATTAGATAAAAATGAAGAGAATGAGGCTCAAGGCCCCACGGTGGGCACCAGAAATGTGTGTGTGAAAATTGTACCTGATCTGTAAACACAACACTTCTGTAAAACATTAGAGGTTAGCTATAATCAAAATCATGCAAAATTGAAATCTAATCTAACCAAGTGATTTACTGCCTTCTAATAGGTGCGAGATTGATGTTCTCAGATTGTAATCGAGATCAGTGACCTAGACGACACCTAAATGAAAGATTTGAATGCAATTGATCTAGATATGAGATTGAATGCAATTAATCTATATTTTTGAATTTTCTATGCAATAAGAATGATAAAAACTGATATGAAACTAATCTATATGAAAAAAACTTGATATGAAACTATGCTAGATGAAATTGATATGCTATGAATGCTATTGAAAATTGATATGCAATGCTAATCTAACAATGATATGCAATATGAATGCTAAAATAAGATTGATCTCACAAAGATGTCGATTCGCAAGAGCTTTGATTCTTCAATTCTAATTCTCCAGCATAAGTTTGCACAATTATGAGATCCTGTGGATGCAAATTTGAGAGATGATTGAGAGATGAATTATGAAGAGATGAGCCTTGTTTTTATAGAAATCCAAGACTTTGGAGGTGCATGAGAAAAAGCCATAAATCACTCAAATAACTCAAGTTGATTTTTGAGTTATTTTTAAATAAAGGATAATTAACTCACAAAAACATGCAAAAGCTAAGCTTTAACTCAAAATAGAGTTTAGCTTTAATTGATAATTGATAGTTGTTTGCTTTTATGATTGTGCATGTTTTATTTATGAATTAATTTAATAATAAAGTGATTTATTTCCAACTTAACTGCTTTTAAAAATAAAATAATTGATTTATGGGTTAATCAATTATTTAATTAAACTTTTATTAAAAATTATATTATTAAATAATGACAACTTGCTTTAATTAATTAAATAATAATTTAATCAATTATTCATATGATATTAGATTTATTGTCAAAATTAAAATAATATAATTAATAATAGATAGAATTAAATTTAATTACACAATTAAGTGGCAAGTATTAAATCTAATTAATTAAATATGAAAATATTCAATTAATCAAACTTTAGGATAAATGTGATTTATTGCCAAATAATTATAGAATTAAAGATAATTATGATGATTAGAAATATTACTAGGAATATTCCCCGATGCAGAATTTAAGATAATCAATTATGATTCGATGATGTTTAGATGTGCCTTAGGTTAGGACTTCGATGTCAATTTTGTTCGATTTGTCGATGTAGGAGGTTAATGAACTTATAGCCCATTTTTGGGGTATTACAAAAAGGCCATTGTGTAGTAAAGGGAATTAGATCTCTCCCTAGAGCATGAATTAAGTTGCCATGCACTTGACACTTTTGACAATTCTTAGCAAATTTGATAGCCTCTTTCTCCATCTCAGGCCAATAGTACCTAGCCCTAATAATTTTTTGAGCTAGTGTTAAACTGTTCAAGTGTGACCCACAAATACCATCATGGACTTCCTCTAATGCACGTTGAGACTCTTCTCATTCTAAACATCTAAGTAGCGTACCATCTAGACCTCATTTGTATAGATCATGACCAATGATGACATATCGGGAGTGCAACATGAGGATGCATCTTTCTTAACTTTTGTTTAACAGGTTTGACATTTGGAGCTATAGATAAATGATGCATTATAAGATTAGGATCCAATCCTGGCATATCTAAATATTTCCATGCAAATTTGATCTTCTTCTCTATGAGGAATGTTATAAATTTTTTCTTCTCTTCTTTTGATAAAGATTGTGCTACATGAATCAATTGTGGTTCCTCTGCTGTTCCCAAATTGATAGATTGAGTGGGCTCAATTAGAACCGGAGATCTATCCTGTAAATGACTTGGAAGGACATCAAATATCTCATCCTTAGGTGCCTCAGAGAGGTTTTCACCTTTGGATACATCTTTTATTTTTACTTTTGTAGGTTCTGAGACTGCCACAAAGTGGTTTTCACCCTCAGAACTCCTTTTCTTTTTCTTTTTATTCTTATTTTTCTGACTAAGATATTTGATGTCTGACTCCATCATGCTAACACTCGGTTCATTGATGGAAGTACTCATAGGCTCAACTGCATTGAGGTAGCAAGCAAGGGAATAGTCATTTGGGAAGGTATAAATATCATGGCTTAGATTTGTGGAGGTTTGATCAATAAGTTCTAGATATTGGATAGTCAAAGTGGGGAAAGATTGGGAGATAGTGTTTATGGATATGGATCTATCATCATTGGTCCTAACTTGATGCTTGAGTTCAAAGGTGATATTACAACTTAAGACATTCAATTTGTGAATAGGCTCAATATCATTATAGGAGTCCAATTCAGCCATAGGTGGATCAAACTTGATAGGTTCATCATTTTGCTCTAAAATTACATTGGGTTCAGGTGCATATTGGTGAATAACATCAACATGTTTCTTTGTAATAAGCTCATCTTCTTTTGGAATGGCTCCCCATTCATAGTCATTAGATTCTTGATCTATGCCTCTAGGAAATCTAAGAACATGATTAAAGTCAGGATGATTACCCCAAGAAGGGTTACCCTCAGATTCTGATTTGAATTTATACTCATGAGAATTTGTCTCAGAATGACTACCACCTTCCTCTTCTTGATTATTTCTGAGATTAGTCGATTCTTGTGTTGCAACTATCTCTTGATTGATAGTAGGTTCTTGTGTTTCTACTACATTAATTCTTTTGATTGGATCATCTTTATCATCAAGAAGGTCTTTGATCTCCTTAGGAAATTTTTCATAGGGAATGAGTTCTAAGCTGTCTGAATCACTATCTGATGGTTCAGCTTCCTCCTTCTTAAGAAGTGGTTCATCTAGTGCAATCTACTCTATGACATGAGAACAATTACCTTTGAGGTGAAAGGGTTTCTTTTTAAAACCTAGGCCAACTTTGTCTTTATTCACTCTACCAGTATGTGGGAGAGGTGCCTCAAGACCTTTTCCTTTGACTCCTAGAGGTCCTTTACTTGAATATCCCATCTTAGCTATTAATTTATCTCCTAGGCCATATGACTTAGAAGAATCTTTGGATACTATAGAATCACTAGTTTGGAGAACTTGAGATTCAGGTTTGTCTTTGTAAAGCCATGCGAGCACAACTTCATCCTCTTCAAATTATTGCTTGGAGACTTGTTCTACTACAAAATTCTTTTTATATGCCTCAAGAGGTTCTTTAGATTTTGATTTGGATTGTTTCAAAGATTTTCCATAAGACTTAGGTGAGATAGGGAGAGATGTCAAAGATAAGACTGGTTCCATAGTATATTCTCCCATACTATTTTCTTTGATATTAACCTCTTTTGCAAGATCTTCCATTTTAGATGTGGATGCTTCTTTAGTTGATTCAATGAAAGATTCTCTGTTATTAGGCACAAGCTTATCTGCACTTTCCTTCAATGTATTGCAAGTGGTGGATATGTCTGCTATAATAGTGACCTCTACTCCTTCATAAGGAAATTTCAAGCATTGGTGAAATGTAGAAGGAATAGCTTTCATCTCATGTATCCATGGTCTCCCTAGAAGAATGTTGTAAGCCAAAGGTAGATCAAAAACTTGACATATAATATCTCTGATAACTAGACCTCCTCTGATAGGTAAGACAATGGTTCCTTTAGAAGATCTTTCTTGTTCATCATAGGCTTTGATAGTTATTTTCTTTCTAGGATCAATAGCCAATTCTAAAAATCCCAATTGTGTGATCAAGCTGTAAGAACAAATGTTTAGGCCAGTGCCTCCATCTATCAACACACGTTTGACTCTATGGTTCTGGATAAAGACTTCTATCTGCAAGGGCTGGTTATATGGGTGACTCAAGGAGTTGTCATCTTCCTCTAAAAAGGATATATACTATGGAGACGTAAGATGTCCAACCATAGTCTGGAACCTATCTAAATCAAGGTCATCAGGAACATTGGATCTGAGCAAAGCTTTATCTAGAATGGCTCTATGAGCTAGAGATATTCGAAGCAACTCAAACATGGAGATTTTATCATTAGTGTGTTGGAGTTGTTGAACAATGCTATAAGATGTTGGCCTCGTATCTTTAGGATTGGAAGATTTAGAAACAACCTTCTGTTTGGAAGCAGAAGAAAGATTGAAGGGCATCTCAGGGACATGTGATGAATCTGGGATTTGTCCGTTCAGATGTGTCTGAGCTTGTGATCGAGTAACTATGTTAGCTAAAGAATGATCTCTATCTCTATGTACAATTGTGATGACATTGCAATGTTCAGAGAGACAAGGTTCAACCATATTGATAACAACATTATTTCTAGGGTAAGCATAATTGACCTTTGCCCCCATATTAGGCTGAGAAGATGACACTTCTTGACCATGTTTCAAAAATGGTTCTGTGAATGTTGTATGATCATTATTGCTCTTCTGATTGTCAATGGTGAAATCTCCCTTATCAATTAGATCTTGAATAGTATGTTTAAGCGTAAGTAGTTATTAGTTTTGTGACCTTTACCCCAATGGAAATCATAGAATTCATTCTCTCTCCACCATTTTGGTTTAGGCTCAGAATCAGGTGGTCAGATCTTAGGCAAAGAGATGATGTTATTGGCCAACAGAGTTCTCATAGCTAATTCTAAATATTCTCCAAGAGGAGTGAACGTTCATTTATTATCAGCGGACCACTTTTTATACTCTGGCTTCTTTTGAGATGATTCACGCACCTTTTGTTCTGAGGCTTTTATGGCTAGGGTACCAATAGTTAGATTGAAAGCTAGTGCCTTTGATGGGGCACAGATAGGATCAACAATGCTATCTGTGACAATGCCTTTATTCTTGTTCCAATTTTTATTCTTGTCTTTAGAACTGGATCCTGATTCGTACTTGTCCTTCTGAAGTGTGATTTCTCCTTTTTTCACAAGCACTTTTTCAATTTTGATAGCATTGTCTACCATCTTATCAAAAGATGTATGATCTTGCATTTGTAAAGGATAGTTGATCTCTGGGACAAGATTATTGATGAAGATTTCTAGTTTTTTAGTTTCTGGAATAGGCCTAGCATATAGAGAGAATTTCTTCCTCCATCTTTTGAGAAATGTCAAGAATGGTTCCCCTGGCTATTGTTTGAGATTACAGATATCGATCATGGTGATTGGATGTTGAATATTGTAGGAGTATTGTTGATAGAACAATTTGATCAACTCCTCAAAAGTTTTGATAGTAGAAGGCAATCTAGAGAACCAATGAATGGCTACTCCCCCTAGAGATCGAGGCAAGAGATGCATTAGATAGGTTGGTTCATGCATGAACTCCATAGATTGTGTATAGAATTCTCTGACATGATCTTGGGGATCTGAGTGTCCATCATATTTATCGTACTTAGGCATCTCCACTCTTTTTGGGAATGGTGGCATGTACAAGTCTTTGTCAAATGGAAAAGGACATAGGGCCTCCATGGAGAACTCCTTGGGTTCTTTTTCTTTCTCAAGGTTATTAAGCTTGACTTGCATGGCATGCATCTATTTCATCATAGCTATGAGTGGAGTTTCTTCCTCATGTGTAATGATATCTTCAACATTAAATTTGGGAGGAAGTTTAGCTCCTTGATGAGCTAACTGAAAAAAGTATGCCTCTCTATCTTCTTTCAAGAAATGCTTCATCATTTATTTGAAGTTATCATCATTTTGATATTGATAAATTTATTCAGGTGTGGGTTCCTGATATGCACCATGTTGAGAGTGAGCTCTTTGAGAGCCCGAGTTTGTCCCTGCTTGAGACATGGTAGGAGTTCTACCTAGGATAGATTGATGTGGAGTTTGTTGGGTACCTCCATGATTTGATGGAGGAATGTAACCATTTTTTAATCAAAGGTTGCCAATACCATCGTCTTTGTAAAGACCAGAATTGAAGAGTTGCTCAAAAGTTGGACCTATGTGAGTCAAAGGTAAAGTATGAGATATTTCCCCAAATTTCTTGTGAGAGGAAGCTCTAGTTTCCACCATTAACCTTGGGTGAATCAAAAGAATATGATGAAGACAACTAAAGAAGGAATTGAATCAAGATGATTAGATGATGCAAACTTGTCAAGGTTTGATTGATTGAAGCATAGATTAGATGTAGATGAAGGAAACTATGCCCTGGATGTATGGGTAGATTCCTAAAAGATAGCGGACACGAGTTCACAACACTTAGTCATTTTTGAAGATTGATTGAAGATTGATAGTTATGACAAGGTTTTGACACAAGATGATAAAGACTCAAATCGATTAAACAGAAGGCTAAATCGGATTCAAAAGGCCACTTTAGGAAAATGATTGGATTCTCAGTATTTGTTGCTCTATTCCTGACATAGTGATTTGTTTGACAGATCCCAGAAATAGGTTGGAACAACCAGGTCTTGGATAGTTCTGACAACTTTTTGAAATTTCTCAAACGACTCTCTGCAGGCTCGTATGACAGTGGGTATAGCATGAAATGACAATTGAAAAACTCGTACGACTATTGAAAAACTCGCACGATAGTTGATAGCAGGAATTTTGACTTTTTGAAAATGACTGGCAACAAAACTCGTACGACAATCTACCTGATACCATACGACAATTTGGGGTTTTTGAAATGACAATATCCAAAAGTCATACGACTTTCTGACTTTACAAAATGACTGTTGACTCTAGAAAGGTGTTTTACTTTAATTTTTTCAAATTTTGGGTTTTCAGTTTCAGATTGTTTGTAAATTTCAATGTCCAGATTTGAGGATTGTAACAGATTTGTTCATTTTCAGTAACTAGATAGATAAGAAAGCATGCAAAATAGAAAGCAAGTGATTTTAAGCATGTCTGAAAATAATAAACAAGGGCAAAAGCAACCTTGTGCATGAATGATCAAGTGACTTATTTGTGATAATCCTTAGAAGTGCTAATTGTGTATGTTCCAAAAAGTTTTGTAATAATGCACATATTCCTAGAAAATGAAAATTTGGCCTGACTAGGGTTTTTAGTAATGGTTTGAATCTACAACTTTTATGATCCAAGAGGGTGAACTCCAATCCAGGCGCACCGAGGTTTTGACTCAGTCTGAGAACTTAATCTTCAAGATCTTCTAGGGAGATCTAACAGCCCAACAAGAGACCACACCTATGGAGATTTCTTCCAATAGGACATTTATATAGCAGTTCTCACTACCACGGTGAAAATGGCTATTACCGCTTGAGGTTCCATCAATGTGGTTGACCCAATTAAGGGAATGTCCAGTATAGTTAACCCTCTCTAAAGGTGACTCACAAGATATACCACATGGGGACTGGTTCCAGATTCAAGGATTTGGGTTTCTGCTACTATCCAAAAAGGAAGTAGAGCATAATCCCCTAGCCTTTTCACTTTTAACCCAAACAAAGCAGACAGATTAATCTGACACGCTAAGACCAAGATTATCTCACAAAGATCTATGACATCAACCCCTTATGATCTATCAACCTCTCCAGAGAGAGAATGCCTCGATCAAAAGTTGAAGACACATGGATCTAGTGGAACGTGAGACTCCCTCAGTATCCTCCCTACCTACAAGGGTTCCTTTGTTGAGAAGAGTTTCACTAGAAACTCACTCTCTCAAGAGCCATGAATAGTGTTCATAGGGCCTATTTACTATGTGTAACAAAGATGCTAAAAGCAAATCTATGTTCATTTTTAGAGCCCAAATGAAATGTGTGATATGGAAAAGAAAGGCACCCAAGCTAGACATGCAAGATGTTTGTTTTAATCCAAATCAAAATATTATCACCTGAGAAGGTTACTTGAATTCCTCACAATGCACTTAGTAGATTCTTACCTATTTTTAGCAATTTTTGCACTTTTTCCAATCAAAAACCAGTGAAAATCAATCAAAAATAGAGAGTTTCAATTGTTAGGGTTAGTTGTTAGTCAAAATCTGAAAACCAAATCTGACAAACTACCCAAAAAAGTGAAATGATAATTGAAACCCTGGCATTGAAACTCGTACGACAGTGGGTTACCTTCCAGATGATAGTCCAGAAACTCGTACGACACTAGGTACCCAATCAAACGATAATCTATCTTCAAAACAACAGTGGGTTTCTGTCTGTGCAATCCTCAATCAAATCAACTGTCGTATGACAATGGGTATTTCCTAGTACAAGTTTCTGACAAAACTCATACGAAAATTGTATGGACAGAGAATAAAAATCGTAGCTTGGAATAGAAAAAGGCAAGAAATGATAGAAATTGATAAAATTTGAAGGGAAACCCGTTTTAGGGCCCCACGGTGGGTGCCAAAAATGTGTGTGAATTTTGTACCTGATCTGTAGACACAACACTTCAATAAAACATTAGAGGCTAGTTGAAATTGAAATCGTGCAATAATTGAAACTAAACTAACCAAGTGATTTACTACCTTCTAGTAGATGTGAGTATGTATTCTCAGATTATACCGAGATCAGTGACCTTGACGACACCTAAACGAAGGATTTGAATGCAAAATTTAGATATGGAATGAATGCAATTAATCTTTTTTTTTTGGTTTTTTTGGTGCAATAATATGATGATAATGAAAGCTTGATATGATTCTATGCTAACAATGATATGGAAAACTGATATGCAAACTAAGCTAAGAAATGATATGAAAACTATGCAATAACAAATGAAAATCTCACAACAACTCGAATTCTCAAGATCGATTCTTCAGTCTCCAATTCGACAGTGTGAGTGTGCAATTCATGGATGGATGGATTGATAATGAAGAGTTGAAGCCTTAATTTATAGAAATCTAGGGCTTTGGAGGTGCATGAAAGAAAGCCATAAATCACTCAAATAACTCAGGTTGATTTTTGAGTTATTTTTAAATAAAGGATAATTAACTCACAAAAACATGCAAAAGCAGAGTTCAACTCAAAATAGAGTTTAGATTTAATTGATAATTGATAGTTGTCTGCTTTTTTGATTGTGCATGATTTATTTATGATTTAATTTAATAATAAAGTGATTTATTTCCAACTTAACTAATTTTGAATAATAAAACAATTGATTTATGGGTTAATCAATTATTTTTCAAACTTTTATTCAAAAATAATATTATTAAAAATTGACAACTTGCTTTAATTAATTAAATAAGAATTTAATCAATTATTCATAGGATTTTGGATTTATTATCAAAATTAAATAATACAATTTAGGAATAAATATAATTAACTTCAATTAAATAATTAAGTGGCAGAATTAAATCTAATTAATTAAATATTAAGAATATTCAATTAATCAAACTTTAGGATAAATAGGATTTATCACCAAATAATCATTAAATCAAAGATAATTATGATAATTAGGAATATTACTAGGAATATTCCCCGATGCAAAATTTATGATAATCAATTAGGATTCGATAATGTTCAGATGTGCCTTAGGTTAGGATTTTGATGTTGATTTCATTGGTATTGTCGATGTATGAGGTTAATGAACCTATAGCCCATTTTTGGGGTATTACAACCACCACTAGCTCCCCTGAATAGGAGAAGGTCCCTAACTTGGACCCATGCTTTCCAAATTGACTGAAACACCTTGGACCCAAAAATTGAGAGATTCATATTCCCCAACAATTTGTCACAGAGAGGTACATTTCTCCACCCTTTACCTTTCTTGATATCTGATCTATTGATATTGTTTCTGACCAACACCTTCCAAGGTTCATCACTTGCAATTGCTTGTGTAACCCACTTGGAGGCCAGTGTTATTCCTTGATCTCTTATGTCTTTTAGGCCCAAGCCCCCTTTATTCTTGGGCATACAACACCACTCCCATTTTACACAGTATCTTTTTTTGTTGCCTAGTCCATCTGACCACAAAAATTCTCTCATAATTTTCTCTATCTTCCCAATCTGATAATTGGAGAATAGTCATGCCGAGGAGAAATATATGTGGTGAGCTGACAGGACTTTCTGCACAATCTGCACTCTCCCTGCTAAAGACAACATATGTGTTTTCCATTTGATGTATTTATTTTCAATCTTGGACTATAACCAGTTCCACGAGATGGATCAATGGAGAAGGGAATGCCCAGATATCTTACAATATCATTAGGTCCTACCCACTTCCATCCTTTCCTTTCTAGCCAATCTAGGGGAGTGGGAGACCACCCAATGACTGAAGATTTGTGAGGAGCCACTTTGGCTCCCGAGATTTCACAAAAGAACTGAAGCCTATTAAGCATGTTATCAAAATTATCTTCTTCCATGATAATAAATAGTGTCATGTCATCTACAAACTGGGCATTAAGAAATGGTTCCTCATTTGGGAGAGTAATACCTCTTACAGGAGGACCTAGCTAGGAGCCCTAAGAATATAGAATAGGGCATCAACAGCAATAACAAACAAGGCTGTAGAAATTGGGCACCCTTTCCTGATGGATCTTTGGAGACTGATACTCTTAGAGAGATCAACATTCACATCAATAATTGTAGAGGAATCTTTGAGCAGAATATTAATCCATTTACAAAAGTATGGAGGAAAACCAAATGCTTTTAGCATTCCCATAACAAATGGCCACTCAATCCTATCATATGCTTTTTCAAAGTCTAGCAAAACCATAACTTTATTCTGATCCTCACTCCTGGCCCATTGTATTTCTTCCCAACTGGTAATTAGGTTTTCAAGGATGAATCTCCCTCTGATGAATCTTGTCTATGTTGGAGATGTAAACTCATTCAATAGGCTCTCAACTCTCTTGGCAAGAACCTTAGCTATCACCTTATATGAAAGATTTAGAAGTGTGATGCATCTCCAATTTTTAACTAAGGACTTGTCACCATCCTTAGGAAGCAATTTAATAACACCCCTATTGATGTCAACACCAAGAGATCCTTTCCTGAAGGCTTCCTCATATAACTCTAGTAATTCCTGCCCAATCCATTCTAGGTTGTGCTTGTAGAACTCAGTAGGGAGACCATCTGGCCCATGGGATTTATCATTGGCCAGAGATTTGATTACACATTCTATTTCCTCCAAGGATACCGGTAGATTGAGTCTCCTAGCCTCCAAATCCTCAATCTTTTTTGGAATCAACTTAAGACAGTCCTCCATTTTCCTTATGTTGTGTTCATTAAATTCTGAAGAAAATAAATATTTATAGAAGCTATAAAAAGCTTCCTTGATGTTGTTTGGATCCATAGAAACTTCCCCATTAATCTGGATACCTTCAATACATTCTCTCTTTTGCTTGCTTCTAATGATATTGAAGAAATATTTAGAACCTTTATCACCACCTTTCATCTAATTCATCCTAGCTCTTGTCTTCTAGCCCTTAATCTTACATTGTTCAATGTTTCTTAATTGACATTTAACTTCCTTAATCTTTTCCTCCAATTGTGGGTCAAATCCCTTGTTCTACAATTCTTTTTCAATAGAATTAAAGGTACATTGAAGGGCATGTTCTTCCTAGTTTTTGATAATATCCTTTTGTTTCCCCACTATCTGACACATCTTCCTCCAAGAATCCACTAGGTGACTCCACATATCCACCTAGTTCAAATCCTGGTTACAAAGGTTACATAGACTAGTGACCATTCTGATAGCATCACTAGTGTCTTCATCATTAAGAAGCGAGATGTTTAGATTAAAGATAGTTTTCTTCTTAACAAGAAAGGCCTCAACTTCACAATCCAAGGAAATTAAAGCATATATTGGGTGGTGATCAGACATAGAGGTGGGGGACACACTCACAGGGGCCCAACCATTCTATTTCTCAAAGGAGAAAATAGATTCTTCAGCATACATCCTGTACAGCCTATAATAGACTCTATGTTGCCTCGCTTGGTTGTTACACCATGTGAACCATATATCTAAGAAGGAATTCTTTTTAAGCTTTAGGGGATCTTCAATCATGAATTTTCTCTTAAAATTGGACCAAAAAAATAGTTCATTCCCTTTCCAACCATGAGAATTGCCTCCACACTTATCCTCTCTACTTTCTACCATGTTGAAGTCCCCAACAAAGATCTAGTGTGCTTTAGGAAGGCCATTAGCTAGCCATTGCCATAAGGTGGCATGTTCCCTATAGTCATTAGGGGCATAAATGTTGCACACACCAATTAGAGCATCCTTGTGGTTAAATGTAACCCATAATGCTCTATGACAGGGAGAGGACCCATTTGAGTTGATTTTGTCAGCCCACTAAGGTCCTACCAGAATGGTAGTGCCTCCTTTACCTCTAAGGTGATTAGACTAAAAACCAATAGCCCTGTCCTAGATGAATTTCATAATGGTAAATGATTGAAACCCAACAACCTTAATCTCTTGTAGACATACAATATCCTTTTCTTTGAGATTATTACACCATTTCCTAACCACATATTTTCTATCAGACATCTCCACCCCTCTCACATTCCAACTATGTATGTGCATCATTGAGGTAATGTTTTAGGATTGTTATAGAGCCTATTGAAACAATCTAGTATATTCTTCCCAGAATTCCTATTTTCAATAGACATGGATTGCCTTTGAACCATCTTCCTTTTCTTTTTTTTAACCTCAGTGAATGGTTCCTCAATCAAAGGTGTAGCTGTTGCATTATTATCCTTGTGACCATTGTTTATTTTAAAGGCTCCCAGAGTCCCCTTCTCTCTATTAAGGGGTCCATTAGAGTTCCTCCTAATACTCAAAGCTTTATCATTAATAGAACTCAAAGCAAGTTGTTGGGCATTTGGTTTGGGAGGGGGAAGGTGTTTTCCATCACTCCTTCCACTAATTTTCTCAAGATATTTTCTTGGTTGGCAATCAACTAGGGAATCGTGAACACCCTTGTTTATGACCAAGAGATCCCCTGCTTCAAATAGTGCGTTATTCATACAAACAAAGACATCTTTATCTGATTTATCATGACTGGTAATATTCTCTATGTTCACATTTGGCTCTAGACCTAATGTTTTACCATTATCTGTAACCACCATTTTAACACTAGAATTATTAGCATCTTTCTCAATATTAGGGTCGTTAATCTCTGGACTAATATTTTTACCATTAGTTTTCAACTTACTAGAAAAAATGGGGTTTTGAGAGTCTCACAGGGATGAGTAATCTCATTTTGAATGGTCATTTTTCTTACAGTGAAAACATGAACCTAAGTCTCCTAGTAGTGAAATTTCTCAGGATAATTTTTCATCCTCTAGGTCCATCAAAATGATATCCAAAAATTCAATTTTTGGTTCAAGAGCCATCAAAATTCTCATGTTCAAGTGAGGCAATGTATATCTTGCCTCCTTAATTTGTAGAACATAACCGAGGGGGTGTATAATATGAGAGATAAATGGCCAAAATTCAGGTTGGAGGTTTTTAATCTCAATCCAGTAGGGAACAGAGCAGGCTACAACCTGCTCTACTTCCCCTTTGGCTAACCATTGAAGGGCTTTAAAGATAGAGTGACCCACATTCCAGTGCTTCTTCTTGAGCACTCTCTCCTGCATAGCATGTGTTTTAAAGAAAACAACAAAAAGACCCTTTTGAATCATTTTGCAAAAACTGACTTGAATTCCTAATTTCTTCCCCCAAACATGAGCAATCCAGTCATCAAAAAATTTCCTTGTAGGCAGAGAATCCTTTTCTAAGAAAACAAAGAAAATTGCAATTTCTTTAAGCCATAACTGTTCCTTTCTAACGGCTTTTATCATATCCTCATTAGGGGAGAGAGAGAGGGTTCGAAGATCATGGGGAGTAGACTTATTAGTTCTACACTCTTCTCCCTCGGCCGCATTACTCTCGGTGGCACTCCCATCTAGTCTATCTCCATCAGCTGCGGGCCATCGAAGGGTTTTTTTACTGGCATGAAAGACTCCATTGAATGCGGTCAACAAAGGGCATTGAGGTCATGATTTTTTTGCAAGCACATCCTTGTATGATGGTTTATCTTCCACCTTTTCATTATAAACATCTACAGATTTCCCCTAGCATGATTGAGCATTATTATCCTGACACCCTCCATCAATAACTCCATCAATATCCATGTTTAAAACTTTGCCATCATTCATCTACGCTACTCCAGACTCACACATAGGTAAACCACACTGGGAGCCAAGAGGACTCGGCTCTGAAGGCATCTCTTTCTAACCCTAACCACACCACAAAAAAAACAAGGGGAGCAAAGAAAGAAAAAAGAAAGGAAACCTAATCACACAACACAAAGAAAATGTAGGGCAAAAGACCACAAAAAACAATGAAAGTACATAGGAAAACAAGAGGGAGCCATGAGGTCTGCATAGAGTACAAAAGTAGAAGCAGGCAACACCTCAGCCTCGGGAGTCGTACGGTTGCAAAGCCCCTCCTTATTTTTGCTACTTTTTAATATTTGATAAATATGGTATTGGGTACACTTTAGCTATAAATATGGGGTATGATGGTCGTGGTCCTTTAGGCAATGTGAAAGGAATTAAGGAACCTATACATATTGAATTCATAAATCCCAGAGACAAGACTAGTATTGGATACCATGAACATAAGTTTGACAAACCTATAAGAAGTGCTCCTATATTTGACAAATATGAGGAATCAGATGAAGAAAAAGATGAAATTCAATCAATGTCATATGAGAGGTATGATCAGTTCAAAGTCTAACCTATCTTGAAAGGTATAGATAGTCAAACATTAGTTAAACAACTTATATTTAACATATAAAGAAAACCAAATGCAAAGACACTCAGATAGAGCCCAAATGGGAGAACCCTGTTATCATTTGATTTGCTCTTGCTTTAGGGATGTGGGTGTGCTCTCAAATCACTTGGAGCATATCCCTAATGATGATTAGGAGATATTAGGGTTGGTTAGGGACCATAAGAACCCTACAAAACCAAGTATAAAACACTCATTTTTCCCCTAAGGCCTTAAGGATCCTACAAGCTCAATAATGCAATCTAAGCTATGAATGATTATGCTAAGTTGATTTTAATCCAAAATAGATGTGATATGATGCAAGATAGCTTAGTAAAACAATGAATGAAACTAAGATTTATCCATTAGTTTTATGCTAAGATGAGCTATGAAAGCATGAAAAACAATGAAATCTAATAATTAGTGTAAAGCTTTAAAGATCTAGAGCTATCCTAGCATTATAACATTACTATGCAATAAAAGGTGAATTGATGTTTTGCTCTTAGGAAGTTAGGATATTTATATGATTTGGGAAGGGCTTGGGTTAGGAGGATGAGTTAGGGTTAGGGGTAAGGTTTGAGGTAGAGTAAGAGGTATGGTTTGGGGTATGGTAAGGTTTAGCTTGGGTTAGGTATTTTTCACAAATGTGTGAGAAACACTAGGGAAGTGTGAAAATGTAACATGTGTGGAAGAAGAGACATGGGTCTCTTTATGAGGTTGTAAGAGGCCTTAAAGAGTGTGGAAGGCTTTGAATGAGTGTGTAAGGCTCATTGAGGGAAGGGTTTGACTAAAAAGTCAAGGAGACTTGGATTAGCTTAGGAAAAGTAGGTAACTTCTCCTAAATAGGTTTAGGGAAGATTAGAAGGTTTTAGGAAAGGTTAGAAGATTCTAGGCTTTTGAGGCTTTAAATAAATATAAAATTTATTTAGGGATTGTGACATCATTTATTGAATATTGATCCAATAAAGAGAGGAAAATCATTTAAATTTGATTTAAATGCTTTGGAGAAAGATTTTTTAATTAAAGATGTTTAATTAAAATAAAGGGAATTAATGGCATAAAAATATATTAATTAATTAATTTAAAAATGATGATGTCATCAGGGGTTTTCAGAAAAATAAAAATACTTTTATTTTCTAAAGGATTTTTAGGTGTCTACATTTTTTCCCTCTTTGATGCGATGCCGCAAGTGGCGTGGTGTCAAAGACAAGAAAATAAGATGTACCAGGTTAGAATTAGAGGAATAAGGGGTTGTGTCCCCTCGAGAAAATAGCACAAAGAGGAAACTTTGTGGAATTTTCTCGAAAGGAAACAGAAAGGGAAGGACCAAGGAAGAAGGGGAGATAAAGAACCAAGCTTCCAAGAGAAAAGATGGATGAATGCAAGATGAAAATGGAATGCAAAATGAAGTGATATAGCTACATGAAGATGCAAGATGCAAGATTAATCTAGATGATACAGGATGCAGGGGATTTCAAGGCTCCAATTGCAAATGTGGAGAGCACAACCTAGTTTGATATAGCAATGCTATAGACCTTCCAAGGTTATGAAAGAACACAAGGCTTCGTCACCAACGTTGCATAGGACTGATGCGAAAAAGACACGTGGGGTTGCCCCAACATCACGCTTGAACCCAAGAGGAAGCATGGTAGAAACGATGCTGGAGAAACCACAAACAAACTACATTTCCCAAGTGCACCATGTAACCTATAAGATCACATGTGAAACATGCAAGGGTCATGTCCAACTAAATCATAGGTAGAAGCAAAAGATCAAAAGACCTGACCCCAGATTGTCCTCATTCGTAGCGCACCATGATATAAAGGATTGTGGTGACTTTGAGGGAGAGAACAATGAGAAGCCGTAAAAGATTAACAAGATCCAAAGGACAAAATCCAAGACCAAAATGATAACTCTAAAAGACATCCTTTGCCAAGGAGAGATATTTGATTTGATTGATGGTGGGAAGATTGGTCTGAACATGTGGAAGGATACATCGACACAAACCTAGTGTGATTGGTGGAAGATTAAGTCTGACAGGAGGAAGGATGCATCCTCAAGGACCCATTGATTGATGAGAGAATGAGTGTTGTTGTTCGCTAGCAAATGATGAGGTTCAAGGAGAATCACTTTGATCAAGAATAGTCGACAATTGATATTGCTGAAGTACAAGGCTGGATGGGACAAGATTTCTGATCAAATGTTGTTGCAAGACTGACAAGGATATGTACAACAACATGCGATAATATATACAATGGATGGGGACATATTTACAATTGACATGTATAGAAGCTCAAGATTGGGGATACAAGGATCATGCTATACAGGATATAGTACAAGATATGGCACAAGATATGTGCAAGATATGGTACAAGATATGTGCAAGATATGGTACAAGATATGTGCAGGCGGGATTATGGATTTGCTTGAGGATTAAAAAGAGGAATGTGGGGGGATGGGGATGGGAGTTTGATAGATAATGACTCGGTCCACTATGTATGGTGCCTATTTACCAGGTTTTCACCAACATACTTGTCCAAGGCGCTTGAATTGCCAAGTTTTCACCATTGGACGATTATTTTTCTTTTCTTTTTTGCTTTTTTTATTTTTTTGTATTTTCCTACTTTTTCCAAATTTTTATGGATTTTCTTAATATGTAGGATCTGGTTCAAGCATAGAACCTCTTTAGATGTATGATGTTGATTGGATCAGTCAAAGGCTTACCTTCTAGTGTAGATAGTTGATAGGCTGCGGAGCTGAAGCATGTTGTGACAACATAGGGGCCCAGCCAAGTAGGCTCAAACTTGCCTTTCTTTTCTCTATGTGCTTGGACATTCTGATTTTCCTTTAGGACCATATCACTAACCTGGAACTATATAAGATGGACCTTCTTGTTATAACTCCTTTTGAGTCAATTCTGGTATGCAACCAGGTGATCATATACTTGTTGTCTCTTTTCATCTAATAGGTCTAGCTGTGTGAGACATGCCATGTGATAGTCCTCATCAGTGGTATAGTTCTTCATGGAGACTCATAATGATGGGAGCTTGACCTCGATTGGTAGAATGAATTTAGCACCATATACAAGGGAATATGGGGTGGTGCATGTGGGAGTACGATAAGAAGTGCGGTAGGCCCAGAGGGTGGGATTTATTTGGAGGTTCCAGTCACGAGAAGAATCATTGACAACCTTCTTAAGAATTTTGAGGATTGTTTTGTTGGTTGCCTCAACTTGGCCATTTCCTTGAGGGAAATATGGAGTGGAGAAACGGTGATGGATGTGGAGTCTATCACATAGATCATCCACATGCTAGTTTTCAAAAGGTGTGCCATGGTCTGTGAAGATGGTAGATGGTATGCCGAAGTGGCAAATGATATGGTAAAGGATGAACTTGGATATTTGGATGCCAGTAGTTAGGGTGAGTGGAATCACCTCGACCCATTTTGTGAAGTAATCTATGGTAGTTATTATGTACTTGTGCCCATCTGAGGAGAGGGGAGTGATTAAGTCAATGAGGTCGAAGCCCCAACATGAAAATGGTCAAGGTGGCATAATGGGCTGCAAGCCTTGTGCTGGTGCATGAATAAGATTTGCATACTACTGACATGGTAGACATTTCCTGACGAACTCACAAGCATCATGTTCCATAGTTGGCCAATATTACCCAACTCAAAGCAACTGCTTTGCTAGAGCCATGCCACTTGTGTGGGCACTGCAAATGCCAGTGTGGACCTCTTGTAAAGCCAAGATGGCCTCATTTGAATCTAAACACCTAGAGAGGATGTGATATCCTCAAAGATAAAGGGTGTTGGCTACAAGAGTGTAGTGTGAAGCTCTATGAATTAGGTTTTGGCATTGGTTATTGGTGAGATGTGGAGATATGATACCATTCTTTAGATATGCATGGATGTCATGGTACTATTATACACTAAGTTTGCACCCTTGTTTCAAGCTCTCATAGTCTTGATAACCTAGTATAACATGGGAATCATCTCCAGGTGTGGGACCTATGCTAACTGAGATGAGACCTCTAGGTTCTAGGCTGGTTCCTCTTGAATAATCACCTTAATTTGCTTTTTGACAAGAAAAGTAAGCTTTTGAGGGAAAGGGATAGAAGGAATGCTTGGAAAGGGAAATGACTTGAAAGCAAACTACCTACTAGGTGATACATCAAAATTAGGGTATGAATTGCAGCATAGAGGGATGGAATCAATGAAAGGCTTAGGTCTAGTAGGTCACAACTTATAAATAGGATTGCATAAGTAATTCATAGGAGGGCCTAAACATAAGACACAACCTATGACCTACAAGCAAACATTCACCTCTGCAACTTGGTGTAGGATTGAGACAAGACTATTAGGGGAGCTTAAGTATACCCACAAAAACATCTAAATCAGATCAAACATAATAACACGCACAATTACAGAAAGTAAGGGGGATCAGGAACCCTAAGTTATCATTGAAAACATGCATATACTTCAATTCAATAAGAGATACTTCAAACAAGGAAGCATAGGGACATGAAGAATTGTCACAAAATACCTCTGCAATGTTTAAATTACCAATGAAAGATTTACAACTGTATAAGCTAGAGGGTAGAAATGATACCACAGATGGCCCTTAAGAAAAGTGGAATTTTTTTACAATTGTCCAACTCTAAGCTCAAAAGCTCTAAAAATACAATATATACATCCCCTCTTGCACACAGGAAAGAGTCAAAACCTAGCTAGGGTTACAAAATTAAACAATGATACCAAACCCTAGGGGTACTAATCACCTATTATGAAAATCTTTAAGAACATCGGTGATCAAATCATATCTTTCTTCATGGGCATCCATCCAGTACTGAGCTCACCTACAGACACAACAACCTTGACCTACCAACCCACCTGCAACTCCACTAAGCCATGAAGGCTCCAAATCTGATTTGGAAGATATTTGTATTTTCAATAATAACACTGGCAAAAGGTGGCACCAATCCATTTAGCACCTTTGACATGACATGGTACCCTACAACGTCAGCCAATAGTCATCTCCATCACCCCCTCAACCATAACCATCCTAAGAAATCAATTCCCGAGCTACCCGACATCATGCATGGCCGAAAGAATGCAAAACCCTCATAGAGACATTTGAATTTTGAAATATAACAGCTAACGGAAAATTTTAAAACATAACCGTCGATGAGAAACCCTTCCCAGTAGATGAACGGCTGTGATGCACTTTTAAAATAGCCTAAACTTCCCCCTTGAAAAGCCAATGTCCACCTCGGTGTGCTTGGACCAATGAGAATCAAGCACGTCGGCACACTTGCAATTTGGCCCCACCTCGAGCTTTTTCCTTCTTAAGTCATTCGACGACTACGTGACCGAAGACTTTTCTCTAAGTCATGAAGAACTTCTCATAACCCTAGTCCAGTTAAGTGACTACGTGAACAAAGTGATCACTGAATTTCTAAGTCTTTCGGCTAACCCTAGTTAAGTCCAGCGAACAAGAGAGAACCCCTAGTCACTGATTCGTGAAACCTTGCTAACCCTGGGCCCATTTTCCACTTGGCAATCTTTCATTTGCCCTGATTACTTTGTAGGCATACACCTTGGCACCTCTCTGACATTGGACCCATAGAGAACTAGATTCCAATCTAACAGTGGGCGCGTGATCTCATGTGCCTCGAATATTCCTTCCGATCATGCACCGGCCGTAGATCCTTTTAAAACTGGGACCCCACGACACATCAAACTAACAGATGAGTCCCTATCATCGTATAGCAGCCAATCATATGCGAGCACATCAGTTCTAGGTAGCACATCGGACCCACGACCTAGAGATTCTCATTGGACGGTTGTCGCATGATCTCATAGGGTCAGAAGATTCTATGAGATCATATGACCATCGTAGATCTTTTCCTTTCTGACACATCTGTAGACCTTCTGACACAGTCCCATTGACTCATCCTAGCTATTGTCTGGCTAACCAATAATGAATGAGCATGTCATAAACTAAGTACCTACCTGATAGAGCCCGAAGATAAAGTAAGATCAACGGCGGGTGCATGATCTCATGTGTTATAAAAGCTCCTTCAGATCATGCGCCAGCCATTAGATCATCATCGACTAACAACCCACCAGGCCCGCACTGACATGGCACTGAATCACAAGCCTTAACCAATCATAAGTGCATAGCTCAAACTACATGGCCGGACCCACTGATAAAAGATGACTCACTACAGGCAAGAAGATCGACGATCATCGCATAATCTCATGCCTCTGACAAATCTTATGAGAACTTACGCCCATCGTTAGATTAAAATGGTGTTAGAGAGCCTGGGCCCATAAATAAAAGGTGTCGAGACTTAGGAAAAATTAAAGCGCTAGGTGCTTAGACTTAGGGAAATATTAAAGCACATGGAAATATGATCACTTAAGTGGCCGAAAAGGTAATGCAAAAATATAACAGGCCAAAAGGATTTTTTAGGGTTTTAAGGGTCCAATGGCTACTTTGTGAATTTTCTAACCTATAGACTAGGGAGTAAAACAATTTGCAGAGGCCAGAGGACAAGGCACAACTTCATGAAATTTTTAGGGATGCCTGGCAGGATAAAAATAGAGACCCTAGGATGGATCTTTAGCCAAATTTGTATAGGATAGGAAAATTATGGTAATAGGTACCATGGGGACTAAGGACCAACCAAGATACACACCATTTCTATATCGATGTTCGCATAAGCAAGTGTGTGTAGCTACTTGACTAAAAATTTGTACTGAGTTGAATTGTGAGGGATCTCCAATAAGGATATGATGGTTTCCATTGCATCAACCACTTTTTTCTGAAGCCTTGGTATCTACGTGAACTATAGATTTAGGAAATTCTCTTTCAGTCTATCCACTAGTTCTTTGTAGGGAAGCAACTTGTCATCCTTTGTCTGATATTCATCTAAGACTTGCTTGATAATCAGTTGTGAATCTCCAAACACTTGCAATTTTGTTATGTTCCATTGAATAATTGTCTTGAGGCCTAAGATGAGTGCCTCATATTCTCTAATGTTATTAGTACATGGGAATCCCAAAATGAATGATTTTGGAATATAGTCACCTTGAGGTGTGACAAATAGGATTCCTACCCCTAATCCATGTGATGTATAGGAGCCATCAAAGTATAGCTTCCACATGGGCTGTTCTTCAATCATACATAGGTGTTCATCAAGGAATTCCATGATTAGTGGATAGGCATCCACCAGTGGTGCCTCTGCTAGCTGATTGACAATCACTTGCCCTTTGATTGCTTTCTAATCTATGTAATGGATGTCAAACTCACTGAGTAGCATGACCTATTTTTCCATATAGCCTGTGAGATTTATCCTTGACAATAGATACTTGAGTGGGTCTACCTTTGAAATGATTCTGATTATGTGGCTAAGTATACGTCTAAGCTTTTGAGTTGCGAAGACCACTGCGAGGCATGCTTTCTCCATAGGTGAATAGTTAAGCTCATAGCCAACAAGAGTTTGGTTGATATAGTAGATGGCTCTCTCTTTGTTATCATCATCATATTGAGCTAAGAGTGCCTCTAGTATCGTAGTGGTTCTGAGATGTAGAGTATGAGAGGGCATCCTAAAACTAGTGGTACTAGGATTGGAGAGTTGGCTAGATATTCCTTGAGCTTGTCAAAGCTTTTCTGATAGATGGGGTCCCATTTGAAGCTTGTGTCTTTGTGCAAGAGATGTGTGAAAGGTTGGCATTTTTCTACCAGCTGAGAGATGAAATGACACACTAATTGGAGCTTTCCTTGTAGACTTCTAAGTTGTTTGAGTGTTCTTGGTGGAGGCATTTCCATAATAGCTTTGACCTTCTTGGGGTCAATCTCTATGGATTGTCATGATATAATGAAGCCTAGAAGCTTTCCAGATGTTACACTATAGACACATTTCTTTGGATTGAGCTTTAAGCCATAATGATGTAAGCGATCGAACACACTCTCAAGAATGCCAAGATGTTCGTAGCATTTTTTCAATTTTACTAGAATGTCATCCACATAGTCTTCTAGGATCTTGTGGATCATGTCATGGAAGATTGTTGTCATCACTCTTTGATATGTGGCTCATGTATTCTTTAGCCCAAATGGCATCATGTTATAAAAGAAGGTACCCCATGGAGTGGTGAATGTTGTTTTATGTTGATCTGCTTATGCTATCTGGATCTGACTATAGCTTGAAAAGCCATCCATGAGTGACAACATCTCATGGCCCGTTGTAAGATCTACGATCATGTCTATGTTGGGTAGTGGGAAATCATCCTTAGGACATGCCTTGTTTAGGTCCCTAAAATTTGTGCAGATTCTGATGTTGCCTGAAGGCTCTGTGATTGGTACCATGTTGGAGATCCAATATGAGTAATCAATGGCCCTAATGATTAATTGAATATTCTCAATATTTAATTAATTAGATTTAATTCTGCCACTTCATTATTTAATTGAAGTTAATTATATTCATTCCTAAATTGTATTATTTAAATTTGACAATAAATCCAAAATCCTATAATAATTGATTAAATTCTTATTTAATTAATTAAAGCAAGTTGTCATATTTAATGATATTATTTTGGAATAAAAGTTTGATTAAATAATTGATTAACCCATAAATCAATTATTTTATTTTTCAAAGTCAATTGAGTTAGAAATAAATCACTTTATTATTAAATTAATTCATAAATAAAACATGCACAATCAAGAAAAGCATTCAACTATCAATTATCAATTAAATCTAAACTCTATTTTGAGTTAAACTCTGCTTTTGCATGATTTTGTGAATTAAAACTAAAAATCAACTGAGTGATTTATGGCTTTTATTCATGCACCTCCAAAGCCTTCAATTTCTATAAATTAAGGCTTCAGCTCTTCATTATCAATCCATCCACGAATTGCAAACTTATGCTGGCGAATTGCTATCTGGAGAATCAAAGCTTCTTTGTGAATCAATAGCTTTGTGAGATCACCTTTGTTTTCATATCATTGTTAGAATTTTTACATATCAATTTTCATATAGATTTTAGATTTCATATCCAGATTTTTCATTCTAATTGGATAGAAAAACCAAAAAAAAATAGATTAATTTGCATTCATTCCATATCTAGATTTTGCATTTAAATCCTTCTTTTAGGTGTCATCAAGGTCACTGATCTTGGTCCAATCTAAGAATACATACTTGCATCTACTAGAAGGTAGTAAATCACCTGGTTAGTTTAGTTTTCAATTATTGCAAGATTTCAATTTTAGCTAACCTCTAATATTTTACTAAAGTGTTGTGTCTATAGATCAAGTACAAAATTCACACACACAGGTCCCACAAGGACTAGAGGATTCTATGGCGAAAGGTATTTTATGGTTTTTGTTGATGACTTTACTAGAATGATGTGGATAGCATTTCTTAAAGAAAAATCTAAAGCATTTGATAAGTTTAGATTGATTAGGAATTGTAATACCCCAAAAATGGGCTATAAGTTCATTAATCTCCTACATCTTCAATTCGAATGAAATCGACATCAAAGTCCTAATCTAAGGCACATCTAAACATCATCGAATCCTAATTGATTATCTTAAAATTCTGCATCGGAGAATATTCCTAGTAATATTCCTAATCATCATAATTATCTTTAATTTTATAATTATTTGGCAATAAATCACATTTATCCTAAAGCTTGATTAATTGAATATTTTTATATTTAATTAATTAGATTTAATATCTTGCCACTTAATTGTGTAATTAAATTTAATTCTATATATTATTAATTGTATTATTTAATTTTGACAATAAATCCAAATATCCTATGAATAATTGATTAAATTTTTATTTAATTAATTAAAGCAAGTTGTCATTATTTAATAATATAGTTTTTAATAAAAGTTTGATTAAATAATTGATTAACCCATAAATCAATTGTTTTATTTTTAAAAGCAGTTAAGTTGGAAATAAATCACTTTATTATTAAATTAATTCATAAATAAAACATGCACAATCATAAAAGTAGACAACTATCAATTATCAATTAAAGCTAAACTCTATTTTGAGTTAAAGCTTAGCTTTTGCACGTTTTTGTGAGTTAATTATCCTTTATTTAAAAATAACTCAAAAATCAACCTGAGTTATTTGAGTGATTTATGGCTTTTTTTCATGCACCTCCAAAGCCCTAGATTTCTATAAAAACAATGCTCAGCTCTTCATAATTCATATCTCAATCATCTCTCAAATTTGCATCCAAGCATCTCATATTTTGCACAATCACGCTGGAGAATTAGAATTGAAGAATCAAAGCTCTTGCGAATCGACATTTTTGTGAGATCAATCTTATTCTTGCATTCATATTACATATCATTGTTAGATTCATAGCATATCAATTTCATCTAGCATAGATTCATAACATATCAGTTTATCATTCTTATTGCATAGAAAATATCAAAAAAATAGCTTAATTGCATTCAATCTCATATCTAGATCTTTTGCATTCAAATCCTTCATTTAGGTGTCGTCTAGGTCACTGATCTCGATTACAATCTGAGAACATCAATCTCGCACCTATTAGAAGGCAGTAAATCGCTTGGTTAGATAGCTTTCAATTTTGCACGATTTCGATTATAGCTAACCTCTAATATTTTACTGAGTGTTGTGTCTACAGATCAGGTACAATTTTCACACACATATTTCTTAGAAATGTGTGTGTGAAAATTGTACTTGATCTGTAGACACAACACTCAGTAAAACATTAGAGGTTAGCAAAAATTGAAATCGTGCAAAATTGAAATCTAATCTAACCAAGCGATTTACTGCCTTCTAGTAGGTGCGAGATTAATGTTCTCAGATTGTAATCGAGATCAGTGACCTAGACGACACCTAAATGAAGGATTTGAATGCAAAAGATGAATATGAAATTGAATGCAATTAATCTATATTTTTGATATTTTCTATGCAATAATAATTGTAAAAACTGATATGAAATCTATGCTAAATGAAATTGATATGCTATGAATGCTATTGAAAATTGATATGCTATGAATGCAAAAAATAAGATTGATCTCACAAAGATGTCGATTCGCAAGAGCTTTGATTCTTCAATTCCAATTCTCTAGCATGATTGTGCAAAATATGAGATGAGATATGAAGAGCTGAAGCCTTTAATTTATAGAAATCCAGGGCTTTGGAGGTGCATGGATAAAAGCCATAAATCACTCAAATAAACTCAGCTTGATTTTTGAGTTATCTGATCATGAAAGATAGTTAATTCTCAAAATCATGAAAAAATAGCTTTTTAACTCAAATTAGAGTTTAGATCAGCTTTTTGAACTCCAAAAGGATGTTGAGTTCCAAAAAGTTAATAACTTGCATTGATTTTTTGATTTGGAGTTTAACTATTTCTTTTGAATATGCATAATAATTAAGAATTAAATAAATAAATAAAGTGATTTATCCTCAACTCAACTGATTTTTGAAAACAAATAATTAATTTATGGGTTGATTAACTATTTATTCAAACTTTTATTAAAAACTATATTATTAAATAATGACAACATGATTTAATTAATTAAATAAGAATTTAATCAATTAAAGATAGGAATTTTGATTTATTGTCAAAATTAAATAATACAATTAATAATAGATAGAATTAAATTTAATTAAATAATTAAGTGGCAAATATTAAATTTAAATAATTAAATATAAAAATATTCAATTAATCAAACTTAGGATAAATGTGATTTATTGCCAAATAATTATAAAATTAAGGATAATTATGATGATTAGGAATATTGCTAGGAATATTCCCTGATGCAGAACGTAAGATAATCAATTATGATTCGATGATGTTTAGATGTGCCTTAGGTTAGGACTTTGATGTCAATTTTGTCCGATTTGTCGATGTAGGAGGTTAATGAACTTATAGCCCATTTTTGGGGTATTACATTTTGCCCCTCTTTGAATTACTGTGCGAAGCGCAGTGGTTCAAAGATAGTCTGTGTTTGATAGAGATATGAAACTGATGTTTGAAATTGATAATTGATATGAGATAGAAGCTGATTGATATTGAATTGATATGGAGATAATAGGTCCTAAATGACCAAAGATAATGTTCACTATAGCAGCGATGAACCTATGATTGCGAAAAAGTGTCCAAAATGCCTGATTCTGAACCTTAGGATTGATAAGAAGTGAGTGACCCGTTCTAGACTCGATTGTCTTAGCAGAACTAGCAAGTATCACATCCAAACCCTTCAGTTGTCGAAGAACCAAGGAAAGAACACTATGATCTGATGGTTGCAAAAACTGATACAGTTTACAAGATTAGGAGAATACCAGATTGATATGGATCGATGAATCTGATATGCCCCAAGTGATGATAGATTTGCCCCGAGCGATAAGGACTTTTGATGAATCAGTAACTAGACGTGATTGTTTGTCTTGATCACTGATGAAAGATATTGATAGACTTGATCGATAGAATTTTGATTTACAGACTTTGAATTGATGTGCAATACCATGCCCCCTTCGGGATTAAAATGGAAATCTGACAAGAAAAGTCAGCGTTGAGAGCTCAGAAGCATGTTGATTGATGGTAAAAGTGGTTATACATGTTCAAGAGTGCATTTTGCATCGTTTAGAGGTCTTGGAGACCAAGGTTGACTAGGTTTGACCATGAGTTGACCATGGTTGACCAAGTTAAAATTTTGATAGTTTGATGTTAGATAATCAGTTAAGTTGAATACTGGATTTCTGTGATGATTAAAGGTCGAATATGCAAGTAGTTAATAATATGAATGATCTCAGATTTTGATTTTGATCCCAAAAAAGGATTCTACTTGCTATTTCGTTTGAGGAACCTTCATGTGAGATTCAGCTCTTGTTAGATTTGAAGATGTAAGTGGTGAATTGTTTAAGCATTGAAGTTCGTTTAGCCATTGTGAGATCATGCAAACATGTAAAATGCAAAGAGACATGCAAAATGAAATGCAACCTAAGACCTAGGACCTATTCGCTGATCATATGTTGATTTGTTATCATCATTGAAATTTTAGGTAACCGAATAAATCAATACAATGCCCACTAGCCATGAAACTATAGACATATGAATATCAATTTGTATGCACAAGAATCAATACAACACCCACTGGTTATACGACCATGGACATATGAATATTGATTTGTTTTTCGAAATGTTGGATTAGATATAAGCACCAAGGCACAAACGCCAGGATGACCTGAATATCATGTCCATTTTGATATAGCAATTTGTATAAGCATCAAAACATAAATGTCGTGATGACCTGAATATGCCTTGCATTGCAAACACATCAAAGAGTCAAGAGATCATTCTAAATCCAATGTGAATTACCCGTAGTGACCCTTTATCATTCACATCCTTAGGCAAGATCGCGTTCCACAGTAGGAGAAAGAACTTACTCAAAAAGACAATAGTTAGATCAAACTTCTTTGAATTGTCTGGGTATCAATGGTCGAGGTACACATGGCCATCCAATTCGAGATAGAGGCTCTTATAGTTGGACACCATTTCAATCCAGAATTTCCAAAGTTGTTAGATTTTCACATACAAGCAGAAGACAAAGAAAAGATTATGCCCCCAGTCATCACCCTCTAAATCCTATAAAGGACATCATCAAAGAGCTCAAAGGGACACAATATGCAAAATCTCAATGCGAATCAGTAAGCATACAAGGAGATAAAAGCATGAAAAGCACAGATTATTTTTAGTTGAGTTTTGATATTTGATTGCGTTGTTGTAGATGCAAAATCCTTTCTGGAGACAAGACTAACTGACTAACTCACATGAAGCTTCAAAGGACTCTAACTAGATATGATCCATCTAAGATACATGGGAGACCATAGGATATGACATTGATTGCCCCCAAGTTTTAAACATTGATAGGATACAGACGCTTGAGCTGGTTGGTGTACAGACTGACTTATTGAAAATTGGAAATGTAGAAACAAACCGGGAGATATGTACAAACTAAAGCAAGACTGAAAGCTGGGAAAGACCAAGATTGTGCTGATAGATGGAGCATTTTGAACAAGTGGCACCCGTTTGCCAAGTTTTCACCATCTTGGTAGAGATTCTATTTTTGCTACCAAGGCGCCTGTTTCCAGGTTTTTACCAAGGCACTTTTCTTTTTTTCATTTTTTTTGTATTTTTCATTTTTCAATTTTTTTTGTATTTTTCATTTTTTCAATTTTTTTGTACTGTTGATATTTTCTGATTTTTTTGCGAATCATCAAGGCGCCTATTGCTAGGTTTTCATCAAGATGTTCATTTTTTCAGGACTTTTTCAGATTTTTAAGATTTTTTTTAGGACATTTTACCAGAGACTGAATGCCTTAGGCGTAGAATTTCTTCAGATGGAGAACGTTGATTGGTTCTCAGAGCTGTTCTCCTTCAGTCGTTGAGAGTTGATAGGCACCAGAGCCAAAAGTAGTAGTGATAACAAAGGGACCCAGCCAATTGGGTTTGAACTTCCCCTTGTGTTCTCAATGTGATTGATTTTTAGGATTTTCTCTCAACACTAGATCGCCAACCTGAAATTCTCTATGTCAAACTTTTTTGTTGTAGCCTCTAGACATTCTTTCCTGATACACTCTGAGATGATCATACGCTACTTGCCTGTGCTCATCTAGTAATTCCAGTTCTTGTAACCTAGACACTTTGTAGTCTTCATCAGTGACAAGTCCATGCATTCTGATTCTAAGTGATGGGATTTCAACCTCAATAGGTAGTACCGCTTCAGACCCATAAACTAAAGTGAAAGGTGTAGCCCCTGTAGGTGTTCTGATACTAGTTCTATAGGCCCAGAGAGCTGGATTGATCATGAGATGCCAGTCTCTTCCTATTTTATTCACTGTTCTGTGCAAGATTTTCAAGAGATTTTTGTTTGAAGCTTCAGCTTGCCCATTCCCTTGAGGATAGTAGATAGAAGACCAATGTTGAGTAATCTTGAACTTAGCACATAAGTTATCTAGGTCCTTATTTTTGAATTGTCCCCCGTTATCCATGATTATAGAGTGAGGGACTCCATATCTGCAAATGATGTAGTTCAAGATGAACATAGAGATCTGTTTCCCCATTGCTTGTGTTAGAGGAACTGCTTCTACCCATTTTGTAAAATAATATGTAGCTGTGATTATATGGGTATGTCCATTAGAAGAGTGCGGATGGATAGCACCTATGAGATCAAATGCCCATTGTTGAAAAGGCCATTATGTAGTAAAGGGAATCAGATCTCTCCCTGGAGCATGAATCAAGTTGCCATGTACTTGACACTGTTGACAATTTTTAGCAAATTGAATAGCTTCTTTTTCCATTTCAGGCCAATAATACCCAGCCCTAATAAGTTTTCGAGCTAACGTTAAGCCGTTCAAGTGTGACCCACATATACCCTCGTGGACTTCCTCTAATGCACGTTGAGACTCTTCTCGTTCTAAACATCTAAGTAGTGTACCATCTAGACCTCATTTGTATAGATCATTACCAATGATGACATATCGGGATGCGCATCGGATAAGGTTTCATTTCTCAAAATGGTTAAAGGACTCAGGGATGATTTGGTCGTGGAGATAGGAGAATAGATTTTTGTAGCGAGATGAGTCATAACCTACAACAGTGCAGATCATGCGGGTTTCAGGGGAGTCATATGCAGGATAGGATAGGGCTTCCACTAGGAACTCATAGCGTAGTTCATGTTCGGGCTGCTGTAAAAGAGTAGATAATGTTGCCATTGCATTGGCAGCCTTATTCTCCATTCTGGGTATTTGCTCAAATGTGATAGAGATGAAGTATTTCTTTAAATCATCTACCATTCTTTTGTAAGGAATGAGCTTTTCATCTTTGGTTTGGTACACATCATTGACCTGGTGGATGACCAATTGTGAGTCTCCATGGATGTGCATCTCTGTAACTCTCCACTGTATTGCCATTTTCATACCATTGAGGAGTGCCTCATATTCAGCAATATTGTTTGTGCAAGGAAACTTTAATCTGAATGCTTTGGGTATCGAGTATCCTTGAGGAGTGATGAACAATATGCCTGCTCTCGATCCATTCTATGTGTAGGAGCCATCAAAGAATAACTACCATATTCTAGAAGAGTGGTGCATGATAGAAGAATCAGGAAATTCCATTTGCATGGGTGTATCATCAAATAGTGGTGCTTCAGCTAATTGATCAGCAATGACCTGTCCTTTGATAGCTTTTCTTTCAACATATTCAATGTCAAATTCACTCAAGAGCATGACCCATTTAGCTAGTCTACCTGTGAGGGCAGCCTTGCTTAGGAGATATTTCAGTGGATCAATTTTAGCTACCAAATGAGTGGTATGAGCTAACATGTAGTGTCTCAATTTCTGTGATGCAAAGATCATAGCTAGACATGCCTTCTCTATCATTGAGTATTTCTTCTCATAGGCCACTAAAGTTTGACTGATATAGTAGATGGCTCTTTCTTTCTTGTTCTCATCATGCTGTGCTAGCAATGCCCCCAGTGATGTATCTGTTGCGGAGACATATAATATTAATGGCTTCCCATGAATAGGAGGCATCAATATAGGTGGATTTGATAGATACTTCTTGATATGTTTAAAGTCGTTCTCGCATTCTTCATTCCATGCAAAGGTCACACCTTTATGTAATGTTTTTGTAAAAGGCTGTGAGATGTCCGCTAGCTGTGATATGAATCTTCTGATAGATTGAAATCTACCTTGTAATGTCCTCATTTGACTAATATTTATGGGAGGTTGCATCTCTATTATAGCCTTGACCTTAGCTGGATCAACTTCAATGCCTTTCTTGGAGATGATGTATCCTAGGAGCTTTCCAGAAGTGACTCCAAAAGCACACTTTTTAGGATTTAGTCGAAGACTAAATTTTTCCATTCTGTCAAGGATCATGCTCAAGTCTGTTAGATGTTTAGTTCTAATCATGGATTTTGCCAAGGTATCATCTACGTAATCCTCCATTGTTCTATGCATCATATCATGAAAAATAGATGTCATTGCTCTTTGATATGTAGCTCCAGCATTTTTGAGTCCGAATGGCATAACATTCCAACAGGAAGTTCCCCACGCACATGTGAAAGTTGTTTTCTCTTGATCTTCTGGAGCAATTTTGATTTGGTTGTATCCAGAAAAGCCATCCATTAAGGAATACATTTCATAGCCTGCAGTCATGTCCACTATCATATCAATGTTAGGTAGTGGAAAGTCTTCCTTAGGGCATGCTCTATTCACATCTCTAAAGTTCGTGCACACTATGATTGAACCATCTGGTTTGGAAATAGGTACAATGTTGGAAATCCACTCAACATAGTCTATGACATGGATGAATCTAGCTTTGAGGAGTTTTTCTAGCTTTGCTTTGACTAAGAGTGCAACATGAGGATGCATCTTTCTCAATTTTTGTTTGATTGGTTTTACTCCGGGAGCAATGGATAGATGGTGCATAATGAGATTGGGATCCAATCCTGGCATATCTAAATATTTCCATGCAAAATTGATCTTTTTGTCTGATAAGAATGTAGTGAATTTATGTTTCTCTTCTTCTGATAGAGATTGTGCTACATGTACCAATTGTGGTTCTTCTGTTGTACCCAAATCGATGGATTGAGTTGGCTCAATCAGAACTGGAGATCTATCCTGTAAATGACTCGAAAGGACATCAAATATCTCATCCTTAGGCACCTCAAAGAGGTTTTCACCTTCAGATACATCTTTTCTTTTTACTTTTGTCAGTTCTGAGACTGCCACAAAGTGGTTTTCACCCTCAGAACTCTTTTTCCTTTTATTTTTACTCTTGTTTTTCTGACTAAGATATTTGATGTCTGACTCGGTCATGCTGACGCTCAGTTCACTGATGGAAGTACTCATAGGCTCAACTACATTGAGGTAGCAGGCAAGGGCATAGTCATTTGGGAAGGTATACATACCATGGTTTGGGTTTGTGGAAGTTTGGTCGATAAGATCAGGGTGTTGGATAGTCAAAGCGGGAAAGGCTTGGGATATGGTGTTCACGGATGTGGATATGTCATCATTGGTCCTAACCCGACGCTCAAGTTCAAAGGTGATATTACAGCTCAAAATGTTCAATTCGTGAATAGGCTCAACATCATCATGGGAGTCCTCTTCAGCCATAGGTGGATCAGACACGTTAAGTTCATTGTTTCACTCTAGACCTACATCGGGTTGAGATACATATTGGTGAATAACATCTATATATTTCTCTGTTATAAGCTCATCTTCTTCTGGAATGGCACCCCATTCATAGTCATTTGACTCAGCTTCTGATTCAGGATCTCTAGGAAATCTTAAAAAATGTGTGAAATCAGGATGAATACCCCAAGAAGGATTACCCTCAGTCTTTGACTTGAATTCATATTCATGGAAATCAGTGTTAGAATAACTATCCCCTTCTTCTTGATCAGTTTGATTGCCTTTGAGATTAGCTGGTTCTTGTGGTGCAACCATCTCTTGCGCTATAGTAGGTTCTTGTGTGTCTACTACATTAATTCTTTTGATAGGATCATCTTTATCATCAAGAAGATCTTTGATCTCTTTAGACAATTTTTCATAGGGGATAAGCTCAGAGCTATCTGAATCATCATCAGAGGGCTCTGTTTCTTATTTCTTAAGAAGGGGTTCTCCTGGTGCAATTTGTTCTATGACATGAGAACAACCACCTCTGAGATGATAGGGTTTCTTCTTAAACCCTATGCCACCAGTATCTTTTTTGTCTCTACCAATATGTGAAATGGGTGTCACAAGACCCTTTCCCCTGATTCCTAGAGGTCCCTGACCAGAATATCCCATCTTGGCTATCAATTTGTTTCCTGGACCATATGAATTAGAAGGGATTGTAGGTGCTATAGATTCACTAGGTTAAACAATTTTGGATTCAGAATCATCTTTGTTTAGCCATGCAAGCACAGCTTCATCTTCTTCAAATTCTTGTTTGGATACTTGCTCCGCCACAAAATTTCTTTTGTATGCTTCCATAGGTTCTTTAGGTTCTGATTTAGATTGCTTCAAAGATTGTCCATATGACTTGGGCGAGATAGGGAGAGATGTCAGAGACAAGACTGGCTCTATAGTGTATTCTCCCATCCCATTTTCTTTGATATTGATCTCTTTAGCAATGTCGTCCATCTTAGATGTGGAAGCAACATTTAGCTGCTTGATGGTAGATTCTCTGTTATTGGGAACAAGCTTATCGGCACTTTCCTTCAATGTATTGCAAGTTGTACTCAGATCTACTAGGATAGTAACCTCCACTCCTTCATAGGGAAATTTCAAGCATTGATGGTACGTAGAAGGAATAGCTTGCATTTCATGTATCCAGGGTCTCCCTAGAAGGATATTGTAAGCCAATGGTAGATCAAGCACCTGACATGTGGTATCTTTGATGACCAGACCCACTCGGATGGGTAAGACAATAGTGCCTTTAGAAGCTCTTTCTTGTTCATCATAGGCTTTTATGGTGATCTTCTTTTGAGGATCAATAGCCATCTCTGAGAATCCCAACTGTGTGATTAAGTTGTAAGAACAAATGTTGAGGCCTGCGCCCCCATCTATCAACACATGTTTGACTCGACAGTTCTGGATCAAGACTTCTATGTGCAAGGGTTGATTATGTGGGTGACTTAGGGAGTTGTCATCCTCTTCTGAAAAGGAGATATATTGTGGAGATGTTAGATGACCAACCATAGTCTGGAACCTGTCTAGATCTAGATCATGAGGAACATTAGAGCTGAGCAAAGCTTTGTCTAGGATATCTCTGTGAGCTAGAGATATTCGAAGCAACTCAAACATGGAGATTTTGGCATTGGTATGCTAGAGTTGTTGGACAATGTTGTAAGATGTAGGTCTTGTATCCTTTGGATTGGAAGATTTCAAGGCAACCTTCTGTCTAGAAGCAGATGTGAGATTGAAAGGTATCTTAGGGACATTAGATGAACTTGGTGTTTGTCCTTTCAAATGAGTCTGAGCTTGTGATCTGGTAACTGCATTAGCTGAGGAATGATTTCTATCCCTTCGTACAATTGTGATGACATTGCAGCTCTCAGAGATACATGGTTCAACCATATTGATGACAGCATCATTTCCAGGGTAGGCATAGTTGACTTTTGCCCCCATGTTAGGCTGGGAAGTGGAAACTCCTTTGCCATGTTGTGGAAATGGTTCTATAAATGTTGTGTGATCATTATTGCTGGTAGGATTATCGATCGTGATGTCCCCTTGATCTATCAAGTCTTGAATGGTATGCTTCAAGTTGAAGCATCCATTAGTTCTGTGGCCTTTAGTCCGATGGAAAGCATAGTATTCATTATCTTTCCACCAATATGGTTTTGGATCCAGATCAGGTTTTCAAATTGGTGGTAAAGAGATCATGTTATCAGCTATCAGGGTTCTCAGGGCAGATTCCAGAGATTCTCACAGGGGAGTAAACTTTCATTTATTATCCCATCATTTGAATGGCTTCTTTGGAGATGGTTCAGTAGATTTTTGCTCGTAAGCTTCAATGGCTTTGGTGGCAAGGGTGAGATTGTAGGCCGGTGCCTTTGATGGGGCGTAGATAGTGTCAACAACACCATCAGAGATGATACCTTTATTTCTATTCTAGCTCTTGTTTTTATCTTTTGAGCTAGATCCAGATTCAGACTTGTCCTTTTGAAGTGTGATTTCTCCTTTCTTGACAAGTACTGTCTCAATCTTAATTGCATTATCCACCATTTTATCAAAAGATACATGATCTTGCATTTGTAATGGATAGTTGAGCTCTGGAACAAGGTTATTGATAAAGATTTCAAGTTTCTTCATTTTCGGAATTGGTCTAGCATATAGAGAAAACTTCTTTCGCCACCTCTTGAGAAAAGTTAGGAATGATTCCCCTGGATATTGCTTGAGGTTACAGATATCAATCATGGTAATTGGATGTTGAATATTGTAGGAATATTGTTGATAAAACAATTTAATCAATTCCTCAAAAGTTTTGATCGTAGAAGGTAATCTTGAAAACCACTAAATGGAGGCTCCTCCCAAGGATCTAGGAAAAAGATGCATTAGATAAGTCGGTTCATGCATGAATTCCATGGATTGTGTACAGAACTCTCTGACATGATCTTGAGGATCAGAGTGTCTATCATATTTGTCATACTTTGGTATCTCCACTCTTTTTGGGAATGGAGGCATATACAAGTCTTTGTCAAAAGGGAAAGGACAAAGGGCCTCCATGGAGAATTCCTTGGGTTCCTTCTCTTTCTCAATTTTATTCATTTTGACCTGCATATCGTGTAGCTAGTTCATTATGGCCGTCATCAGAGTTTCTTCCTCATGCGTGATGATATCTTTGACATTGAAGTGAGGAGGAAGTTTAGCTCCTTCCTGGGCTAATTGCAAAAAGTATGCCTCTCTATCCATTTTCAAGAAATGCCTCATCATTCTTTTGAATTCATCATCATTCTGACATCGATGGATTTCAAAGGGTGTAGGGTCTTGGTCGGCATTATTTTGAGAATGGTGTCCCTGGGATCCTCCTCCTAGAGAATCATGGTTTGTCCCTGCTTGAGACATGGTAGGATTTTTTGGGCTCCCTGGAATAGATTGAGGAGTTTGCTGATTACCTCTGTGAGTTGATAGAGGAGGTATGTAACCAGTTTTCAATCGAAAGTTACCGAGACCATCATCTTCATAGATACCTGACTTGATGAGTTGTTCAAGAGTTGGACCCAGGGTATTGGTCAAAAGTAAGTTCTGAGATGTTGCTTCTGATTTCTTGTGTGAAGAAGCTCTAGTCTCCACCATTAACTTTGAATGAAACAGAAGAAAAGGATGAAGACAACTGAAGAACAATTTGATTCAAGAAAATTGGATGGCGCAACCTTGTCAAGATTATGATAGTTTTGAAGATCTGATGAGATGTGGGTGAAGGATACTGTGCCCTAGATGTATGGGATAGATCGCCCAAAAGATAGCGGACATGAGTTCTCAACACTTAGTCTATTTTTGAAGATTGATTGATTGAAGATTGATAGTTATGACAAGGTTTTGACATGAGATAAAAAGGACTCAAATTGATTGAACAGAAGGCTAGATCAGATTCAAAAGATCACTCTTGGAAAATGGTAGAATGCTCAATAGCTACTGCTCTATTCCTGACACAATGATATTTTTGACAGATTCTGGAACTAGGCTGGAAACATTGGATATCTCGCAAATTGACAATTTCTGACAACTCTCTCAAATTTTTCCAAACAACACTCTGCAGACTCATACGACAGTGGGTAGTCTATGAAATGACAGTTGCGAAACTCGTACAATAGTTGGGTAGCAATGAAACAATAGTTGACAAAACTTGTACGATAGTTGTTAACAGATTTTTGGCTTCTTGAATTTTGCTGGTTTGAAAACTCGTACGACACTGGGTTCTCAATCATACGACATATGGGCGATACTAAAATGACATTTGAGAAAAAGTCATACGACTTTTGACTTCTTGAAATGACTTTTGAATCCAGAAAGAACTTTACGTCAATTTTTGCAAAATTTAAGGTTTTCAGTTCTGGATTGTTTGCAAATTGTGCTGTCCAGATTTTGAAGGTTATACCAGATTTGATCATTTTTAAGAGCCAAGTAGATAAACAAGCACACAGAATAGCAAGCAAGTGATTCCAAGCATGTCTAAAAACAATGAACAAGGGCAAAAGCAACCTTGCACATGAACAATCAAGTGACCAAATTGTGCTAATCCCTGAGAGTACTAATTGTGTATGTTCTAAAAAGTTTTGCAATAACACACATATACCTGAAAGTGAAAAATTGGCCTCTCTAGGGTTTTTAGTAATGGTTTGACTCTGCAACTTTTATGATTCAAAGGGGTGAACTCCAATCCCAGTGCACCAGGGTTTTGACATAGTCTGAGAACTTAATCTTCAAGAGCTGCTAGGGAGATCTAACAACCCAACAATGAACCATACCCGTGGAGATTTCTTCCACAAGGACATTTATATAGCGGCTATCACTACCATGGAAAAAATGGCTATTACCGCTTGAGGTTCCGTCAACACAATTTTCCCTGTGAAGGGATTGTCCACTACAGTTAACCCTCTCTAAAGGTGACTCACAGATTTATACCACAAGGGGACTTGGCTCCAGATTCAAGGTTTTGACACCTCTTCACTTTTAACCCAAACAAGGCAAGCAGATTAATCCGACACGCTAAGACAAAGTTTTGTTCCACCAAGGTCTGTGATATCAACTCCATGTGATCTATCAACCTCTCCAGGGAGAGAATGTATCAATCAATAAGAGAAGATGCACTAACCAATTTTGATTCACCAAAGCTCATGATATCAACCCCACGTGATCTATCAACCTCTCCGGAGAGAGAATGTGTCGATCAATAAGAGAAGACTCACTAACCAAGTTGAATGTGAAACGCACTAAGTATCCTCCCTACCTACAAGGATTCTATCATCAAGAAAGATTTCGCTAGGAATCCAATCTCTCAAGAATCTCGAATAGTGTTCATAGGGCCTAATTACTATGTGAGCACAGATATATGTTCCGAAAGTAAATCTACCAAAAGCATCCAAAAAGTAGAAAGAGGAACACTTAATGCTTAAAGAAAATATGAGATGAGTCCACAAGGTGGAACACTTAACACCTCACACAAGCTAAAAATGAGTCCACAACTTAGAAAACAAGTGAGTTCCTAAAAGCACAAAAGGGTTGCCAAGTGGAACATTTAACGCTTCTATCCTGTTGACCCCTCCCCTTTATGGTGCTGAGATTGCAACCACGGGGTGGAAATGAGGGGCCGGCGGATTAGCGAGTCCAATAACCCAAGATAGCAATCAAGATCAATCACAAGTATTCTAAGACTACTTAATGAATTCTTATGGGATTACAACCTAGTATCAAATTATGCAAGTGTGTAAAATGAAAGCATGAGAAGACGCACACAAGCTAGACACATGAGAGATTTATTTTAAGCCCAAATCAAAATGTTATTAGATGAAGGAGAATACTTGGTGATCCTCGCAACGCGCTTAGTAGATTTTACTTGATTTTTAGCAATTCTTGTGCTTTTCCCAATCAAAACCAGCAAAGAGCAATCAAAAATAGAGAATTTCAATTGTCAAAATTAGCAGTTAGCCGAAATATAAAAATCAAATCTGATACTCTACTGTGAAAAAATGAAACGACAGTTAAAAAATGGTACAGAAACTCGTACGACAGTGGATATGCTCTCAGACGACAGTCCAGAAAATCGTACGACACTGGGTATGCTACCATACAACAGTTGAGCTCCCAAACGACAGTGGGTTTGTGATGAAATGAGCCTCGATCTGATATACTATCATACGACAATGGGTCCAGTATCATACGACAATGGGTATTCTCTCATATGACATTTGTCAGAAACTAATACGACAGATGTACGGACAAAAATTAAAAATTGCAATTTTGCACAGATCCCGAGGAGAAAAAGATAGAAATTGATAGAATTGAATTGGAAACCCATTTTAGGGCCCCACGTTGGGTGCCAGAAATGTGTGTGTGAAAATTGTACCTGATCTGTAGACACAACACTCAGTAAAACATTAGAGGTTAGCAAAAATTGAAATCGTGCAAAATTGAAATCTAATCTAACCAAGCGATTTACTGCCTTATAGTAGGTGCGAGATTAATGTTCTCAGATTGTAATCAAGATCAGTGACCTAGACGACACCTAAATGAAGGATTTGAATGCAAAAGATGAATATGAAATTGAATGCAATTAATCTATATTTTTGATATTTTCTATGCAATAATAATTGTAAAAATTGATATGAAATCTATGCTAAATGAAATTGATATGCTATGAATGCTATTGAAAATTGATATGCTATGAATGCAAAAAATAAGATTGATCTCACAAAGATGTCGATTCGCAAGAGCTTTGATTCTTCAATTCCAATTCTCCAGCGTGATTGTGCAAAATATGAGATGAGATACGAAGAGCTGAAGCCTTTAATTTATAGAAATCCAGGGCTTTGGAGGTGCATGGATAAAAGCCATAAATCGCTCAAATAAACTCAGCTTGATTTTTGAGTTATCTGATCATGAAAGATAGTTAATTCTCAAAATCATGAAAAAATAGCTTTTTCACTCAAATTAGAGTTTAGATCAGCTTTTTGAACTCCAAAAGGATGTTGAGTTCCAAAAAGTTAATAACTTGCATTGATTTTCTGATTTGGAGTTTAACTGTTTCTTTTGAATATGATAATAATTAAGAATTAAATAAATAAATAAAGTGATTTATCCTCAACTCAACTGATTTTTGAAAACAAATAATTAATTTATGGGTTGATTAACTATTTATTCAAACTTTTATTAAAAACTATATTATTAAATAATGACAACATGCTTTAATTAATTAAATAAGAATTTAATCAATTAAAGATAGGAATTTTGATTTATTGTCAAACTTAAATAATACAATTAATAATGGATAGAATTAAATTTAATTAAACAATTAAGTGGCAAATATTAAATCTAAATAATTAAATATAAAAATATTCAATTAATCAAACTTAGGATAAATGTGATTTATTGCCAAATAATTATAAAATTAAGGATAATTATGATGATTAGGAATATTGCTAGGAATATTCCCTGATGCAGAACGTAAGATAATCAATTATGATTCGATGATGTTTAGATGTGCCTTAGGTTAGGACTTTGATGTCAATTTGGTCCGATTTGTCGATGTAGGAGGGTAATGAACTTATAGCCCATTTTTGGGGTATTACAGGAATAAAGTCGAGAATGAATCTAGAATGAAGATTAAATGTTTGAGGTCTGATAGAGGTGAAGAATTTACTTCTAAGGAATTTAATACTTTTTGTGAAGTGAATGGTATTATGAGACATTTTTCAGCCCCTAGAACACCTAAATAGAATGGTATTGTAGAAAGAAGGAACATATCAATAACTGAGGCAGAAAGAGCTATGTTATTTGAGAATGATTTGGCAAAAACATTCTAGAGAGAAGTAGTGAATACAACAATATATACAATGAACAGAGTACAAATCAGAGCAAACACAGACAAGACACCTTATGAATTATGGTTTGGACATGTACCATCAGTTAAGTATTTCAAAAAATTTGGAAGAAAAGGTTATATTAAGAGAGATGATGACATTGGGAAGTTTGATCCTAGAAGTGATGAAGGTATATTTCTTGGTTATTCATTTAAAAGAAAGGATTATAGATGTTTCAATAAAATAACTAAGACTATTATTGAGAGCACAAATGTAAAAGTTGATGAGAATTTCAAAATTCAGGAAAGAATACTTGATTATGAATCAGATGAAGAAGTTCATCCTAAAAGTGATCAAGAAAATGTTGAATTGTTTTATGAAACTGACAGTGATTTGTAGAATGACATTGAGTAAATAAGAGAAGAACTGAGATCAGAACATAGAGTTGAAGCAAGAAATGAAACAGTGACACCTAATAAGAATTTGATGAGGAATCATCCTACTAATTAGATTATTGGGAGCATAGAAAGAGGAGTCATGAAAAGAAATAAGGTACAAGAATAACTATTTTTAATTTCTCAAATTGAACCTGAAAGTACTGAGGAAGCCTGTAAATATGATAATTGGATTCAAGCAATGAAGGAAGAACTAGATCAGATTGAGAAGAACAAGACTTGGGAATTAGTCCCTAGACCTAAAGATAAAAATGTTATAGGAACTAAATGGGTTTTCAGAAATAAGATGAATGAACAAGGTGAAGTTGTAAGGAACAAAGAAAGACTAGTATGTAAAGGATACTCACAGCAAGAAGGAATTTATTATGAAGAAAATTTTTCACCTGTTGCAAGAATTGAAGTGGTAAGAATGTTTTTGGCTTATGCAGCTTATAAGAAATTCAAAGTGTATCAGATGGATGCAAAATTAGCATTTCTAAATGGAGAATTGGAAGAAGAAGTCTACATTGAGCATCCTAAAGGTTTTCCTTTAACTCAAGAAGGAGACATGGTATGTAAACGGAACAAAGCTCTATATGGATTAAAGAAAGCACCTAGAACTTAGTATGCAAGATTGGATAAATATTTGATAAAATTAGGATTTACTAAAGGCACTGTAGACAATAATTTATATCTGAAAGAGATTGAGAATGGTTTATTGATTGTAGTTATATTTGTTGATGATATTATCTTTGGAGGAGAAGTTGAAGCTAGTGATAAATTTACTGATGAAATGAAGACAAAATTTGAGATGAGCATGATTGGTGAAATGAAATATTTTTTAGGATTACAAATAGCACAAAACATTGATGGTATTTTCTTATCTCAAATAAAATATGTGAAAGACTTGTTGAATAGATTTGGAATGGAAAATTGTAAACCTATTGGTACACCTATGGTAACCAGCCATAAGTTATCTAGCACAGATGAAACTCCTATAGTTGAGAAAAAGAAATATAGATCCATGATTGGAGGATTGTAGTACTTAACTCATACAAGACCTAATATATCACATGTAATTGGAATTGCTGCAATATTTCAAGCTAATCCTAAAGAGTCACATTATGCAGCAATAAAAAGAGTATTATGATATCTAAAAGGCACAATTGACTATGGGTTATGGTATGATAAATCAGATGACTTTACATTATGTGAATATACAGATGTAGATTAGGGAGGTAGTGTTGATGACAAAAAGAGTACAAGTGGCAGAGCATTTTTTCTTGGAGGAAGATTGGTTTCTTGGCTAAACAAGAAAAAAAAATTGTATTTCACATAGCACAACATAAGCAAAACATGTAGGAACAACAAATAATTGTAATCAAATAATATGGATGAAACAAATGTTGAAGGATATTGGAATTAAGTTCAATGAGCCTGTTATCATACACTATGATAACACCAGTATAGTAAGTATGTCTAAGAACCTTGTGTTGCATTCTAAAACAAAGCATATAGAAATCAAGTATCATGTTGTAAGACAAAAAGTTACAGAAAAGGAAGTCATACTTGAGTATATCAGTACAAAAGAACATATTGCAGATACATTTATAGAGCCATTACCTAAAGATACATTTGAGTATTTGAGAGGTATTCTTGGGGTTATGCCCTAGCCTACTCTTGAGTAGTGATGCAGAGAGTTGCATCAGTCTAGTGGTATAAGAGCACTATTTTTAAGGATTGTATGTTGATACTTCCTCTATGGGGGAGTATGTGTGTTTTTGAGCTAAGTCATCAAGGACTCTTGTAAAATTATTTTCTAAATAGTGTCTTTTAACATTCAAGCTTGTATTAGATTGACATATTGATGCTTACTTTGTCATTGATGTTAATGGGGGAGAAGGATACATGAAAAACATTTGTTAATATACATGAAAAATATATGTTGAGTGATTTGATTGATGAAGAGGATTTGAAAATGTAAAGCACTGAGGAGAAGGATACATCCGATGATTGAAGATTTGATTAGTGAAGAGGACTTGAAAATTTAATACAGAACAACACTATTGCAGTTGGTATTCATAGAACTTGGATATTTTTTCATCTATGTTGCCATCAATGCTAATGGGGGATATTTTTAGGAATGAATGTTTAATATGTCCTATGGGGAAGTATTTGAGTAGTTATGTAGTAGTTGTATGTTGCATTCATGACTTTGTTTGTCATTGATGTCAACACCTTGATATACTGGAGATCAGCAGAGAAGTAGAAAATGTTTGTATTAGCGCACGTGGAGAATTGTAGATCAAGCTATGCGGAGTTTAGGACTTTTTCTATATTGTTTCCTGAGAATATGGTTAACAATGCATACAAAAATTCTAGTATTCATGACAGTTATGTGTAATTTAGTGGAAACTATATTCTGGAGGCATTCCTGAGAAATGGTTTGTGATAGCTGGATTATATCTCCTAATCGGGATAGAATCTAGACATACAAAGTTGAAAAGAGGTTGATGACATTTCGAAGGTAACTTGGATGAGACAACATAGTCAGAGGTTGCATGTGTGAATAATTATTTAGTATGGAAGCTGAAAGTTTTATGTGGTTATGAAATATTATGTAACGTGTAACAATTTGTATTTTGTATTTGGTTAAGACTTGTTGGCCAACTCTATTGTTTATTACTTGAGTGAGGTATAAAGGAAGGATTATTTTCCTTGATTGTAATAGAGAAATGAAATGAAATTGTAAGAGGATAGATGAATTGAGAAGATCTAGTACTGAGATCTGGAAAAGCAGTTGGTGCAGTTTTGGCATAGACAGAGGAGTGAAGATAAGTTTTTCTTTTGGTATTATTCTATTTGAATAGTATAGAGATTAGTTGGATAGTGAGTTTAGTGATCTTTCCCTTGAAGTTGTTTGGACAGTGGGTCCTTCTGCCTTTTATAACTCCTAACTAGGTTGGAATCTTTTAACAGGGATTCAAAGTCTCCTAGTAGGGACTGATATGTATTGAATGTATTTCATAAGGCTCCTAACATATTCTATCCTATCATAAGGAATTTTCATATTAGTACATCTTTTGTGGGTATCATCCCCACCGGGGTTTACTCTTTGATCAAGAGGTTCCCTAGTTAACATATCTTGTGTCATTGTGTATGTTCATCTTTCTATGGTTATTGTTTACATTGGTTATATGGTTGAAATATGATAATGGTATTATAAGTTGTTTTTATCTGATAACTAATACACCCCCCCTCTTAGTTATCTTGGTGGACTTTACTTTCTAACATAGTATTCACTAGTCATCTTAGAATCTTGGAAGAATTAGGATGCAACAAGATTAGGATGGCTAGGAAAAGAGAGACACTAGAAGACAAAAATAGTTACAATGATTACATAAAATGGAGAACAAACTAGAGAATTATCTTCTCAATCATTTCAAATATTCAACAAGTGGCACCTTTGTCTGCATGTGTTCAAGGTAGCTTCAAAAGTGGTTTCATGGATAATGACCACCAAGCGACTAACATGCATTATCCTTTTTGTGATAGTTATCCTCCTTGTGCTCAATGATAAGGTGCCAGGTGTTGCTTAGTCCTCCTCCATGGCCTCTAGCTCTACTATAGTTGGCTTTTTCTTATTAGGCCTTTTACTTTTATCCCATGATGTAACTTCTTCTTCAGTTGGTCATGTGTATTCCTTTAAGCTCTAAAGCTGCTTCACCTATATGTCCCACTTGGAGTCTATTACGGCATTGGTATTAGTGACAAACCTTGTGCAATCAGTCTCTACTTTGAACATGTCATCCAGGACATGATTAAACCTTTCCATATCCAAAGTACCATCATTATTCAAGAAGGATTCATGTCCTATCAACAAAGCATTTATGTCACTTCTCCACTCCTCAACACTCTTGATGTCACCATCTTTCTTGTGTAGTGGAGGCATATACTTACTAAAATTAGGACCGAACATATCCATTTTTTACCTGATTTGGTTTGCTTTTCCTTTAAAAAAGGATAAAGTAGTACTGATTAGCTCTATCTTTTCTCCAACTTCCCCAAATAACTCAAGGATATCATTCTTGTGAGGATGCAACATCTCTAATTTCTCAAAAAGTGAACCCTTGCCATGTTGAATAATGGCTCTAAAGTAGCCATTGCATCCTTGACATTTTCATTGGTTTTTTGCAACATCTTAAATGAATTATGGATTAAATCCATCTTTCCCTTTATTTCTTGGTATCTATGTTGCATGATATTTGACAAGGCACTAAGGGCCACCTCTTTCTTATCCTTATCAGATTTCTCAACTACCACATCAGGATCCTCTACCATTGGAGGTACAAGAGCTTCAATTTCAAGGACTCAAGGGGGGGAAGCCTTAGAGGCTTCTTCTAGTTTGACCTTAAGGTCCTCAATTTCTTCCTCCATAACATTTATCTTCATTAAAATCTTCTCTCTATCCTTTCCTAAGAAAATTTCCTCATAAAATAGTCTCCCATATCTGTTGGACAGCTGTGCAATTTTGGCCTTATTTAAATAAGAAAAGTGTGTAACAGCTTTGGAGACTTTAAGGTCACTTGTATTTTGCATAGTCCATATTATTTTTGTCTCTATCCATCTTCTTTGCAATAGTGAGAAGAGAAGGATTTTGTGTCCTTGGGGCTAGAGACCACATAGCTAATGTTTGGGACCTTGGATCATATCCATATCCCCTTATCATTTCTCCAATCTGTCTCATGAGACAATCGGGTCTCTTGCTACCTCTTGATCTGATCTATGATAAAATCTAAAGCCAGATCCCATCCTAGGACAAGTAACATCCCACTTGATTTCACTAGTTTCCTAGCCTCATCCACAATTATGCTCTCTGAGTTGGGATCATATGTGGCTAGGGCTTGCAAGGCCTCATTGTTAGGATCGGTCCCATCTATTAGTTGGACTTGACTGCTTAATTCCTATTACTTTTTCTAGATGAGGAATTTTTTTAATTGGTCACTCTTTATGAACTCATCATCTTGTAGCAACTCCTCCTAGTAAAGCTCCCTCTCATCTTTACACATCTAGAAGCGAAATTCCACTTCCTCTTGAGTCTCCTTTTTCTTTCCTCCCCTTATGTTCTTTCTTAATTGGTGATGGTAAGGCCTATCACCAGGAATAAGGGCAGCCACTCTATAAATTCTTTTCTCTGAACCCTTCCTCTTGGATGGCTCTCCTTTCTCAATTTTTTTCCTTTTTTTGAGGAGGCTCACTTTTATCCCCTATCGCTAGAGCATCTTGTCCCTATTCATGAACATGAGGCTCATTGTCTTGAGGAGGACTATCTTCCTCATATGACCCATCACTTCCTTCCTCATACTTAGAAGATGAGTACTCCCTCTTGACCTCAAGCTTTTCATCAAGTTGTACCTCTAGTTGGTCATATAGGGTGTCATAAATCCCTATCATCCTATTTATTTTTGTGATATATAGGAGGCCAAAGAAAAATCCTCAAGAGGCAATTCCAACCTTCTTTAATTGAGCCTCTAAGTCCAAAAGGTCATAGAAATTATCAAGCCTTTTTCCAACCTCCTCTTCATCCAACAAGTTTCTGACAACATCTTCATCATCCAACCCCTCATTGTCATGGATATTATTGATATTGGGGATCGGTAGCTTCTTGGCACTCTTGATGAAGTCCTCGGGTTCAACATACCTAAAATTTGTTGTGTTCATTTTGAACTGACCCAACCACATGCTGAGTCCAAGCAAAGCCCTCTTTCCAACTATGAAATTTATCACCTTAAACTGTCAAGGGGTAAAGGTACCTTTTCTATGTGGAGTCAGGTGCTCCTTATTAGTCCATATCAATTGCCAAATGAATTCCATTAAGGAAACCCTTGGTGACACAAACCTTGGGAGTATATGTGGGGGATGGGGGAAACCATAGACTCTAATCAAAGTAAAGGTATTTCCTAGGTATAAATCACCCCAATTATGGTCACTAGGCCACTTATCAACATATTCACAAGGTCTTAGCAGCCTAAGCACCTTGATGGGAAGCCTAACAATATGAATTCTAGGAGTGCTTCCATGCTTTGGAACTCATCGACATGAGTGACACTTAATTGATCCCAGTCTATGAGTTCAGGGTGGATGAGGGGAAGTTATATGAGGTTAATGGCAATTTGCTAGAGGATAGAAGTGCCCAAGAGGGTATCATCGTCGAAGATGTCATCGTATGATTTCTTTTCTTTCTCTTCAAGGATGTCTTCAATCTCTACAAGGTCATCCTAGCTATTCAAGAAGGGAATGTTAGTCATGTTAGTGCCCCTAGTTGCGGTATCGAGCTCTTGTATACACAGGCGAGGGGTATTAAATCCAAGACCTTGATGTTGTGGGTTCTTTCATGCTGTGATAGGGTCTTTCCTTCCACTTTCTTGTGGTCCTAGACCACCACCTTGATATTTCCATTGTTCAGTGGCATACTTATGCGATTGGGGATACTTGTCTTTGAAGTATCTAAGAAGTTGAGTGTCAGGTGGTGGGGGATCTCTGTACAACCACCTATTGATGTCAAGATCCATCTCTTGACTATTTATGTTTCCATGGGATTCAAAAGTCATAGGCCCCATTAGCTTGATTTCATGATTATCTTCAGTATGCTTGCTTTGGTGACTCAGGTGCCCTTGTGTATGTGGATCAAGTGGGAGGGCCCCTACTGCAAATGCATCATTTAGGGTGTATTCACTACAGCCATGGTTATTGATCTTGACAGAAGAGAGAGTGGAAGAAAGAATAGTCTATGGATCGCTATGGGATCGGGATGAGCTAGCAACAGAAGTGCCAATATCGGTTCCAGGACAATGAGTGGAATCAGGGAATGATGATTCTATCACACAGTAGTATGCGAAGGGTTGGGGGTCAGCATGGGTGGTAACCTCAATGCCTTGATGCATAAATTTGATGCACTAATGGTAAGTAGATGGTACAACCTTGATGGAATGGATCCATGGTCGTCTAAGGAGGATGTTGAATGGTAGGTCAAGATCAACAACATGGCAAATGGTATCTTGCATTGCTGGGCCCAGCTAGATAGGCAAAAGAATGGTACCTTTAGAGGTACACTCCAAGTTGTCATATGCCTTGATGGTGATTACTTCATGTGAAATATCAACTTCTATGAACCCAATCTACTGAATGAATTTCAGAGTGCACAAGTTTAGGGCTGAGCCATTATCTATCATGACTCACTTGATGGAAAAATCTCTAATCACAATGGCAATGTGGAGAGGGATATTGTGGTCAGGTGCAATGACTGGCATGTCAAATGGTTTGAAGGAAAGGGAACATGGTGCAGATAGATGTCCCACAAGGTTTTCAAACTGGATGGTGTTTATATATGTGGGGACTTGTGCTTCATGGAGGGCTCGATCAAGGATTTCTTGATGGAGGGGCGAAGTGCGGAGAAGGTCAAGGATGGAGATTTGGGTTGGTGTGTTCCCAAGATGTTCTATGAGGTTGTATTGTGCATTTTGTTCTGGTCTTGGATGGGCACCAATGACAGTTGTCTAGCCTCTATCGGTGGCAATGGCACATTGACTATCTGCTCCTTTGATGTGGATGACATTGACTATGGGCTTGACTTGGGTTATACATCCAACAAACTTGTCATAATTGATATAAGCAGTGGTGTAGTCTTTGTGGCCAGTGTGATCTCCTTGTTTTCCTTTGCCTTGGTTCTGGGGAGGAGGATTGGTATTAGCTTGATTCTTTCCAGTGTTGTGTTGTGGGAACACATTCTGATAGATTTGCAAATTGGCATTAGGCGAGGCTTGAGCAAGTGTGTCTACTTGGATCTCCTTTTGGTCAATGAGATCTTGGATTTAATTCTTGAGTTTCATACACCTTAAGGTAGTGTGTCCTTTGACATGATGATAATCATAGTACTCATGATCTTTATACCAGTTGGGCTTAGGAGTGGCATCATCAAACTATTGGATTGGTGGGTACGTAATCCAGTTGGCCTTGGACATTTGGTGAAAGATAACATCTAGAGGTTCACCAAGTGGTGTGAAGATCCTCTTTTGATAATTATGGGCTCTAGGTCTGTTCTGATTGGGAGTAGTATTAATGGCATTAACCTAATTGGTTGGATTTCCTTGATGTGCTTGTTGCTGATAGTTCTGTTGATTATTTTGAGGCTAATATTGTTGCATGGGTTGCTAATGGACCTAAGGAGATTGTTGATAGATGGGTGTGTGTTGTTGTTGGTATGCAGGAGTTGGTGTAGGACCATCCACGACAATTTGGACATGCTTGGTGTCAGTGGTTCCATCAGTAACATTGTTTTTGTTACAATTCCAATAACAAGGTTTGTCATTATTAGATTTACTTTGGGAATCATTCTTGAAATGTCATATTGTGCCTTCTTCTAGGAGACCTCTTTCAATATCTATCCCTTTGCTTTTGATATCTTGATATGTTTGGATACAGTTCATCCTCATGAAGTGGGCTAGTTTGGGATGCAGATTATTGATGAAGATTTTGGTTAGATGCTTCTCAGGCAGTTGGTATGATAACCTTGTAGTGAGGTTATGCCATCACTGCAAGTAGTCTGCTAGGCTTTCTCCTTCTTTCTATTTTGAGTTGCAGAGGTCTAATAGGGTCAACTCATTCTCAATATTGTGGGCATATTGGGAAATGAACTTCTCAGAGAGCTCAACAAAAGTTGTGATGGTCCCACATGGTATCTTGTAAAACCACTCAACAACAGTTCCTCCCAAGCTTTTGGGGAATAGGAGCAAAAGATAATTGTCATTGTAAGCCACTTCTTGGCATGCCATATAGAACTCTTTGATGTGATTCACTGGGTCTCCTTTTCCTCGATATTCATAGAACTTGGGTGTCTTAAAGTTCTTAGGGAAAGGAACAGTTGTGATTGATTGGTCAAATGGGTAGGGACACACCTCTTCAAACTTGAAGGTTTTATTCTTTGTTCCAGTTTGGAGCTCCTTAAGAGCATTCTTCATTGCTTCCCACTTAGTAATGATTGACGTTGGAGTGGGTACTCCCATTTGAAAAGGATCTAGTGGTGTTGGTGAATAAGGATGATTTTGGGGTGGATATTGTGGAGTGGGATATGGAGATTGTCCAGCAAGATAGGCAGATTGGAATGGATTTTGGAGTGATGATTACTGGGGAGGATATTGCTGATGTGGTATGGGGGTATATTATGGTGGAGGATATGGAACTACTTGTTGGTGTTGAGTGATGATGGGATGTTGTTGTTGTACTAGATAGGATGAAGCTTGTTGCTGCTAGGGAATGATAGGGATTTGTTGTTGTGATTGGAAGTATTATTGTTGCGGAGGAGGCTGGTGGAATTATGCAGCTTTCTAATAAGATGGCCCTTGTTGTACTTGGTTTTGCGCTTGGTTGATGTAGGATGGATGTATTCTGGCATTTCTTGAAGCTTGAACTGGTGTAGGGAAGCCAAAAGTAGGAGGTGGTTGGGCAAGGTAGCTTACGAGATGGAATGAACTCTACGATTGAGGTGGTGGAACCTGTTGAGAAGCATTGCGTGGTGTGAATAGATGGTTTGCAAATGGGGAAAAGGATGAAGCTGGTGGAGGTTGAGATGGTTGTCATTATGCTACTTCGGAGAAGGTGGCTTGTTGGTTTGCTGGCATGGATGCAAAGAAGTGGGTTGGTATTTTGAAAGCTATAATCTCTTCTTTAGTGAGGCCCCATCGAGAACCAGTGCGTGATAGGAACTGTGGTGTAGAGGATGCTAGAAAGGTAGATGTGATGGGAGTTTGGGACATGAATGGTGGATTTGAAAAACCCATAGAAGGCATACCTGTGGTGAATACATTTTTTTGGGCTTGTGCCTAGGTAGATGTTTGTTGGGGGGAATGAAGATACTTGTGTTTCCCATGAAAAGGGTGATGTTGATGTGGAAGTTTGCTAGGAAAAAGAGGAGAATGATTGCATTGCCCCCGAAAATGATGTCATGGGTGTAGAAGCTTGTCAACTGAAAGGGAAGGATGATTGCATCCCCCCCAAAAAGAATGGTGTGGATGCAGAGGCTTGCTAGAAAGATGAGGGAAACAACTGCATTGCCCTTGGAAACAAAGATGTTGCTCGGCCCATGGAAGGTGGTGAAACTGTGTGTGTAAAGGTTTGTGTGGGAGGTGGTGCTTGGTTTTTCAAAAAGCTTTGGGTAGGGATGATGGATTGAGCTACTATGGAAGATGATAGTGCACCTATGAGAGGAAATGGAGTGGATTGTGTTGCTTATGTTGTAGGACCTATGAAACTGCTTTTAAAAAGAGGAGGGATGGGCGAAGCTACTTGTGATATGTGGAGAAGTGGATCAGGGATCTGTTGGATGATGGGGGTGTATACTTTTGCTGGATTTCAGATGTTGTGGATGGGAATGTGAAGTTGGAGATATGGTGGAATGGGAGTACCCTCTTGTGTGAAATTAGCCCACATGTTTCTTTGATTCTGAGCAGTGAGTGCACTAACCACTTGTGCATTCCCCGAATGATTCATGAATGTTTCTATCTGTAAAGGATAAAATGTGGATGGGGTCCTAGGGCAATGGCTTGCACATAAAAGAGACCCCAAAACTAATATTTTACACTTACATGAAATTGTATTGATATAGAAAGTAAATTTAGATGACTAATATTGAAATTAAGAAATAAAGCTACTTACCTCAGAAAAAGAATCGGCTGAAAACCCTATCAAACAATCTCAAAAACTATGTATTTTTTGAGGAATTTGAACCAAAACTGCGAGATCTACAAAACCTAGAAATCTTTTTCTGAGATTTGAATAGCGTCAAAATCAAGGTTGTACCTGACTAGGTTAAGTTCAAGGTTGTACCTGACCAGGTCAGGTTTGAGGTTGTACCTGACTAGGTCAAGATCTACATTTTTATTCTGAAGTTCGATTCAAATTCTATTTGCAGATCCTGAAAGTTCACCGAAAAGGGTATTTAAATCCACTCTCAGATCCAAAATTTTGCACCTGTACTTTCAAGAAAAATGGTTTTGTTTGTTGGGGGGAAGGGGTTTGCTTCAGTCAAACCCCAATTTAGGAATTAACCTTGAAATTGAATTGAAATTGCTGGAATAAACAAAGTAAATGGAACAATTCACCTTGCTTTATTTAAAACCTTTATGAAGGATTCGAATCCTTGAATCCACAAGAATGGATGAATGTAGAATCAAATGTAGGATGTCTCCAATCAATTGTCTTTAGATCTTCAACACCAATCTTGAATGGATCTTGAAATAGGAAGAGGCTTGAATGTTTGAATGCTTGCACTTGAGAGCTTGAGATATGGATTGCAAAGCTTGATGACTTGATTACTTGGAAACTTGATTGAGAGATGGAGAAAATAAGAGAGGAAGGCTCCCTTTTATAGTGATCTAGGGCACAAGAATGGCCTCATAGAAAACAATAATTAAGGGCACATGGCACAAAACTCTAGAGCAGTGCACATGGAGAGGAAATTAAATTAAAGTCTTGACACAAAACTCTAGGAGGGGACCACCCTTAATATAGAAATAAAATAATTATTTAAGAGCCTTGTTACAAAATTTAAGGTAAGGCCAACCCCAAAGTTAATTTGAGTATTAGGCACAAAACTTGAGAAAGGCTAATCTCTAATAATAAATTAGGAATCCTATACAAATATCAAGAAAGGTCCACCTCAAATATTAACTTGAGAATTCAACACTTAATCTGAGAAATAGTGGCCCCGAAGAGGGAAAGTGCAAGATTTTGATGAAATCCCAAAACCAAAAGCAAACCCTGAAGATCCTAGAACCTAGGGTCAAGGTCGAGCTCAAACCTAACTAGGTCAGGGTCGAGGTTGATCCTAACCTAGTCAGGATCAAGGTTTACTTTGACCCCATAAGGTCGACTTTGACCTTAGGGTCAAAAACCTCAGGTTCATGGTCCAGAATGCTAGGAAGAAGTGGAAAATGTGGTAGAACAAGGGGAAAAGCTAGATCCAAGTCGAATATCCATTTAAGGCATTCGACATGACCCCAAACCACTTACTCAGAGGGCTAAATGCTCTTACCATGGAAGTGCTTCCATTTTAAGATGATACATTAAGCCCCCACTTTAGCAAGAGTATGGACTTGATGCAAACTCTTGGTAAAGGAGATCATAAAGAAAAAGATAATCTTATTGAAATCAAAGGGGAAAAGGAATCCTCAAGCCCCTAGGGACTTGAGTCTTTGTCAACTCCAAGATTGCAATAAGAGAGACATCACTAGAAAAAGATAGAAGGGGAAGAGAGGAGTGGCTAACTCGCCCAGTAAGATGTGTATATCTCACTGTGAACCACAGAAGGATAGGATGGCCCACCAAGAAAACACTTGATAGTCACCCCATAATGTTGTGCACCTTTTGGTGGCTTTGTGCATGTATGTAATGTGTCTTCTGATGGCTATTTGAATACCCATAGATCCACCTTCTTGTATCACTATGAATATGAAATGTGTGTCTCCTTAGGATTTAGCAACTTATGTGTGTTACCTTCAAAAGATTTAGCATATAGATGCGTGTCTTTTCAGGATTTAGCAACTTATGTGTGTTACCTTCCAAGATTCAGCATATTGAAAATTTTGAAAAATGTGTGTCTCCTCAGGATTTAGCAACTTATGTGTGTTACCTTCAGAAGATTTAGCATATTTGAAATTGGAAATGTGTGTCCCTTCAGGGTTTAGAAACTTATGTGCATTACCTTCTGAGATGTAGCATGCTGCAAAACAAAAGGTTAGAACAAAAATACATAATATAGAGTAAGGGAGGCCATGTATATGCCCCCCTCCTTAATATGGAAAAAACATACTATTTTGACATGTTAAGGAAAGAAAAGAACAAGGATAAAGCCCTCTTCAACATCAAGACAATATCCATAGACAACACCCAGTCCAAGCCAAGAAGGTCACAGCTCCTATGAGGCCATGGAAGGGACGAATACAAAGATATATCATGCAAGAAGTGAAAAAGTAACCCTTATGAGGGATAGCACACTGTTCAGCTTCCAAGGTGAGAGATTTATCCACCATGGAAACCCAATGTCAAACAATGAAATAGGTTGTGATCAGGGACAAAGATCCTTAATGCAAACCAAAATGTTCATGTATGATTGGATATCACATAATAGATAGCTACTGCTTAACCAAGGAAAAAGGTGAATCCCGAAAAGACAAAAAAGAAGGAGATAACATCCTTGCCCCCCAAGTGTAGGAACAAGGATGGAAGGGGACCTATTATATTGCTCGCAACACTATACAAGACAACTAGCCCCCAAGGATTAGGCTACCATTGTTTACATAATGTGGAGCTCCATAATAGGAACATGAATGTTATTTAGAGAAAACAAGATTGAAATACAACTCATTGCCACCTGATATATAAATAACATTACTATCAATGAGCTTCCTAATCTCATAATATAAAGCTTGACATTCATTAGTAGAGTGATCATGAATCTATGATATGAACAAAAAGGAAGAGTCTTCAAATGTGGACTACGTTTCTTTTTGCGTTTAGGTCTAGTAATCATCTTAGCACGAAGGAGTTTAGGCAAAAGAACTTCTTGATCAAATTCCTTCACAGGTTCATCATGTTTTGAAGTGTTATTTGAGATGTTGTTAACATTAATTTGTTGTCAAGGATTAAATCCTAATCCATAAGAATGCCCATGCCCCCCAATATGTAAGGGAATTTGAATTCCCTATTTATGCTTACCACATCCTTGACCATTAAATCCTTGTTTAACTAGAAATTGATAACCAAGACCATAACGAGAAGCCATATCAGAAGAAGTCAATGGAACTTCAGTAGTCACTATATCATCATTAGTAGGTTTGACAAGTTCATTGTGGGTGGAAGCAGTGACAAATTTATTACAAAGGGGTTTAGATGTAAAAACTCATTGTTCAAACTCTCTTTGTTTCTTCATAAAATCAAGATCATTAACCTTATACTCTCCAATAAAGGTAGGAGTAAAATCCAAGGTTCCCCAATCATCACCAGGGATAGCATTAGAGGAGGAAGGATTACTATTAGGAATAGGAGTAGTTTGATTTTGAATATTAAGACAAGGATTAGGTGCATCATCTACATGAAGAGTATACATCCCGTTGTTATGTATAAACTTGACTTTACGATGAAGGGTGGAAGGAATGACATGCATCTCATGCAACCAAGGTCTACCCAAAAGAAGGTTATAATTGAGAGGTCCAGGCATAACATGAATAGGTGTATTCAGGATGACCAGTCCTACTTTGATAGGTAAGGTAATGATGCCTAAAGTGTTCTTAGCAATGTTATCAAAGCCACATATAGGAAAATTGTCAAGTTGAATAGTTGAAAGATCGGTGTTAATCACTTTTAGCATGTCCACTCTACAAACATTAAGCCCAGATCCATTATCAATCAAGGTCCTACGAATGATACTTTTATTGATAGTTACAACAACCATAAGAGCATCATACTAATTTTGAACTTCTTTAGAGGGTAAATCCTTTTGAGTAAAAACAATGTCAGGATGACCCAGGGTAGCATGCATGCATTGTAAGAAGTTATTGATGTTCTCTTGATTAGGAGGTGGAGTAGAAAGAGTTTCTAGAGCTTTTTGCAAAGCTTCATAGTAGGTAGGTGAAGTTTGAATAAGCTCCCATAAAGAAATCTTGGTAGGAGTATTTTGCAATTGAGTTATCAAATCATACTCCTTGCTAGGAAGACGGGGTGGAGGAGGAAGAATAGGTTGAGAAGGTGGCAAAGAAGTAGCAACCACCAGATTAGGTTGAGGGTTATTCCTTGTATGGTATGTGTGAGCTATCGAATCTTGATCATTGAAAGACTCCAAAGGTTTACCTTTGATAGTAATGTGAGGACAACCTTTGACAATCAACAAGGGTTTAGGATAAACCATATTAGTCATCTCAACACTAAAAATAGATTCATATAAAGGAAACAAAGAGGACATACTAGGAGGAGATGAGGTAAGATCTTGATTCTCCATAGGATCATCACTAAAAGGGAGAGCATTAAGGGAATTCATATCATTCTCCACTAATGCCTCATCACTAGAAGGAATAGAAAATGGAGGTAAAGCATCTATAATATCATCTTCTTTCGCTAAAATGTCTGCATAAGGGGAGTGTGTTTTAGGAAAAGAGTTATCATCATGTATGAATATGCCATCCATTAATAAATCACCCTCTTGTATCAAATATTCTTCATGAGGAGGGGATAAATCAATGTCTTTATCCAAGGGTTCATCCCAAAAGGTAGAGTCATTTACAATGGCTTCATGAGGAAGAGAGTAATCAATATCCAAATCTAAAGGTTCATCCCAAATAGGAGGATTATCATCCCTATCCATAAGGCATTTGAAAAAGACTTGAAACAACTTATGCATCATGATAATGAATAGATCTAGATATATCCAAATGCATTCAAATGAGATCTATAAGCATGAAAAGGAAATCAAACACCATAAACACAATAGGGCATCTAATTCCACTAAGCAATGTAAATGTTTTTGTATTTTTGAAGAAATTTTGCAATTTTTTTTGGATTTTTGAAATGTAAATGCAAGAGCATAAAAGAAATCTAATCTTAAGGCAAGAAAACAAATGATCTAACACTAAAAAGAAAGAGAGTAAGTATGTCGGGTTCACAAAAATGTAAAGGATAAAATGTGGATGGGGTCCTAGGGCAATGGCTTGCACATAAAAGAGACCCCAAAACCAATATTTTACACTTACATTAAATTGTATTGATATAGAAAGTAAATGTAGGTGACTAATATTGAAATTAAGAAATAAAGGTACTTACCTCCGAAAAAGAATCAGCTAAAAACCCTATCAAACGATCTCAAAAACTATTGATTTTCATGATATTGAAACTGAAACTATGAGATCTACAAAACCCAAAAATCTTTTTCTGAGATTTGAATAGGGTCAAAATTGAGGTTGGGTCAAAATCAAGGTTTTTCCTGACTAGGTCAGGTTTGAGGTTGTACCTGACTAGGTCAGGATCTACATTTTTATTCCGAAGTCCGATTCAAATTCTATTCACAAATCCCAGAAGTTTTCTGAAAAGGGTATCCAAATCTGCTCTAAGATCCAAAATTTCTCACCTGTACCTACAAGAAAAATGGTTTTGTTTGTTGGGGGAAGGGGTTTGCCTCAGTCAAACCCCAATTTAGGAATTAACCTTGAAATTGAATTGAAATTGCTGGAATAAACAAAGTAAATGGAACAATTCACCTTGCTTGAGTTGAAACCTTTGTGGAGGATTCAAATTCTTGAATCCATAAGAATGGATGAATATAGAATCAAATGTAGGATGTCTCCAATCAATTGTCTTTAGATCTTCAACACCAATCTTGAATGGATCTTGAAATAGGAAGAGGCTTGAATGCTTGAAGGCTTGACGGCTTGAATGCTTGCACTTGAGAGCTTGAGAGATGGATTGCAAATCTTGATGACTTGATTGCTTGGAAACTTGATTGAGAGATGGAGAAAATGAGAGAGGAAGGCTCCCTTTTATAGTGATCTAGGGCATAAGAGGGGCCTCATAGAAAAAAATAATTAAGGGCCCATGGCACAAAACTCTAGAGAGGTGCACATGGAGAGGAAATTAAATTAAAGTCTTGACACAAAACTCTAGGAGGGGACCACCCTTAATATAGAAATAAAATAATTATTTAAGAGCCTTGTTACAAAATTTGAGGTAAGGCCAACCCTAAAGTTAATTTGAGTATTAGGCACAAAACTCGAGAAAGGCTAATCTCAAATAATAAATTAGGAATCCTATACAAATATTGAGAAAGGTCCACCCCAAATATTAATTTGATAATTTGACACTTAATCTGAGAAATAGTGGCCCCGAAGAGGGAAAGTGCAAGATTTTGATGAAATCTCGAAACCGGAAGCAAACCATGAAGATCCTGGAACCTAGGGTCAAGGTCAAGCTCAAACCTGACTAGGTTAGGGTCAAGGTCGATCCTAACCTAGTCAAGATTGAGGTCAACTTTGACCCCATAAGGTCGACTTTGACCTTAGGGTCAAAAACCTCAAGTTCATGGTCTAAAATGCTAGGAAAATGCTAGGAAGAAGTGGAAAATGGGGCAGAATAAGGGGAAAAGCCATATCCAAGTCGAATATCCATGCAAGGTATTTGACATGACCCCAAACCACTTACTCAGAGGGCTAAATGCTCTTACCATGGAAGTGCTTCCATTTTAAGATGATACACTATCATAAAGGAAGTTGGGGGGATATTGGGATCATCCCATGCATTACTAGTTTGCTAAATCTGGGGATCATAAGCTACCATCATGCTGGTAGAAATGTTGGGATCACATGAGCTGGGCACTTGATAAGGATCCATGTTCCTTCATTTTCTAGATCTTTTCTCGACAGGCATGGAGTGGAGATGCAGATGCTAGATGGATGCAAGATGTTCCTAAAAGACTCTAAAGAATGATGGATGCAAACCTAAGAAACTTCTAAGGATGGTGGATTTCTAGAATGTGATGCAAGGATTGGTGAGATGCTTAGATTTGGATCAAGGATGGTGGAAGATGGTGAAAGATTGGTGAGATGTTTTGGCGATGATGGAGGGTTGGTGGGATACTCTGATTTGGATCAAGATTTGGTGGATGATTGGTGGGATGCTGGCGAAAGATTACTAAGTGTCAACAAATGAGCTGTTGGTTTCCCGATGGAGGATCAGTGATAGGATTTGGTCAACCTAGGATAGCCTAATGATCTTTGGTTAATTGGATTCTTATTAATGCAATCCAATCTCTTGCTTGAGATGATGAGGTTGTGCAAGGACAAGTTGGGTTTCCTTTAGACAATGCTCTATCAAAAGGGGGTGATTTCTGATTTAGGATGAGGATTGAAAACAAATCAAAGGTTTTGAACACTAAGTGCTTGTGGATTTGGATCACTAGATTTGGTGCAAAGATGGTGGGTTTTGATTTGGATGATGGATGTTGGATTTTGGATCAAGGATTTTGGGATTCTGATTGGTGGATTGCTGATGGGATGATGGTGAAGGATGATGGAATGATGTTATTTCTAAGAGGATGAATCAAATGCAATTGAAAGGAATGACCTATGATGCAACTAGGAACATGATGATGAATGCAACTAAGAATGTTTCTAGGATGCAACTAAGGATTGGTGGTGATGCACAGATGAAACTAGGATGAGCTAGGATGGAGGAATGTTGAGATAGGATTTTCGATCCAAAGGTAGAATGGACATGCAATGGATCTTGCTAGTCCTCTCTTTCAAGATTGATGTAGCGATGGTTTACTTGGAATTGGTAAGAAAATTGCTTGACTCTTGCATTATAGCCCACATTATCAAGCTTTTCTTGGTACTTTTCTTTGGCTTGGGTTGCTTGCATAAAAGATTGATGGCTTTAAGATTTCTCTTTGCAACTTTCTTCTCTTGATAGGCTTGGGATTTGGGAAGTTTAGCCTTTGGGTGTTTGATCAAATCAGACATAACTTGGAGAGATTTTGATAATTGGATTGAGATAAAAGCTTTGGGTATATGATTTCGAAGGATTCTTCTCCAAGGTTTTCTGAGTATCTCGAATCAAGTTGTAGATCAGTTTGATGTTTCCAATGGCAAAGTATAGATTTCAACAAATACTTTTGGAAAAGCAATCTCCATAAGGGACAAAGAAACCTTGTGGGATACAAGCAAGATAACTAACTTCTGAATCTGAAAAAAGCTTTGAAAGGTGTATATTCCAACAAGTGTTTTCACTGAGTCTTTGATTGTTCAATCACTTCAAGTAGATCTACCTAAGGAAGGTGAGTATCAAAATCCTTGCCCACAGCTTGATACCCCCTAAAAGGGGATACATATGGTGAGTATTCTTAAGGTGATCTGATAAACCCCTTGGATCAGTCCTTGCATAAGGATTCTGATACCTTCAGATGTGGATAGGGTAGCCTCTATTTTAACAGGTTTTTAATTGTTCCGTAGAGTCCTCCCAATTAGTTTGTACGGATGTGACTCACTTAAGAGCCTAGTTGACAATGTCGAAATAGTAGGGATTATTCACCTACCTAGGGCTACCATCAACATGCCTCACCTAAGCTTGAGGGGATATAAGAGAGAGTTTTCTCAGTGCTTTATTTCTATACCAGTTGGGGAAGATACCGGTTTGAGGTCATTCTCCAGAGAGGAAGCACTTTTCTCCTCGAATAGGCCTCGCTAAAAGTAAAACAAGTGAACTTGTCTGAGTTCAAGTGTTTTACGTTACTTATATTAACAAGGATTTTGCAGAAATGGGAAACTCCTAGATGCACATCATGAAGATTATTTTCCCATATTGATTTTAAGTGTGTTTGAATTGAAAAATTTTGAAGACACAAGTGTTTAAAGCTTTGAGTTGTTCTTTCTTCCTTCAAAAAGTAAATGTTCGAGCGATTGCAAGTTCATTTATTTGGGCATTCAAGATTGAGTTTGTGTGTTGCTTTAGAACTTTGAAATGTGCTTTGTTTTGATCTTTAAGTCATTCAAGATTTTATTTGTTTGAACTAAAATTGAAAGAGAAAGGAATAGAGATGCTTTTTCTTTCACCACTTAGTTCATTCAAGATTGTGTTTTATTTTCAAATTGACAATGACTTCTTTGGACTTTGGTTCATTCCTTTAGCTTCATTCAAGATTTGTTTTTCATTTGCTCAATTTTTATATCCAAAGGGAAAGTTCCTAGATTAGTTTGATGCATGAATTTGGAAAGGCATTCAAGACTTTTCAATAAGAGATATGTTCACATCAATAAAAAAGCTTTAGGACTGATTTAGGAAATTTTTGAAACCTTTTGGAATGTTTAGGATCCAAATTGGAAAGATTAGCAAAGATTTTATTTGATTTTGTTCCTAGTTTGCATTGAGACTTTTTAACAAAGCTTTGAGACATTGTAAATAAAGTTCCTTTTAGCTCTCTTTGATGCATTTGAGTTTGATTTAGGATCACTTAGGATGATTTTTTAGTTGATTAGGAACCACTTAGATTTTCAATGAAAACTTAATGTTCTTTTTATGCTCCCAAAACATGAAATGTTCCTACTTTGCATGAATGCATTCTAAAAGCCCTAGATTTACATGGTTTGAAGCTTTTTTTATCCAACTGAAAGACCTTAGGGATGATTTTCATTTCTTTTAGGAAAAATTAGGAATTTTTAAAGTTTTTTAGGACTGATTAGGAATGAATAAGAATAATTTGCAAATTCTTTGATTTTTAGGCACTCAAGAGTTGTGCTTTAGTGTTCTTTTTAAGCAACTAAATGAAATATTTGAAGTCCTAAATGACCAAATGAGTTGATGAGCCTTAGGGCCTTATTTTTATAGTGATTATGATGCCTTCCAAGGTTACCTACAAAATATGGTGTCAAAAATTTGAAACAAGCAATCAAAAGGGCCTGAAAACCCCTAGAAACCCTAAAAAATCAACTTTTCCTTGGCCTAAAGCCTTACAAACCCCCCTTTTTCCCATACGAGTAAATAGGGTAGGGTATACTGATGGTCTTTACTCATATGAGTGATGGGTAGGCCTGGTACAAGTAAGGATGCCCCCTAGTATGAGTAAACAGGGCCAGAGGGTCAAACAGGCCAGAAACAAGCCAAAAATGGCTACCAGGACCCCATACGAGTAATGGGTGGTCCTAGTATGAGTAAGGATGATTTCTCATAGCATAATATACTTCCAAGGAGTTCACTTGTATGATAATTCTCACATAATAGGATGAGATTGCTGAAAACTTAAGTTTTTTCTTGGAAAACCCTAAAAAATGCAATTTGAAGGCATGTAGGGTCCCACCGGGCATGCCAAAATGTGATCAGTGCAAAGGATAATCTGTCTTGAAAGGTGTAGACATTAAAAAATTAGTTAAACAAATTATATCTAACATATAAAGAAAACCAAATGCAAAGACACTCAGATAGAGCCTAAACAGGAGCACCCTGTCACCGTTTGATTTGCTCTTGCTTTAGGGATATGGGTGTGCTCTCGAATCACTTGAAAAATATCCCTAATAATGATTAGGAGATTTTAGGGTTGGTTAGGGACCATAATAACCCTATAGTGGCACAAAACGAGGTATAGAACACCCATTTTGCCCCTAAGGCCTTAAGGATCCTACAAGCTTAATAATGCAATCTAAGCTATGAATGATTGTGCTAAGTTGATTTTAATCCAAAATAGATGTGATATGATGCAAGAAAGCTTAATAAAATAATGAATGAAACTAATATTTATCCATTAGTTCTATGCTAAGATGAGCTATGAAAGCATGAAAAACAATGAAATCTAACAATTGTAATACCCCAAAAATGGGCTATAAGTTCATTAACCTCCTACATCGACAAATCGAACAAAATCAACATCGAAGTCCTAACCTAAGGCACATCTGAACATCATCAAATCTAATTGATTATCTTAAATTCTACATCGGAGAATATTCCTAGTAATATTCCTAATCATCATAATTATCTTTAATTTTATAATTATTTGGCGATAAATCCAATTTATCCTAAAGTTTGATTAATTGAATATTTTCATATTTAATTAATTAGATTTAATATTTGCCACTTAATTATTTAATTAAATTTAATTCTATCTATTATTAATTGTATTATTTAATTTTGACAATAAATCCAATATCCTATGAATAATTGATTAAATCTTTATTTAATTAATTAAAGCGAGTTGTCATTATTTAATAATATAGTTTTTAATAAAGGTTTGATTAAATAATTGATTAACCCATAAATCAATTATTTATTTTCAAAAATCAGTTAAGTTGAGCATAAATCACTTTATTATTAAATTAATTCATAAATAAAACATGCACAATCATAAAAGCAGACAACTATCAAATATCAATTAAAGCTAAACTCTATTTTGAGTTAAAACTTAGCTTTTGCATGTTTTTGTGAGTTAATTGTCTTTATTATCAGATAACTCAAAAATCAAGCTGAGTTAATCTGAGTGATTTATGCCTTTTATTCATGCACCTCCAAAGCCCTGGATTTCTATAAAACCAAGGCTCAGCTCTTCATAATTCATCTCATAATCATGCAAACTTATGCTGGAGAATTGGAATTGAAGAATCAAAGCTCTTGCGAATCGACATCTTTGTGAGATCAATCTTATTTTTGCATTCATATTGCATATCATTTCTAGATTAGTATTGCGTATCAATTTTCAATAGCATTCATAGCATATCAATTTCATCTAGCATAGATTCATATCAAGTTTTCATTCCTTATTGCATCATAAAATCCAAAAAAAATAGCTTAATTGCATTCAATCTCATATCTAGATCAATTGCATTCAAATCCTTCATTTAGGTGTCGTCTAGGTCACTGATCTCGATTACAATCTGAGAACATCAATCTCGCACCTATTAGAAGGCAGTAAATCACTTGGTTAGATTAGATTTCAATTTTGCACAATTTTGATTATAGCTAACCTCTAATGTTTTACTGAAGTGTTGTGTCTACAGATCAGGTACAATTTTCACACACACAACAATTAGTGTAAAGCTTTAAAGATCTAGAGCTATCCTAGCATTATAACATTACTATGTAATAAAAGTTGAATTGGTTCTTTTCTCTTAGGAAGTGAGGGTATTTATAGGATTTGGGAAGGGCTTGGGTTAGGAGGATGAGTTAAGGTTAGGGGTAAGGTTTGAGGTAGAGTAAGAGGTATGGTTTGGGGTATGGTAAGGTTTATCTTGGGTTAGGGGTTGCTCACACATGTGTGAGCAACACTAGGGAAGTATGAAAAAGGAACATGTGTGGAAGAAGAGACATGGGTCTCTTTATGAGGCTGTAAGAGGCCTTAAAGAGTGTGGAAGACTTTGAATGAGTGTGTAAGGCTCATTGAGGGAAGGGTTTGACTAAAAAGTCAAGGAGACTTGGATTAGCTTAGGAAAAGTAGGTAACTTCTCCTAAATAGGTTTAGGGAAGATTAGAAGGTTTTAGGAAAGGTTAGAAGATTCTAGGCTTTTGAGGCTTTAAATAAATATAAAATTTATTTAGGGATTGTGACATCATTTATTGAATATTGATCCAATAAAGAGAGGAAAATCATTTAAATTTGATTTAAATGCTTTGGGGAAAGATTCTTTAATTAAAGATGTTTAATTAAAATAAAGGGAATTAATGGCATTAAAATATATTAATTAATTAATTAACAAATGATGATGTCATCAGGGGTTTTCAAAAAAATAAAAATACTTTTATTTTCTAAAGGATTTTTAGGTGTCTACAAGAGGATTCAACACATTCAATCTTCTAATTTGAACTATCAAGGAGAACCATATGTGTCGTCTCAAGTTCCTCAAAAACATAACCAAGTGGAATCCATGAACCTAGAAGGAAATGGCCATAATCAAGAGGATTACACTCAACCTACTGAGAAAATCACTACTACTGTTGATGTTACTGTTACCCAAAATAAAAACATACAACATAATAGGCACTAGTAGAGAAATTTGCATATTTCAGTTGTCTATCTAACACTACCTTATAGGTTTTTATGGTTTACATTCACTTATTACATTCATTTTCAGATTTTCATAAATGTACTCTAAGTATTGATCAAGCTATTACAAATTTAGAATTTCATAATTGATCATTACATTGTGCATTCATAAGAATGTAGTACAAATGTCCTTTGATTCATATTTCATGTTTCAATAAACACAGTACATTGCAAATTAAGATAGAAAACTGAGGTATGGAATAGGGGTGACATGCATTGCCTTGTGTTTGCATTTTGGTTCTGCTGGTTTCTGTCAGGTCTTCATCTGCATCTAGGTCCCTCCCGAGTCTCCATCAGCATTCAGGTCCTTAGGGAAAGCATCATCTGAAAAAAGGAGAGAAAACAATGGTTAGATCCTGTTGGATCTAAGCAATGCAAGACAAGCAAATTACATACATCAGCAATCTATTTTTATCTACATATCAATCTGAAATAATAAATGTAACAAGAAAACATAAACCAGCACTCACTATAAGGTAGTGTTAAAGGGACGTGTTTTTGAAACATGAAACCTTTCACTTCTAATACCTATTATGGTGTATGTTTTCTTTTGATCAGTCATGAATTTGAATGAAAGGGACTTAATATGTTTCCAAACTGAGAAACCTTTTTCAGAATATGTTTCATATTGATATTACTTGAAAATTAACAAGTTGTTTTACAAATAACAACTGATTGGTTCACATTTTTAGTCATTTTTCAAGATGCAGAACAAGCTGGTTTCCCATGCCAAGTTGCTACAGGAAGTTCCAAGTTGCTGATTTTCAAAGAATCAAATTACTTCATTAAAAAAAAAAAGATGTTGATTTCATGCTAATTACAGAGTACATTTTCAAACTTTCAAAATGATTTAATGTTGAATATTTTAACAAATGCTTCAAGATGTCATCATATTTTGAATGTTTATAGTTTGTTATGACTGGGTGTCATGAACCCGTGTTCGAACCTCAGTCATTAACATTCTATCATTTTTGAGTGTCACGAGCCCGTGCTTGAACTTCATTAACAAATAATCAACATTTATCTTGTTGTACTTCATACTTCAAATTGCAAGTTTAGTATCGAAAAGGAAATGTACAATACAGAGCTACAGGAGTTTCAATTAATGTTGGTTATGTCAACTTCTAAATGCTAAATTGGTCACTTTTTACAGAACTTGTAAGAGAATAAAGCTTTATCATATTCAGAACTTCTGTCAAGAGACATGTCAGGTAATAATGTTGGAATGTGGATCAAATTTTGAAGTTTGAACTTAAATTCAAAGATGGTGTGCTTATGTTGAAGTGCCAATAATGAGTTAATGTTTACAAATGAGGACTGGTGAAAAAGAATAGTGAGTATTCTGAATAAAAGGTATACTTTGAATCATACATAGTAAAGAAGGCACTATCAGTTCAAAATGAAATGAAAAGTCTATTTTAGCATTGAGCTGGTTTCATAAACAGCAAAGTGACTACATCAGAAGTTAACAGTGAACTATTAATCAGTAAAAGAAGGATGAACTGTAAGTACAAAAAGAGGGTTTCAAACTGAATGTCCTTCTTATATTTCAAGTGATACATCTTTTTGCAATAGTTAGTTTGAAATCAAATAAAGATGGAGGTATGTTTTTTAGACAAAGACTATTTGCAAATCTGGAAGTGCATCATGAAAACTGTATAATGTCTTTTGTGAATTAACAAATGAAGTACCAGTAACAAAACACCACATCTTCATATAGAACTCTGAGTCTATATTATAAATGATACAGTGTTTGCTGTGAATCATATTCTATTTACATTCAGAGAATATAGGTTCACAGTAAACACTTTTTGAGAATTTGTATGAACATATTCAGATGTTATATTTGAGATGTTTATTGCAAAGAAATGAAAACGACAACAGCAATATATCAAACTTGTTGTTAGTCAACAAGTTTAGATTCGAACCCTAACATTTTTTTTTGCAATGAAAATGAAACTGGGTAATGTTTTGTTCAAAACCGTGCTTGTACATGCTAAATTTGTTTGTGTTTCAAATAGTGGTTTCAACATATTATGCAGAGAAAAGAGGGGCTCGACCTTTCTTTTATGCTTATCTTTCAGCAAAAGATGAAATGGCAGTGCGTGTGTATTTCCAGCAGAGGTGAAGTCACATTTTCATCAATGAAAACCCATTGTTTATGCAGTAAATGAAGTCATGAAATGTTGCAGAAAACCGTAATTGTTATGCCATATCCATGTGTGCATCAGGCCGTAAACTGTTATTAAAGGAGGGCACGTTTTGTGCTATGATATTCAGCAAAAGAGAAACAAATAGTGCGCGTGCACTAACAAGCAATAAAGCCACATTTCCAGCAATGAAGACACATTATTTTTGCAAAAATCATGGCATGTTTTGTAACAAAACGTGACAGAGAGTTTTTAAAAGACCCATGTCTTGATAACATACAATTCATTTCCAGCAATGAATTCATATTAAGTAGAGTTGGAGCCACATTTTTGTGGAAAAAAGAGGAACGTTTCTGAAGGGAAAAATGTTAACAAAGAGCAAAAAATCAGAAGAACTTACAGTTTCAACATGTATGCTGAGTTCTTCCTATTTATCAGAGTCTAATTCCCTGAATTTTTGCAAAAATCTTCAATAGAATGTCAAGTTCCAACCATCGAAACAAATAGTGAACTAGGGTTTCAACCCTTGTATTTTGCAAAATGAAACCACAAAATGCCAAGTTCGTATACAAAAGCCAAAATGCCCCAAATAAAACTAAATACAATTTGGAGTCTACAAGGGACTGTCAGAGCATTGAATTCGACCACAGACAGAGTGCCAGCAGAGACATCGAAAACTACAGAGTGCCACCTTTGCATTTTAGTATAGCTTTGGTTATGATATATGGCATGTGGGTAGAAGCCATTTTTGACTCCCCACCATGTCGTGTTTGATACACTTAGATTTATCTAAGTTCAAAGTTATATTTAATGTATAGGTTAGGATCATTTTTTGTTTTGGTTGATATTGATAAATGTTAAAATTTCTTTTTAATATTTATGTTTTCTTAAATAAATTTGGCATTTTATATTGTAATAAGGATTTATTTCCTTAATTTTTAGCCATTTTTATTTAAGAGATAAATACAATTTTGGCATTAACATATTGTGAAAGGAATATTTATTCCTTATTTATTAGCCAAAATTGAGGGAGTTAGTTGTCTTTTTGTGGGTGCCATATAGGCTAAAATTGTGGCATGATTATGGCCAAATTAGAGCAATTTTCCAGGGGTATTACATTCTTAGATTAGGGTTTTTGAGCTCTCTTAAGGAAGGGAGATAAACTTTTTCCAGGGTCACATGTGTGGGAAAGAGAGCCTATAGTGAACTGTTTTGTTCCTAAAAGCTCAAGAGTCCATTTTGTAACCATTTTGCAGAGATTTTTTGAGGAAATATACCATATCCTTCAGCTCATTTTTGTGTTCAGATTTTCAATTCCTTTTCATCTTCTCTTGTAAGTGTTTCAATTCTAATTTTAAATCTGGAAGTGAATGTCACATTGTTCCTTCCTAATTAGAAATCTGATTTACCAAGCCTTAGTTGAGAAATGTATGTTGTTAAGTGTTGAATTATTCACGATTTATCCTTGATAATTAAATACATTAACCTATATGTTGAACAATGTACCAAATGATCTGAATATCATTATGTGTTAGGTCTAGAATTTATATTTTCTCTTCAAGTTTCTGATTAATTAATTGGTGTATCCCCCTTTTTTCTAAGTTTCAAGTTCCCTTTTTCCCTTTTCCCAACAAGTTTTTTAGGCTTAGTAAGTGATATCCAATACTTTATAGGAACCAGCCTAGAATCTAGAGATTCCTCTCTAATCATAGTCTACCCACAACTAGGAGAGGTTTCCATTGTCAGCTGGAATTGTTATTTAGCCTTATTGCCTGATAGAGGTAACAATTCTAGTGTTGAATAGTTTTTGGCACGCCTGGTGGGACTATGAACTGCTTCTCAATTCTGAGCTGTTAAATCTATGGTGGTATCAAATTTTAGTTACAGTTCTAAGTGTCAAATTTAATGAGTAGAACTCCAACCAAAGAAAATAAGGAAGGTTTTGTTTATCAAGAGTTACAATCAAGCAGAAGGGGAGGAAGATCATCTAGAGGTGGAAGAACATTGCATGATTCTAGAGGTATTTCTTTGAATTCAAACTTCTCATCATTTGATAATCCTTTTTTCCAACAGCAAGCTGCAAATTTAGAAGAACTTGAGGTTATCATTGAGGAGATCAATCTTCTTGAAGATCTAGACATTCCTAATCATACTGGGTCTCAATTTCCAAATTTTGAAGATTTATCTATTAACAAGTTTGCTCTTGAAGCTTCTACAAGTGGTGTTGTAGTAACACCCCAGCATTTAAAGACTTATCAAAGGAAGGTAGTTCAGCCTACTCAACCTTTTGTTATACTGACTATTCAGCAGCAAGGTCAACAGCAAGCAACGGCCATAAATTTTCCATTCGTTACATTCAATCAAGGTAGTCCTTTGAGGATTGCAAATCACAACAATGTTCCATTGGCTGCTCTTAAGGGATTGCCAACATTTACTAGAGAAGGACCAGTAACAGCAATTGAACATATTAGAGATGTTGCAACTCTGTGCAATGTTCATCATATTACTGAAGAAGATGTAGCTTTGAAGCTATTGGCAGCATCACTCAAAGGCAAAGCTCTTGACTGGTTCAGAACCCTTCTGGTAGATTCTATTGCTACTTGGGATGCTTTAGGTGAAAAGCTATCAAATTTTTTTGAGAACAAATCCGATAACTTGTCTCTTGTGGAACAATTAACTACAATCAAAAGAGCACCACAAGAGGAGATGAGTGATTTCAACCTTCAGTTTCAGAAGACTTGGAATCGGAGCCCTACTACGGTAAGGCCTTCAACTGAATATGCATTTCTATATTATTTTAAGAGTCTCAATAGTGATATCTCTGTAATGATTCAATCTATGGGAGGTAATACTTTGCCTCAAGCTTTTGATTTTGCTATTAGGGCAGAGAATAGTCTTATCCAGGTAGGGAAGATAGCTCCTAGGCCTCCTATGCCTTTCTTTCCCCATATTCAGTCAAATATGCCATTAGTGGTTCCACCATTAGTTGTTGTTCTATCCTATAAGCCTTCAGAAATAGCTCATGTAGCTTATCCAAATAAGCTACAAACTATTAAGGACAGCCAACAGAAAATTGAAAGCTTATTACAATCTTTTGGTAATAATTTGGTAGCCCTCAAGAGGAGTTAAGCTCAAGTTAATCCTATTGTTCAAAACCAATTTGCTGGCCCTTCTTCTTCACAGTACCCTAACCAGTCCAATTTCTAGTCTAATAGGCAGCAATTTCAAGGAAATATTAATGCAAATAGGTAGAATTGGAATATGAGACCAAATAGACAGTATAATCCAGCACCTCTTAATGTTGTTAGGGATATTGTACCATCTCAAAATAACATTGCTACTGACTGGTGTTTTCCATGCAATGAACCACATGACCAGTCTACATGTTCTAATGGTATATAGAATCAAGCTCTAATGGTACAAAATTCAATAAATTCACAGCAGAGTGTATCTATTGAAGAGGTTCAAAATCAACCAGATCAAGGTGTTGAAACCGGATTCTTGAATTGGCAAGAGGAAGAGTTTTGTGGGTTTAATGAAGATATATCAATTGCAGCAAATACTAGAGAAAAAAAGAGAGCTCTTGAAGCATATCAATCTCTTGGAAATTTTCCTTCTCCACCAGTTTCAATTTTGAAGAATCCAACAATTGCTGCTGGTAAGGATCAAAATCCAAAAGGGGCTAATCAAGGTTCACCTAGATCATCACATAAGGTACAATTTTCTGTTCCTTTCAATATTGTTGATACAATGAAGAAAACCAATGTTACTTTATCCGCTTGGAAAACTCTGTCTATTCCAGGACAAATTGAAATTTTAAATGAAGAGTTATCCAAGTTAGCAAGTAGTTCTCAGCAAACAGTCCAGCAGCCACCAAATGTGGTAATGACCAATTCAGAGCCTTCAAAAGCTCAGGAAAAGTTATCAAAAGAAGCAAGCAGGCTTGTGAAAGTTCAACAGCCAGCAAATTCAGAGGTAAAGAAGGATGTTAATGTTGAAAAACCAACAGTATCTGCTGATCAGAAACCTTCAAATTTGCAGAAGACATCAGAGAAGGAAGGTAAAAAGACTCCAAACTAGAAGCCTCCTCCTTTTTATGTCACTCTGATTATTGGAAATAAGCTAGTACATAATTGCATGGTTGATAGTGGTGCTACTAGTATAGTTGTGCCAAAGAAAGTGGCTGATTCTTTGAATCTTAAGTACGAGCCTCTTGAGAAGGGTGTAGTATAGCTTGATGGTACTGCTGTAAAGACTTTATGAGTGATTAAGAATGCAAGTTTGACCCTTCATTCATGCCCAAATTTTTCAATTCCACAGGATATTTATGTGATTGACCTACCAGCTTATTTTGACATATGTTTATCTAGGGATTTCACAACTAAAATTGATGGATATTTTTCATCAGATTGGTCACATCTATTTTTCAAAACAAGGTATGGTACTAGAGTGACAATCAAGTCTGAATCCTTGTCAAAAAATCATATAGAGCCATATAATCCCAGTCCAATCAATGCAAACTATATAAACATGGATCAAGATGAAATACTTGAATGTTCATCATATACTACTAAAATCAAAGCATATCCAGATATTGTTTTAGATGAATGGGCTTTCAGGAATGCACAGAATGATGATTCATATGATGTTGGATTTGGAAATTATATGATGCTAGAATCTGATTCTGTGATTCCTAATTTGATTAAAGGTCATGAATCTAAATCTATTGATTCTAATCAGCTTTGGGATTTATATTTTGATGGTTTGAGAAATAAGGATGGAATTGGTGCAGGAGTTATGTTAGTATCTCCTGATGGTGACAAATTTTATGCTGCCTACAAGTTAAGTTTTCCTTGTTCTAATAACGTAGCTAAGTATGAAAGTTTAATCCAGGGATTAGAATGGGCAAGGCTAAAAGGTATTAAGTGTCTCAGAGCTTTTGGAGATAGTGAACTTATTGTTAAATAGGTGAGAGGCCTTAATACTATAAAAAATGACTTGCTTAAGATGTACAGATCTAGAGTTTCTGATATTCTAGAAGAATTTTATGCATTTAATCTGATTTCAATTCCTAGAAGAGAAAATCTGCATGCAGATAGGCTGGTTGGAATTGGTGCTCATGTTGCAATAATAGAGAATAAAGGACTGCTTTTTGATCAATCACATGTTAAGATAATTGTCAAACCTTCTATACCTGATAATGATGCATACTAGCAAGTTTTCAATACTGATGAGCATATTTTGAGTTTTTTAACAGAAACTAATGATTTTTCAGCTCCTAAAGATAGCAGAAGTAATCAGCAAATGGAAGACCAGATCATCCAGCTAAAGTCTAATAAGTTGCCAAAAGGATTAGTCAGCTTGGAATCCACTTTCAATTCAGATGATCAGTTCAGAAAAGGCAAAACCAGCTTGCTGGTTAAAGAAGATCATTATGAAGAAGTGGAGATCTTTAGAGATAAATGGTTAAAGGTTGGTAAAATAAATTCCCCTAAAGAAAAAGAATTGTTCATTGATCTTTTTAGGGAATATAATGATGTTTTTGCTTGGGACTATTCTAATCTTAAGGGCTTTGATCCCCAACTCACTCAGCATACTATAGAATTAGAACCTAATGAAAAACCTATTAGGTAGAGGCAAAGGCCTATCAACCCAAAATTGGAACCATTAATGCTTAAGGAGCTGAGAAAACTGTTAGATGGTGGCATTATTTTTCCTATTAAGCACACATCTTGGGTTTCTAACTTAGTTCCAGTAAGGAAGAAGAATGGTGAGATAAGACTTTGTGTAGATTTTAGAGACCTTAATAGGGCATCTCTGAAAGATAGACATCCACTCCCTTCCATGGAGCAGATTTTGCAGTATGTGTCAGGATCAAAGAGATTCTCTCTTTTAGATGGGTATTCTGGTTATAACCAGATTTTAGTGAAGGAATCAGACTAGTATAAAATAGCTTTTACAACAAAGTGGGGTACTATGGCTTACCAGAGAATTCCCTTTGGATTGTCCAATGCTGGGGCAACTTTTCAGAAGGCAATGGATATGGCCTTTAAGAATTTGATGTATAAGTTTGTTTTAGTTTACCTTGATGATGTGACAATTTACAGCAAAGTAGCAAATCAACATATTGATCATTTAAAATAGATTTTGCAAAGGTGTAGGGAATTTAGAATTTCTTTAAACCCTAAGAAATATGTATTTGCAGTTCATGAAGGTAAACTCCTAGGGTATAAAGTGTCTAAGGAAGGAACCATAATAGATCCTGAAAGAATTCATGCAATCCTTCAACTTTCATTGCCTAAACACAAGAAAGGTTTGCAAAGTTTCATTGGGAGAATTAATTTTGTGAGAAGGTTTATTCTGGATATTGCAAATTTGTTAAAACCATTGACTTCAATGCTTAAAAAGGATGTTCCCTTCAGCTGGACTAAAGAAGGAAAAACTAACTTTGAGTTGATTAAACAAGCTTTATCTTCAGCACCTACTCTTGTTAATCCAGATTTCACTAAAGATTTTCTTTTATATGCTTATGGTGCTACTGATACAATTTTAGCTATGCTGGTTTAGAAAAATGATGAAGGACAAGAGTAGCCAATTGCTTTTTTTAGCAAAGGTATGGATGACTATGAGAAAAGGTACACTTTTGTAGAAAAGCATGTACTTGCTGCTATTAAAGCATTGAAAAAATTTAAGCATTTGATTGCCAGCAATAGAGTGCATTTAATGGTTGCACATCCAAGTATAAAAGAGTTCTTGCTGAATAAGGATGTAAATGAAAAATGAGCTTGTTGGATAACTAGAGTAATGGAGTATGATGTTCAGATTCATGTTACAAAGCTAGTAAGAGGGAAAGGCCTTTGTGCCCAACTGGAAAATGAAGAGGAAAGTGCTGAAATTTCTAATGAATTTGAAAATTCTCAGGTTGATACTATTTTGATCTTTAATACAGCAACCTGGTTATCTGATATGACAAGGTTTCTTCAAACTGGACAATGTCCAATTGATCTGAATAAGGCTAAAAGGAGGTACTACAGGTTACAATCTATCCCATATGTCCTTATTGATGGTGTGTTGTATAGAAAAGATTATTCTGGAATGTTTCTTAAGTGTGTTGATTCCTTAGATCAGAACAGAATATTATCTGAATTTCATGATGGATCGTGTGGTGGTCATTTTAGTCCCGAAACTACAGCTTGGAAAATACTAAGGGCAAGTTATTATTGGCCTGATCTATTTAAAGATGCTTATGCTTGGGCTAGAAAATGTCAGAAATGTGCATTGTTTACAGGAAAACAAAAGCTAGTTGCATTGCCATTGAAACCTATTGTAGTTGATCAGCCATTTGCCAAGTGGGGTATGGACTTCATTGGTCCTATTCATCCTAATTCTAGTGCAGGTCATAAGTGGATTTTGACTGCTACTGACTATTTCACGAGATGGACTGAAGCAATTGCATTGAAGGAAGCTACTGGACCTGCTGTTCTGAAGTTTTACGAAGATATAATTACCAGGTTTGGGGTTCCTCAATCAATTATTTTTGATAATGCTATGGCTTTTATTGGATTATCTATTATAGAATGGGCTATTAAGAATGGGGTTTACCTTAATACTTCCTCAAACTATTATCCTTAGGGTAATGGTCTTGCAGAGTCTACAAATAAAAATTTAACAAGAATTATCAAAAAGATTCTACAAGAAAATAAGAGAGATTGGCATTCTAAATTGAAGGCAGCCTTATGGCTGGACAAAATTACACCTAAATAGGTAATTGGGAATTCTCCTTATATTTTGGTTTATGGTAAGGAGGCTAGATTGCTAGTATCTACAGAATTTCTAGCATTACAGCTCGCTGATCAGATGTTATTATTTGAGGAAGAGGATCCTTTCAAGCTTAGGTATGTGGATTTGCTACAATTGGAAGAAGAAAGAAGAAAAGCCTTGGATACAATGGAGCTTAAGCAAGCTCAAACTAAGAAATCTTTTGACAAAAATGCTAAATTCAGAGATTTTAAAGAAGGAGATTTGGTTCTTAAGTGGGATGTTCTGAAAAGTAGGCCAGGGCAGCATGGTAAGTTTGATAATTTTTGGTCAGGCCCTTTTTCCATAACAGCCTGGAAGAGAACAATGTTTTTCAGTTGTCCACAACTGAAGGAGAAGAGTTGTAGATTCCAGTTAATGGAATACACCTCAAGCTTTGCTTTGAGGGATAGGTTTGTTTTAGTTTTTCACTTTCAATAAGTGTTGTTCAAGCACTAGGTTTTAGGTTGTTTTGTGTCTAGGTTTTTAGGTTACATTTGAGTTTAGTTATAGATGCATTTTCATTTCAATAAACTACATTCATGGTTCAGTTTTTCAAGTTTTGTTGCCCTAGAATAAGTCTACAGGTCATGTCTAGCAGGCAAACATCCAGCAAAAGTTGCCAAAATTGTTACCCAAAATAAAAACATACAACATAATAGGCACTAGTAGAGAAATTTGCATATTTCAGTTGTCTATCTAACACTACCTTATAGGTTTTGATGGTTTGCATTCACTTATTACATTCATTTTCAGATTTTCATAAATGTACTCTAAGTATTGATCAAGCTATTACAAATTCAAAATTTCATAAATGATCATTACATTATGCATTCATAAGAATGTAGTTCAAATGTCCTTTGATTCATATTTCATGTTTCAATAAACACAGTACATTGCAAATTAAGATAGAAAACTGAGGTATGGAATAGGGGTCCCATGCATTGCCTTGTGTTTGCATTTTGGTTCTGCTAGTTTCTGTCAGGTCTTCATCTGCATCTAGGTCCCTCCCGAGTCTCCATCAGCATTCAGGTCCTTAGGGCAAGCATCATCTAAAAAAAGGAAAGAAAACAATGGTTAGATCCTGTTGGATCTAAGCAATGCAAGACAAGCAAATTACATTCATCAGAAATCTATTTTTATCTACATATCAATCTGAAATAATAAATGTAACAAGAAAACATAAACCAGCACTCACTATAAGGTAGTGTTAAAGGGACGTGTTTTTGAAACATGAAACCTTTCACTTCTAATACCTATTATGGTGTATGTTTTCTTTTGATCAGTCATGAATTTGAATGAAAGGGACTTAATATGTTTCCAAACTGAGAAACCTTTTTCAGAATATGTTTCATATTGATATTACTTGAAAATTAACAAGTTGTTTTACAAATAACAACTGATTGGTTCACATTTTTAGTCATTTTTCAAGATGCAGAACAAGCTGGTTTCCCGTGCCAAGTTGCTACAGGAAGTTCCAAGTTGCTGATTTTCAAAGAATCAAATTACTTCATTAAAAAAAAAAAGATGTTGATTTCATGCTAATTACAGAGTACATTTTCAAACTTTCAAAATGATTTAATGTTGAATATTTTAACAAATGCTTCAAGATGTCATCATATTTTGAATGTTTATAGTTTGTTATGACTGGGTGTCATGAACCCGTGTTCGAACCTCAGTCATTAACATTCTATCATTTTTGAGTGTCACGAGCCCGTGCTTGAACTTCATTAACAAATAATCAACATTTATCTTGTTGTACTTCATACTTCAAATTGCAAGTTCAGTATCGAAAAGGAAATGTACAATACAGAGCTACAGGAGTTTCAATTAATGTTGGTTATGTCAACTTCTAAATGCTAAATTGGTCACTTTTTACAGAACTTGTAAGAGAATAAAGCTTTATCATATTCAAAACTTCTGTCAAGAGACATGTCAAGTAATAATGTTGGAATGTGGATCAAATTTTGAAGTTTGAACTTAAATTCAAAGATGGTGTGCTTATGTTGAAGTGCCAATAATGAGTTAATGTTTACAAATGAGGATTGGTGAAAAAGAACAATGAGTATTTTGAATAAAAGGTATACTTTAAATCATACATAGTAAAGAAGGCACTATCAGTTCAAAATGAAATGAAAAGTCTATTTTAGCATTGAGCTGGTTTCATAAACAACAAAGTGACTACATCAGAAGTTAACAATGAATTATTAATCAATAAAAGAAGGATGAACTGTAAGTACAAAAAGAGGGTTTCAAACTGAATGTCCTTCTTATATTTCAAGTGATACATCTTTTTGCAATAGTTAGTTTGAAATCAGATAAAGATGGAGGTATGTTTTTTAGACAAAGACTATTTACAAATCTGGAAGTGCATCATGAAAAATGTATAATGTCTTTTGTGAATCAACAAATGAAGTACCAGTTACAGAACACCACATCTTCATATAGAACTCTGAGTCTATATTATAAATGATACAGTGTTTGCTGTGAATCATATTCTATTTACATTCAGAGAATATAGGTTCACAGTAAACACTTTTTGAGAATTTGTATGAACATATTCAGATGTTATATTTGAGATGTTTATTGCAAAGAAATGAAAATGGCAACAGCAATATATCAAACTTGTTGTTAGTCAACAAGTTTAGATTCGAACCCTAACATTTTTTATTACAATGAAAATGAAGCTGGGTAATGTTTTGTTCAAAACTGTGCTTGTACATGCTAAATCAATTTGTGTTTCAAATAGTGGTTTCAACATATTATGCAGAGAAAAGAGGGTTTTGACCTTTCTTTTATGCTTATCTTTCAGCAAAAGATGAAACGACAGTGCATGTGTATTTCCAGTAGAGGTGAAGTCACACTTTCATCAATGAAAACCCATTGTTTATGCAGTAAATGAAGCCATGAAATGTTGCAAAAAATCGTAATTGTTATGCCATATCCATGTGTGCATCAGGCCGTAAATTGTTATTAAAGGAGGGCACATTTTGTGCTATGATATTCAGCAAAAGAGAAACAAATAGTGCGTGTGCACTAACAAGCAATAAAGCCACATTTCCAGCAATGAAGACACATTATTTTTGTAAAAATCATGGCATGTTTTGTAACAAAACGTGACAGAGAGTTTTTAAAAGACCCATGTCTTGATAACATACAATTCATTTCCAGCAATGAATTCATATTAAGCAGAGTTGGAGCCACATTTTTGGGGAAAAAAGAGGCACGTTTCTGAAGGGAAAAATGTTAACAAAGAGAAAAAAAATCAGAAGAACTTACAGTTTCAAGATGTATGCCGAGATCTTCCTATTTATCAGAGTCTGATTCCCTGAATGTTTGCAAAAATCTTCAACAAAATGTCAAGTTCCAACCATTGAAACAAACAGTGAACTAGGGTTTCAACCCTTGTATTTTGCAAAATGAAACCACAAAATGCCAAGTTCGTATACAAAAGCCAAAATGCCCCAAATAAAACTGAATACAATTTGGAGTCTGCAAGGGACTGTCAGAGCATTGAATTCGACCACAGATAGAGTGCCAGCAGAGACATCGAAAACTACAGAGTGTCACCTTTGCATTTTAGTATAGCTTTGGTTATCATATATGGCATGTGGGTAGAAGCCATTTTTAACTCCCCACTATGTTGTGTTTGATACACTTAGATTTATCTAAGTTCAAAGTTATATTTTATGCATAGGTTAGGATCATTTTTTGTTTTGGTTGATATTGATAAATGTTAAAATTTCTTTTTAATATTTATGTTTTCTTAAATAAATTTGGCATTTTATATTGTAATAAGGATTTATTTCCTTAATTTTTAGCCATTTTTATTTAAGAGATAAATACAATTTTGGCATTAACATATTGTGAAAGGAATATTTATTCCTTATTTATTAGCCAAAATTGAGGGAGTTAGTTGTCTTTTTGTGGGTGCCATATAGGCTAAAATTGTGGCATGATTATGGCCAAATTAGAGCAATTTTCCAGGGGTATTACATTCTTAGATTAGGGTTTTTGAGCTCTCTTAAGGAAGGGAGATAAACTTTTTCCAGGGTCACATGTGTGGGAAAGAGAGCCTATAGTGAACTGTTTTGTTCCTAAAAGCTCAAGAGTCCATTTTGTAACCATTTTGCAGAGATTTTTTGAGGAAATATACCATATCCTTCAGCTCATTTTTGTGTTCAGATTTTCAATTCCTTTTCATCTTCTCTTGTAAGTGTTTCAATTCTAATTTTAAATCTGGAAGTGAATGTCACATTGTTCCTTCCTAATTAGAAATCTGATTTACCAAGCCTTAGTTGAGAAATGTATGTTGTTAAGTGTTGAATTATTCGCGATTTATCCTTGATAATTAAATACATTAACCTATATGTTGAATAATGTACCAAATGATCTGAATATCATTATGTGTTAGGTCTGGAATTTATATTTTCTCTTCAAGTTTCTGATTAATTAATTGGTGTATCCCCCTTTTTTCTAAGTTTCAAGTTCCCTTTTTCCCTTTTCCCAACAAGTTTTTCAGGCTTAGTAAGTGATATCCAATATTTTATAGGAACCAGCCTAGAATCCAGAGATTCCTCTCTAATCATAGTCTACCCACAACTAGGAGAGGTTTCCATTGTCAGCTGGAATTGTTATTTAGCCTTATTGCCTAATAGAGGTAACAATTCTAGTGCTGAACAATTACTATGTCTATTACTTATATTGATACTGCTGGAATCATCACTAATTCTATTTACATACATCCTAATTGGGGGAAACTTGTTGACATCTCTCATATCTTGGATATGCCTAGATTCATGTCTATTCTAGACTATACTCCCACTATTGCTAATGAAAACACTACTGCTACTATTACTGAACAAGCCTCTACTACTAAAAAGTTACAAAACCCTATTGAAGATACCACTGTGAACAAACACAAGTTGATACTATTGAGAAACACCCACCTCTTGAGAAAGAAGAAAGTGATGATGAGAATATACCTCCTATAATATCCCTAGATAACTACATCATACAATACCATAATAGTGAAATAGATTCAAACAAATATGAATGAGACTCATTATCAAATGCTACAGTGGAGATTAAGGTAGATTTTGTGCACAAATACACTACTACAACAAATTTTGAAAGAGGAGAAATCTCAAGTTCTGAAAATCAATCGAATGAGGAGGAGTCCTCTAATCCTCCTGTGGAGATCATCCCCATGGCTCCCACGCCATATATTTCTGATCAAGTCAACACTCCAGCTAATCAAGAAAACCATGGGTACATCAAACCTCACCCTACAACAACTATGTGGAATTTGGGAAGGTCTAGGATTGAGATGGTTCTCGTTCATACATTTTTGGAGCACATGTCTATTTGAGAATGGGAAGAGAGATTTAGCTCTAGGGATAGGCCCTCTTGATTAGGTTCGTGTAACACTCCTTTGAACTCCTCTAATTCTTCTAGGATAACCCATGATCGACAAAAATCTATGGAGGAGAAATTTCTTGACCTCTGAGAGACATTCCATAATGGTGAGGATGATAGCGATGTCTTTGCACTCAAGCCTATTGAACCCTTATCCCTCATCCATCCTAAGCTAATTGAATGGTCCCCTCCCGAGTTTATAAATCTCATATCCTTTGACAGTGACCATGAACTATCCTACCACCTCAATGCTACTAAGCCCTCTTACCCTTCCACCAATGCAATGAGAGGGCACATGACCATGGAAGATATCAAGTATCTCAGTCTCAAAAATAAAAAGAAAAAAGAAAAAGTGAATTGATGGGGAAAAGCACTTTGTGGCCATGTCACATCCAAAAATAGTAAAAATAAAAGATGCATCTGAAGGCGAAAACCTCTATGAGGTGCTTGAGGATGGGATGCTTGATGTTCTTCCCAATTATTTTCAAGAAAGATCTTCAATATTGATAGAACCTACTTAGTCAGTTAACTTGGGTACTATGGAGAATCCTCAAATCATACATCTAGCACAATCATTGAGTGAGGAAGAAAAAGAGAAATTCATGCAATTTTTCAAGGCAAAGAAAATCAATTTTGCATGGTCATATTTAGATATGCTAGGCTTGGATACAAATCTCATTATGCATCATCTATCTATTGCACCAGGTGTCAAATCAATGAAACAAAATATAATAAAGATGCATCCTCGCATTGCCTTAATTTTGAAGGTTGAATTAGAAAAATTGCTAAATGTTGGTTTCATTAGAGAAATTGATTATGTTGAATAGATTTCCAACATTGTACCAGTATCAAAACTTGACAGTAAATGCTCACCTTTTTGTCCTAAATGATATCTTTGATCACATAGAGCAATTCAAATTAAGATTAAATCTGAAAAGTGTGTCTTTGGGGTAACCTCAGGTAAACTTCTAGGATATATTATGTTAGCAAGAGGCATTGAAGTAGACACTGCCAAGGTGAAGACCATACTTGAAATGCCACCTCCTTGAAATATAAGTCAAATGAAATCTTTACAAGGAAAGCTCCAATCTATAAGAAGATTCATCTCTCAACTTGCAGATAAGGCTCAACATTTTACCAAGACGTTGCATAAAGTGGTTACTTTCAATTGGATTGAGGATTGTGAAAGAAACTTTTAGCAAATCAAGAACTATCTAGCTAATCCTCCAACTCTCATGGATCCCATTGTAGGAAAACACTTACTGGTCTACATTTTAGCTACAACAACATCCTTAGTTGCATCACTCACACAACATGATGAGAAAGAAAAGGAAAGAGAAATCTACTACATCAGCTACACATTGATTTCCTATGAGCTCAATTATTCAACCATTGAAAAAGTGTGCTTGGCAATTGTATTTGCATCTCAAAAATTTAGACATTACATGCTAGAACATTGTGTTCAACTAATTGCTAAAATTTATCCTCTTAAGTACTTGCTTTGTAATGCTACTCTCACGGGTCAATTGTCTAAGTGGGTTATGATCCTTAGTGAATTTGACATCACTTATGTTGACATAAAATCTATCAAAGGAAAAGTCCTTGTAGATCAACTTGTCGATGCATCTTTAAAAGACAACAAACTAATTCATGCGGAGTTTCCAGAATAATAGATTCTACATCTTACTCAACATCCCAATAATATGTATTTTGATGGCTCATTTACACAACAAGGCGTTGGTGTTGGGGTTTTTTTACTACTCCTCAAGGATATAAGATTCCTAAAGATTACAAAATGAAGTTCCCATGTACTAATAATGTGGACAAATATGAAGCTCTTGCCAACAGATTAAAACTTTCCATCGAGTGGAAAATTGAAGAACTAAATATCTATGGTGATTCTCAACTTGTTATTAACCAAGTAAATAATGAATACCAAAATAAAGATGAGAAGATGACACCGTATAAGAAGATGGTTGATGATTTTAAGAAATATTCTGCCTTCATTATCTTTCAACAATCTCCAAGAGTGGAAAACAAGGTAGCTAATACTATGGCCACATTAGCATCTATGTTATAGCTTCAAGGACATCAATTCATTTATGACTTCCTAGTGGAATAATTGCCTTTTCTTCCTTATGAATCTCTCAAGACCCAAATTGTATGTACCCTTATTGCCTCAGACTCTTCACGCTACTCCCAAATATATAACTACCTTCAAAACCAAACCGTTCCTGAAGGCCTATCTAAAAATGAAAAGAGAAACCTTATAAGAAGTGCATCCTGGTATCTACTTATCGCTAATGACTTATTTAAGAGGAGTCTAGACGGTACCCTCCATAGGTGTCTAGAGTGTGAGGAATCTGACAAAGCGTTAAGAGAAGTCCATGAGGGTGTTTGTGGATCTCATTTGAATGGTATCTCCTTGGATAAGAAACTCTTGAGAGCATGATACTATTGGCCTACCATGGAAAAAGATGATGTCCACTTTGCTAAAACCTACCAAAAGTGTTATTCCATGGAAACCTAATTCATGCTCCTTCTTGGGACCTATTGCCTTTTATTACTCACTGGCCATTCTAGTAATGTGATTTTGATCTCGTGGGTCAGATATATCCTTCATTCTCCAATGGATAAAAGTTAATTATTACAACAATTGAATACTTTACTAAATGGGTTGAAATTGTACCTCTTATCAACGCAACATGAAAGTAGGTGGCCATGTTCATTCTCAACTATAGAATATGCAGGTATAGAATACCCTCCTCAATTATCATAGACAATGGAGGATAGTTCAAGAGCAATGATATTGATGATATTTTCACCAAGTTTCACATCACACATCATTCCTCTTCTATTTAGTATCCTCGGGAGAATGGACATGTGGAATCTTCAAACAAAACAATCCTTAAGATCCTGCATAAAACAATTAGAAAATTAGGGAGGGATTGACACTTACAATTGAATCCAACTTTATGGGCTTATTGAACAAGCATCATAACACCTACAAGAGCTACACTTTTCTCATTGGTTTATGGTTCTGAAGAATTTTTACAAATAGAAGTTGAAATACCTTCACTAAGGGTATCCCTACATGGACTCATCACATATGAAGATTACAGAACCTCCCAACTTCAAGAGATGAAATCACTTGATGAGCACAAAAAGGAAACATTTGACCATCTAAGGGTCTATCTTTAAGATAATGTCTAAAGGATACAAAAAAAAGGTTCACCATCATGAATTTTAGGTCAGTGATCTTGTTCTAAGAGAGAACCTAAAAAATCAACAACATAGAGAACAAAAGGGAAAATTCAAACCTAACTGGCTGGGTCCTTTTGTCATTACTGCAACATTTGGTTTTAGAGCTTATCAGTTGACTACTCCAGAAGGTGATATTCTTAAAAATCCTATCAATGCTCTCCACTTGAAATTTTTCTACAAATAGACATTCTGCATCTTGTACAACAACTTATGATCCTGAAAAAAAAATTATGCATTGGTGAAAATCTAGAAACAGATGTCATGGTGGAAAAAATATGCAATAATGGAAAGTGGTGAAAAACTAGAAATAGGTGCTTCTTGTAAATTGTTCTCTATCTATCACTGGCTCTTGCCTCCATCTCGCTTTGAACCTACTTATCATATCTCTTCATTCTCTTTCCCTTGTGTCACCCTGGATTGGAGTCTTGATCTTTGTCTTCAGTCCTTTCTTTCCACTAGGGGCATCTTCTATCGCTTCCTATCCGAGCTAAGTTACCATCATTTGGCCTTTCTTCTTTAATCTTAACCTGAGTTAGTCATCTATCCTTGTTGGGAACCGATCATTACTTACACCAATCACAATGTTTCCCAACACTACCCTTGAACATCAATTGTATTTTTCAACACATATTGGATATTGAACTATCTAACACACTTGCATACAAGTGCACTAGTGTTTCTTAATACTCACACATACACATGAGCCAAAACATGAAACTTGTTCATATATGTTGAACTTATTTTCTTTGTGTGTTATTTGTTATCATTGGTTTTTGTTTGTTGTGTGCCCATGACTCTTGAGGATGTCACTGGACTAGAGACATATGACAGGGGGCATAACATTTTATTTTTTCCTTTAATTCATGGTTGTGTGTGTGTATGCAGTAAATCACTCATGGTTACCTTGAAATTTATGTCTTGGTACTGGTGTGATCCTTCTACATTAACTCGAAAATAATGTTCTCGTCATCTAGACCTCTATATGCAGATGCTTATGGTTATTTCCTACATTCTATCTAATAAGGTCCATATTCATATCTTCATGGTTCTTCTTAGATCAATGAAAATTATATTGACCCCGATGTCCCAACACCGCCCAAATGATGATTAAAATGACATAATATCTTATGGACTAGTGACTAGACACACTGTCCCTTGCATTTCATTCTAGGTTTGCATTTAGTTTTGCATCTTGGATCCTTTGATCATCTCCCTTCCATCCTCTTGCTAAAGCGATCCACTATATTTATCCTTCACATATCTTCAATCACAAGATCAATACCCTATTAGGGGCACCAAGTGCTAAAATCTCATAAGCTTTATCTGATTTCGATGTTTTGAATCCATTTTTAAGGCTCGAAATTGGAATCTAGAGCCAGTTTGTGCCTCAAATTACAGATTTAAAGTTTCTAAGCCAAGCGCAGTCCGCAGATGCATCTTGATCCCAAATCATCCTATTCCCATTGTCATGTATCAGCTGAAAACCATAAAGATAATGGTCTCTATTGATAAATAGTATTTAATAATGAATAATAATAAAGTTAGATGAATAAAAAATATATTTTAATATCTAAATTGTAATATTAATAATAATATTATAGTGGTGGCGTTTCTTTTGGTTCGAGAAATATATTCTAGATGGTCTCTCACGTGTTGGTGAATAGGGGTTTTTTTGGCTTGAATGGTGACATGCTCGAAGGGAATTTTTTTTTTTACGAATGGGATGGGGTGCTTCGATGGTGTGCTCGGTGACTGGAGATGACTGTGCCTTTTCTACAGTGGGCAGATGGTTTTTGGTCCTGGTTTCTTGTTTACCATGTGATTTTGAACTGTTAAATCAATTGATTATGGTTGTAATGGGTTACCAGGTTGGGTCTGGTTGTTTATGTAATTCTCATGTAAATTCTACCTATATTAATAAAATGACTTGTTATAGATCAAATTTTTTTTCTTAATATTATATTAATTCTCAATAAAATGCTAAAGTATAAGACATTGGATTATAACAAAAGAGATTATATATGATAACCAATAATTAAACAATGTAGGCACAAGTAACATCAATGGTAGGGACATAGAACAAAACTGACCAGGGTATCTACCTTTGAAGTAGTGATAATGTCATCTAGAATGAATTTGTTGACTTCCATTGATAATAATGTTTGACTAAATTCAATCAACTTTAATATGTTGATATCCCTTCAATTAATCATTACCTTATGATTTGGATCGATGGTTATTAGTTAATTGAACTACTAATCGATGGATTAGTTGGCTATTATAATCGGTGTTGACTATTGTAACCAATGGTAACTTAATGAATAATCGTACCTTATTAGGATTACAATGCCTCAATTCTAATTTTAGGTTTTGAGGTGGATTGGCAGAATGCTTATTTTGGACCAAAATTAGAATTGACATATACCAATTCACCAATTCCCATTTTTCCAGGTCAATTCCAGCAACCAAACGGGCCCTAATTGATAAATAAGCCGATGTGTGTAAACCAAAACTGGAGGATAATAATATTGTCTGAGCATCGTCTAAAGAAAGATGACTATATTTACTAAACCATAATTATGTTAACTGATAAATTAAGAAGGTATTAACTGATGCAATGATAATTAGAAGGCATTGATAATATGACTTGGAGAATCGACATAATTGATGGATACACTCTCACGAGTTGTTAAGAGTTATAAGAGGGATAAAGTAAACCGATGATAATGTAACTATCATCAATTGAGGATTAACTAAGCAATAATATTAGTGTTGGAGGAATATGATTTATTATGGAGAGATACAAATTTATAGGAGAGGCATGTCTTTGATGCTTGAGAGATGCAACCATTTGGTTATGCAAGGTACCTAAGGAAGTTGAAATCCTTCACTCAGGGAATGGAGATGATTTTTGGGATTTTACTCATCCTTTAGGGATATCAACAACTAAGACTTTATCAACAACAATGAAGTCTCTTACAATGACTAAGGACAACAAAAAAACAATATGGTTGATATATTCAAAGTAGCTAAAACATTTCGTAACAAGGGAGCACAATAGTAACGTGACAAAGAAAGAATATTTCATTTAGTAAGAAAGAAATGTATAGTCTAAGACATCAATGAAGACCATAAACATTACGTGGCAGTAAGAAAGTGGCATCAAAGACACTTTGAGATGCAAGATAGTAAAGTCATAAGCACTTACTAAAATAAGAAGAAGGGAATATATAAACATCTCGTATACAATCAAAGCCAACGAAGGAATAACTCATGCGGATTGGTCATAGCCAAACACATTCAACGTGGGCACTGGAGTGATTAAAGGTATAAGGTATAATTTATTTTTCATTCATTTACATATAAACATAATAGCAATTGATATTATTATGAAACTGATATTATTATGAAACTTATATATATATATATATATATATATATATATATATATATATATATATATATATATATATATATATATATATATATATATATATATATATAACATTAGGAAATTCTCCAAAAGATTAATATATATAAATGATTATTGTAACTTGATATTATGTTCATTGAAGATATTTGATATGTTATAAAGAGATCAATGTAACTCTTTATGGGGGAATAGATTAATCTTAAATTCTATAAGTGCCAATATGAGAGATTGGTATAATCTCCATCTGATTGACATGGCTGAGATTGATGTAATCTCTATAATGTTGGTATTTCAGATTGATGTCATGACAGTTTGATATTGGTATAATCCCATTGTCAATTTGAGATTTTTATAATCTCAGAGGTTTGATATAATCCTCAATAGCCAGTATATATTGATGACAACAATATATGTATATGTGGTAGCCTCAGATATAGGATATCTCATCCAAGAAGGGAATTGACCGTTTATCAACCTCCTAGCAGCCTTGGATAACGACTATCATTTCCAAGAAGAGGAATGTTCCATTATGGACTATCCTAGAAATCTTGGGAGTAGCGCTCCATGGGAGGTGACAAATTAATAAGGACTGCTTATAATGGATCTTATATCCTTCAATCCAGAAGGTCCTAAGAGGTTATGAAGTTTGACCTGAAGACATATCCTAAGATCTCATCCATTTGTTTATTAGAATGACGTAAGAAAACTAGATTGGATGTTATATTTTTTATCTTCTACTAACTTCTATTCATAGGAAATTAGTCTAAAAGAGATAAGGAACTTGTAGGGACATTACACCCATCCTCCATCTTGATCAACTCTAGTCAACCCTAGTCAACTCTAGTCAAACTTGGACAAACCTAGTCAACAAGACACTCGAAATTGATTCCAATCGCTATATCAAACATCTGAAAATATTTTCATGTTGACCTCATTCTTCTACATCTCATTTCACCTCTTTTCCACCCCTCTTTGCAACATTCTAATTTCGAGCCTGAGGGAGCATGACAATATAACAAATTTTCTTCATCAATCAAATCTCCTAATCTACAAATCTAGAAATTAAACCAAATATTTATCAATCAAGTCAATTAGTGACTAAAACATCATCACTCAGGACATCTCAGCTTTAGGAACCATATCAAGTTGAGATTCTATGCATCCTTTCTGGAAGAGTTTTCTCATCACTTTACATCAGTTCATTCAGATAGATAATCTAGCTATCTTTTGGGGCATACCAATCTAAGACTGCTTCTCTATTTGGCCTCTTGGATCTATATATCTTTGACTCTGATCTTTTTCAACGCATCTCATCAAACTGGTTAGTTGTCATCTATCCATCGATCAAGAGTTTAGTGTCATTGCACCACATCAAACTGGGCACTCTGATATTGCTCATCAGTCTTCACTCAATCAATTCTGGAGTAGATATTTTCTATCTTAATTGATCCCTGGAAATAGTTTCATCACTTTACAACATGTGGTTTCCTGATCTATCTTTCAATCTATTCTTTGAATTAATGTGCTATCTCACACATCGATTCAAAGAGGGGCAAATGTATCACCAAAATTTGGTCTAGTAAAATCTAAGCCCCAGATCTTGATCAATTTGCCTAATTTCAAATCTAAATCCCTATGACAAAATTTACTAGACATAATTGTACAGAGTAACCCTAAAAATCCCCTTTGCATAATTAAATCAAAAAATAAAAATTTTTATATCAAACTTATACTATGGTCTAATTTCTAGAGCTTGCATATTTATTTACTTGCTATAATATTGCTTTTAATATAAAGTTTCTACACTTTTATTAAAAGAACACATTCACATGTGTGCACATACTTAATCCTGATTAATTAGTAATTAAAGGGGATTTGTGCTTTCAAAATTTCTATTTTGTCTTATTCTACCTAACATTTCTTTTGTCTTTTAATCTCACCACTCATTTCTACCTAACCTCGCATCTCCTTCATTCTCCTTTTGCTTCTTAATCTCAATCACACATTCTTTGCCACTTAATCTTAACCCTCAGTTGTAGAGGCAAATTATTTAAAATATCTTCTCTCCATTGAACAAAGGATTCATAATCAAGCATTCAAGCGTACTTGCATTCTAGAGCACTTTTTGGCATTCTTGAGCAATCTTAGCAATCTAGTTTACTTTCTTGCATTGTTTATCACAACAAAGTTTCTTGCATTTTCATTCTAGAATACTAGTTGCTTTGCATCCATTCTAGCTTAGTTCTTTCATTTTATAGTTGTTAATATTGCATTGCATCATAGATTAGTATTGCATTTTCTTAATCTAGTTCACTTCTATAGCTTACTTTGTATTAGCATTCTTAGTTTAATCTTGCATTTCATAGCTTTGCAATCCTCCTAGTTTACTTTACATTTCATCTTGCAACTCAAAGAAGATTGGGATCATTTTGTGAATCTTCCATTTTGAGGTTGTCTAGTCACTAGTTCTATTGTCTCAATCTGATGAGCACAATCTAGAGCTAAACTTGCTTCAAATAGGAAGTAATAAGCCGCTTTCAAATATTTATTTGTTTATTTCATGTTCTTACTAGATTAGAAATGTTTGATGTAAGGGTTTATTGAAATGCATGATTTATAGGTCTAAAACATCACATTTTTATCACACACACATCCAAGGATCCCTATTCCATCTAGACACATGGGGCTGAATAGATACATTATTGTTCTCTTCCCCTTCACTTGTGCATACACGCACTTTGATGGTTGATATATTTTTGGATCTCTCTATCAAACTTTTAAACAATTCAGGGGGCCTGATCCTCACAACTTTTTCTTTGATCCCTGTATCGAACTCTTAACAGTTTGAGGAGCCTGATCCTAATTGCTCTTTCTTTCAGATCTCTCTTTCACCTTGAAGTTGATATATTTGTTCGGACACTCCTCTTGAAGGTAGATGTCTTGTCAACAAGATCTCTTCCTTTCAAGGGTCTCTTCTCATAAGTGACATATCCTTTCACAATGATCTATTTTCTTAGGTTACAAGAGTCAACACTCTTTGCTAAGTTTGTAGCATACATTATTTCTTAAGGATATTTCCTTGTTGATGGAAGTAGGTATCCTTATTCCTCTTCCTTATCATGTCTACTATGTAGCCATAATAAGGAGGGGGGCATACACCTCCCTTGTACTATAGTTATACATTTACATTTTTCTTTTAACCTTTTTTGTTTGTAGTATGCTAAATCTTGAACAAGGTGTAAGTGAGACAAATCTCCATCCCTAGGATATGCATTTATTTACATACAATATGCTTGTTACCAATAGATTTTGTTCAACTTCCTCAGGCTCTAATTTTCCCAAAATCACCCCATAATTTTGAAAGGTGTTGTTCACTTAAAGTTTCAATCCCTTGCATATACACCCTGTCGGTTGAATTGAACCTTGAACTCTCACAGTTCAAGATTTAATATTCAATAACATCCGTTGGTATGATTTTCCTTTTGTTTGCAAGCTTAGCGGCATTTTGTCTTTGCAGCGCGCACTCATCCAATGAATTGTGAACCTTGAACTCTCCTAGTTCAAGATTCAAAGTTCAACGTACGTTCCCTTTTTGCAAAGCGCTTTTCTTTGTTTTCTCCCTTGTCGCTTTTGTTTTTGCTTTATTTAATAATCATGCCAAAGGATAGTCCTTCTGCCTTCTTGTTGAACTTGAACTATGAACTCTCGTAGTTCAAGGTTCAAGGTTTGATGTGTGCCTGTAAGTTGCAAAAATGTAAAGTGGTGATTTGACAAAAAGGACAGCTGGCGATTGATTATGACTTCCGTGCATGGTGAGGATGTTGTAATTAATCGAAATGACACTTAAGTGTCACTTCAGTCTAGGAAAGTACATTAATCAATGCTTAAGGTGGTGCGAGTTATCAAATAATCATTAATTGAACCTTGTGTGACATAATTTTGCCATTATTATGAATCTCCTGAGATTTTGTAAACTATTTTAAGATAAATTCACAAGCTTAGACTATTTTATTCATAATACTCAAGACATCTCATGCAGTCAGCGTGGAAGAATGTATCCTCTCCTCATCTTAGAGCTTAGTTCATCACATAAAAACCAAGTGAGTCTCTCTATTGACCTCCATTGTTTCAGTTAAAGCTCTTTCATTTGTCAAGGTTGAATTCCTTTAAAGTTGCTGCATCTCCTGTTGTTTTCTTAGCTTGAGAGCCCAAAATGAAGAACCCAATTCTAAATTTCAGAAATACCTCTCCTTTAATTTGTTCCTTGCTTGATTGTGAAGACACCTTGATTAAAACTAGAGCCTTAGAGGACATTATGACCTGAATCAAAGAACCCATTCCAAGTTCTATGTTAGAAAAAGCCGTTCAGAGTGGTCTGGTTGATGCAGTTGCTTTTCCTATAGTCACCCCTTATCGAGAGCTGGTTGTTGAGTGTGCGAAAAGATATAGTTTTGAGGAGAAGTGTATCAAGAAGGTTGATGGGAGTCCAGTGGTGTACATAAGCAGAGATGTCATACAAAAGGCCATGGGGCTTCCAGAAAGGGACCCATATGAAGGGTGGAATATCCCCTCATCTCAGTCAGTCTTCATCGCTAAGAGACAAGTATACCAGAATGAAATAGCCCAATACTGGTTGCTCAAAGCTCCAAAAGGAGGGTCTCGGCTCCCAAAGTTGTTCACTGTAGATCATTTTAAGCCTGAAGAAGCTGATCTAGTCATAATGCTAAATAGAATTAAAGGGAACCAACATGCATACTATTGGCATGACTGGATGTACTTCTATATCCAAGTCACTCTCAAAGGGGAAAAATATATAGACTGGGCTGAAACCATTGCCAATGAAATCAATCATTAGTTAGAAAATTTTCCAACTAGCAGTAGCTTCCATATGTCTTCCTACTTATTCTACATATTGGCTTGTACCAGAGAGTGGAAAGGCATGTTCCATGAGCAACCTCTCCCAAATATGAAAGTTTATGATTACTACCCTCACCTACAAAAAGAATTTCATGTTGATAGTTTTCTGAAAGTTAATGGAGTTTTCTTTGGAAGGTTATCATATGAACTGCAAGGGAACACTGAGCAAAGAATGTCAAAAACCTTCATCAATACCTATGGAAGTTTCTTCATTTAGTTTAGAAGATTCAAGTATCTCAGAGTGGGTGGTTTCGAAGGAGAACCATTTAAATTGCCTAGATATGCTTTTGATAATTTAATCATTGTAGAAGTAGCTCGCCAACTGGTGTATGTGCATAAAGGGGTTAAGGAAAGGAAGGGCTAAGCAAAATCCAGTTTCTTGGTTGAATTGGGTTATTACACTTGCAAAACATCTTCAAATGCCCTAAATTTAGAGCATGAGTTAAGGAAATTGAATTTGAAGACATTTGCACTCAGAAAGGATTTTGATAGTAGGGGATACGCTGCTCAACATTTCAGCCTACCCTCTAAATTTCAACACATTCCTCAAATAGAGGATTACTAGGAGGGTTGTGCAGATGATTTTGAAGTGCGAAGAAGGACCTGGTATAGGTTTACCCTAGGACAAGTTGTTACCCTAAATGTTCAAATTGACATCTCGGCAATAGATGAAGATGATGGTACAGAGGTAATTGATGAGCAGTACAAAATCGGAGTTAGGGGTACACCACTCCTTGAAATAGATTGGGGTATTGATGAGAGAGAAAGCCTAACAATCAAGACTCTCAATGTGATTAAGAGAACCGAGAAATGGGTTAATAGTAAGAGGCCCCTTGTTTTAAGAAGACATAATCCCAGAAGAGCTGCACATGCTAAAAATGTTGTCAAACCCATTGTTACTGTTGACAAAAATATTTCCCTTGTAGGTACTAAAAATAAGAAGAAGCCTTCAGCTGACCCAATGAAACAAGCTTCTCCTGGCTCCTCACCAGTAAGAAGAAATTTAAGAGGGAGAGTTGGCAAAGAAAGTAACAAGTTGGTTAATGAAAAGGAGGTCATAGATCTTGATCTCATGGACACTCAAATGATAGAGCAAGTTGGTTCAGATAATGTGGAGGGAGACACAATGACCCCAAAGAGCAATCAGCTAGATTCAGGGGAACCTTTGGTAACCATAGCAGGTGATACTTTGCAGACTCCATCCCCTACTCTCAGTTGGTTAGGAAGTTCCATTAACAACAAGAAAAGGAATGTCTTAGTCATAACTCTTCCGGTAGAAGACATGGTTAGTAAGTGCTTGGGGGCTATAGTGAAGCCTAAGAGAATTAGGATGGAATCAATGATTGATGTAGATGAAAAAAATGGAAGGTGGATAGCAGAAAGGGAAATACCTAAGTCTGATAAATAGGTTTTTGAAGCTTCAATTGAAGACTTCACTATAGAAAAGATAGACTTAGGGGTGGCAAGTAGGGCAGTAGATGCAAAGCACCTGGAATCTTCTACACGCAAGATATTACACAGGACCTTCAAGGATGAGAAGGACAAGAAAGAACTAAAGGCAACCATACAGAGATTAGCTGAGTTCATTCAAGCAGTACAAGAACCCAGTTCGCTTCCATTAGCTCAGGTGCCCCATACATTTGACCCTTGTTCACCTGAAGTCCATAAAATGCTGGACCAGATCCAAAGGAATAAAATGGTAGTATAAGTTTTTAATAAATGGTTTGCGAGCATGATCCAGTGGGGAGGTGACTATGTCACTCAATTAATTGAGACTCATGGAGTTGTGACGAAAGTCATCTCAGAGCTATTGGCTGAATTGACATAAAGGAGGAAGGAAAGGAAAAAGTGGACTGGCATAGCTGATCAGTTGACAGAGATCGATCATTACGGGGTGCCTAAATTCCTTTTGGAGAAGCCAGTTCATGGCCTGAACGAAGAAGTTTTGTATGTTTTCGTGAAAAGTATTGAGTGGAGAAACTCAATTATTAAGGATGGTTGTGATGGGGCAACTCGCCTACTCAATGATCTTAAGGGCCTGATCGACACCATGCAAAAAGATCTCAAATGCTTGAACATTGTTCTGATAGATGAGGAAACTCAAGATGTGAAGAAAGTAGAGAAGATAGTTCAGGAGTTGGAGGCAGGAATAATGGCTATTAGAGATAGCAAAGAGCTCATGACAGAAGATCTTACCTCCATAGCTAACACTGAAGCTATACTGGTTGTTTGTGTAGATCATCTAGAGTCTCACAAATCGAGGCTGAATCAAATTTGCAAGGACAGGAAGGTTCTCAGATAAAGAATTGCCCTCATTAGCCTGTCGTATCATGCTATAGTTATCAGCGCATCATTGGCTCATTAAGAGTGGAAGCAAGAACGTGCGCCTAGGTCATCACAGAGTTGAATCAAAAGTGTCCAGCTCAGCCGAGATTGGTGGTCCTTCTCCACACTTTATGGGTCATTGCTCTTCAGTTTTCCAGTTTACTATTTTTAGCATTTTCTAGTTATCTTAAATAGTTGGTTTACCGAAACTCGGGAAGTTTCTAAGACTTTAATATTTTTGATAATTTTAATTAATGACTATATAGAGCCAGGAAGAAACGATTGAAAGGGATGTTAGTTAGTTTATTTACGCTTAAGTAATAGCATAGTTAAAGTTTTAGTTTTTTCTGTAAGGACTTGAATTAAGTTTTTTTGTATCAGTGAATGAAAGAAACTTATTAGTATAGATCTGTTGGTTTATATTTTTGAGTGGATCTCTGTTGGGGTATTCTACATTAAATGGAATTTCTTAATCGAATGTCTATGTTTTTCTTTGAATCTAAATTTAAAGTTGTGTTTTAGATTGGTGTAGTGTTTATTCATCGGAGTCTGTGAGCTTCAGGTTTATTAGTTGTTATCATTGCACAGTAATTATATCATATTGATGGGAATTACTGTTTCAGCCTTACCAACTTTCTGGTCAAAAGTTTGATATTTGCAAAAATGCATTATTCTTTTGCATAAATATTCATTGAAAATATTCTTGGGAGCTGTACCATAATTCAGAGGGTTAAATACCTAAGTTTAATCCATTTGTTAGTAAAGGGTTAATGTTTCATAGTGGGCAATAGAGCGTTAGAAATAAATTCTGAAAGAGACAAATTCATTTACTAATAATGCTAAATCTCGAACAAGGTGCAAGTTAGATAAATATTCATCCTTGAGATATGCATTTACAAATACACGCCATGGTGATGTGAGGACATTGATCCATGGGTGCTCAAAGCCATCAGAAGACATACTACATACATACACAAAGCTTCCAAAAGGTGCATAGTTTATGGGATTTCCTACCAGGCACACCCATCTATTAGGTTCTCCTCTCCTTTTATAATTCACAGTAAGGTGGACATCTTACTGGGCAAGGTAATCATCTCTCTCTCTCTCTCTCTCTCTCTCTCTCTCTCTCTCTCTCTCTCTCTCTCTCTCTCTCTCTCTCTCTCTCTCTCTCTATCTATTTGCTTTCATGCTAGTAGGACAAGATCATGAGGGTATGGTATGCTATATATGATGTTGCTTTTGTCTTCTCCATGTGATCATTTTTGCTCTTGCAATAGCCTTCCAAACATGACATTAGTGGATGAGGTGTTTTTTGACCGAGGTCTCTTTCACTAGTTGATTTGGGTTTATTTTAATACTAACCCCTTTTGTCTTTCATTTTGGTTTGGGTTTTGTTTTTCCTTTATTTATTTTTTCTTTGTTTTCGTGCCCTTGTACATGGATGTGGAGTTAGGATCCTTGATTTGGGGGCTTATGTCTTTTGACTAAGTGATGTTCTATCTCTTTGTGATTCACCAAAGTATTTCTTATCTTCTTTTACCATGAGTATGCCTAGTCCCATACTCCCACTAAAGTGGGGGCTAAATGTATCATCTTAAAATGGAAGCACCCATGATAAGACTTTTTATCCCTCCTTAATGGGATGTTTTGGGCCCCTTTTGGACATCTTTTTAATATTTGGATATCCTCCTAGGTGCTCATTCCTTTTGTTCCCCTGCTCTATATATCCCTTTCTCCACTTCTTTTTCTTGCTTTCTGAGACCCCAAGACAATTCTAGAAGGTCTTGACCTTTAGGTCTAGGCCAAATTTTGGCCCTTAACCTCAAGTCTAGGCCAAATTTTGGCCTTGACCTTATGGGTCACCCTTTTCATGATTCCAGGCCCTTTAAATTTTTTAATTTTCTCCCACCTTTTAGTCGACCCTTCTCAATTTTGGAGAAAAAATTGGATATAAATAGAGGTCTTCCCTCTTCATTTCGGGGATCCAAGAATATCATTTCAATCCATAAGTGTTAAGAGTTCATACTTTCAATATATCTCATGTTCTCACAAGCTCTCAAGGTGTCTATTGAAGATCAAGGATTCAAGCTTTCAATTTTCAAGCAATTGAAGGAGTTTTGCAAAGACATTCAAAGATCATATCATTATTGCATTCTTTCCCCTAGATCTAGGTTCTTTCTTCAAGGAGATAGTAGAGTTGGCCATCAAGGACGAAAGATCTACCTTCATACATTTAAGATCCATCACCACATCTTCAAGATCTACAATCGTTCCTCCAAGATCTATCATTCTTCTTTGAGGCAAATTTCAAACATACACATACATTGAGGTTTTGATTTACATTGATTTCCTTTCTAGGTCTTTGGTGTTGAGTCAAGGCTATTGCATTAACATACTTGATTACATCTTAAATACAATTTCATATTCATTGATTAGTATTGCTTTATTGTTAGATCTACTTCTACTACTTACTAGCATTCTCTTTCTTATTTTTTAAAGGTTGAGGTTGATTCCTAAACTAGGGTTTGACTAAGACAAACCCCTCTCCAACAACACAAAACCATTTTTCTCTTGCAAATCCATATTTACAAGCTTTCAGATCCATTTTTGGGAGTTTCTAGAACAGGGCATTGTTGTAGATTTAGAATCAGGAAAGATCAACAGAGCAGGTCTTGGTCGAATTTTAGCCTAGTCCTAGGTCAAGGCCAACCCCAAGTCGACATAGGCCTAAAAAATCATCCCAGTCCAGGACCAGGACAATTTTTGGGTTTTGCGGAGCTCGCAGTTTCAGTATTGGTTCTTGGATTTCAACCGTTCCTAACACAGTTTGATAGGGTATTTACAGGTTTGTATTTTCCAAGGTAATTTCTCATTCCTTTTTTTTCATTTCAATACTTCTTTCATACATCTCTATTTTTTCCTTCATTTCCAAAACCATCTCTTTGTGGAGGTAAGAGAGAAGTTAATCCAAGCAATTTGCCCCTTTGTGAAGGTTACAAATTGACACTTTCTCTTGTGTTAATCAGGCCTCCTTTGGTGGTAGAATCTTGGTATTCTCCCTCCATTTGTTATAGGGTAGATCTCATTTCCCCCATATACAAATATACTGGATTATTGCAAAGGGATTTTATTTTATTTGTCATGATCAATTTAAGCCCCTAGAATGCAATTCTTATCCAACACTTATTTTTTAACTATTTTGTATGAGTAAAAAAATTGGGGCACCATGTAGATGAATCAAGTTTACCAAATTTGTGTTTATGGTCCTCCTTTGTTTGCTAAGTTTACATTTTAAGTCCATCAAATTTTAAATTTCTATTGCATGTATTAATGATTCTATCACATAGATACACATCATTTTTTATAATTTTAGTATCTAGAAACTATATAAATACAAAATACTAAACAACATTCCCACATGTGAAACAACTATCATTTAGACGAGACAAGATAATGTTTTTTATACACAAGAATTAAGAGATATGCAAAAAAAAATCAATTTTGTTGATTATTAGATGCTCAAAATGAGGTAAGAGGAAACATACTTATTAAACATATTCTTGTTTTAATTTGTAGGTCTGCACCACTACAAAAAGTACTAAGAAGTTGGAGATAAAGAGGAAAAATGAAACCAAAAGAAATAATATGGTAGATTTAAATAAAAATGCTCCAAGAAATGAGAAAATAGCCATTGCAAGATGCTAACTAGTGACTTGTTGTGACCAATGAATACACACACAATAGAGTATTGCAAGGATTAAAAATGAGGGCCAATAGTTTTAGAGAATGTGCTCACTATTTCAATAGAAATTGGGCACTCTCAATGGTCTCCATATGTAGGGTTTGCTCAATTATTGATGATAATGACATAAAGTTAGGGAGGACCCCTAAATGTGGTATATTATATAAATAAACTAACCAACAAAGTAGAAAGGAAAATTGCTCAAATGTTGGAAGTGAGAAGAAATAAAGATAAAATGAAACAAATAAAAAATTTGACCTCTTCACTAACTCTATGAGTTGTAACATAATGGTCGTAGGAAAAATGCAGGTAACCAACATCATGGTTGTGGGAACATTGAAACAACAAATTGACATCCATTCAAATATGCATGCAAAATAAGGAAGTGCAAACATGTGTTGACAAAATGCTTCAAAGAGATTCATGTTACAAATATATTGTTTGAAAAAAATGCTTCAAAGATATGTCTTGTCGTGGAATGCAATGATTGTAGGGATGTACATGGAATGGATCCTTTGAAGAGGTTTTAGAAAATTTCAAGAAAATGGAAGCTAAAATTCATAGACGAACACATTTAAACAACCATCCAAGCACAAAGAGTACATGGATTTTGGGAATTTTTTCAGTTGCAATTACTCTGGTAATTATATAATCATTCATGTAAAAATGGAAACATAGACAATACACGTGAATGTTTGAATGCAATCGTAGTAGGGAATAAAATGATGTGCAACTTGTGAAATATCAAGGAGTCACCATGTGTACCATGATTGCAAGATATGCACAACATAGTTGTGTTGAAATTTCTTTATGAAACCCGTTTAACACCCAAATAGGAACAAATTAACCAAAGAAAAACCCATTTAATGGAGAGTTAAAGGTGATAGATCGAAAGCAAAATTCATAAAGAGTAGTTGATAAAAATGTTGTCGAATTATAAGCAAAATATGATTGTGATGTTTGAAACAATTATGTCATTTTGGCTTTAAAAAAATGAACCAATCTTACTTTTAAAAGCTATGCCCTTAAATCACAAATTTTGCTTTTCCTGTAATAAACTTTGTTTTGTATTCTAGGAAAAATAATCAAAACTAAGAGGACATATTTGTAATTGCTATTCACATAGATAAAATAGCAAGAATTAAGAAATAATTATTTCTTACCAACCTGAACACGAGCTCCTCATGTACTTTGAAGATTTTCAATTGTCTTACCTCCCTTGCTATTGGTCAAACCCACCCACAAACATAAACATGTGTAGCATGAATATCACAAAGATTTCATAAACATGAGAAATCTCAACTTACGAATGCAACTCACCTTAATGTTGTCTCAAAAGCTGACTCAATGTTGGCATCAAAACTAAGGACAAATTGAGAACATAAATCATTTGATGCAGATGCACTAGAGAGAAAATTTATTTACTGTCAAATTAAATGACTTGTTTAGAAGTTGGCAATGGTTTTTTACATCAATGTGTCATTGTAGAAAACCTCTCGATGTAATTATTTTTTGAGTGTAAATCAAAATAATTACTTGTTACTTGATTTTATTAATCATATAAATTAAAATAAATATTTTATTTTGAAATATAATAAAATCTATAAAATGTCTAAAAATCAATTTTCGATCAAAAATTCATTTTCATAATCATAAAATAAAAAAATTCACAAATTAATTTTATTAAATTTATTTTTGAAAAACAAAATAAATAAAATGTTACATGATGATGGAAAACCAACTTACTAATCACCCAAATTTAAGTAAATATAATAGTACTAATAACAATGCAAGTACTAACAAGTGCCACGTAGTGGCTAGTACTTGCCGGAATTAATTATAATTTTAGCTATAAATAAATCTAAATCTAATATTATTATATTTATTATAAATACTAATAGTTATTTATATCCAAATGTAATTCTAATATTAATAAATGTATTTTAATTAATTATAGAACTATATAATAATAATTATATTAGTTTTTATAATCATAGATGTAGCAATAGGTTATTTTATTTTTAATTATAATTATTTTAATAATATAAATTTTCAATTTTAATTAGTTTTATTTAATTTTTATGTTAATTTAATTTTTTTTTAAAGTATAAAATAAGCTTAATTTTATTTAAAATATAATTTTACAAACTAACAAATAAGTGTTAATTTGTTATTTACATTATTAATATATTTAATATTTATATTATATAAAAATTTAATTTAATTTAATTTATGTAAAAATATCAATAATATTAATAATGCAATATGGCTAAAAAGTGAAAATAAAAATATCCTCGTGTAATTTGATCTAGCTAATCAAATGATAGAGAAATAATATTTGTAAATTATAAACTTAAAAATATTGCTTTTAAACTTTACAAAATCTAAATTTATGACAAAATGTAAAATATTATACATTCTTATTGGTAGAAAGTTGTGATGATGGAAAACCAACTTACTAATCACCCAAATTTAAGTAAATACAATAGTACTTGCCTTTAGTTATGTAATTAGTTGTAGTTTAATTCAATTAGAGATAAGATTATAGTTAAATTAGAATTATATTTAAAGTTGGTGTTAGGCTAGGTTACTTAAATCTAATTTATAGTTATGTAAATTTCAATAAAAAATATTATTAATTTTAATTTTAATTTATATGTAAAGTAATTTTTTAGACCTTTTTAGTTTTATCATAATTGTAATTTTAATCTTCAATGTCTATCTAATTTAAATTTTAATAGATTTGTTAGAATTATAAATATATTTTAATTAGTTATAAAAATATATAATTTAGATGATACAAAATAGAATGACATATATTAATTAGCATTAATCTCATCTACTAATTAAAATTTCTTATAATTATTGTAAACCTTTGTGGAATATTACAATTATGACCAATTTTAATATTTGATAAAAATAAGTGGCATGTAATATAGCTTAAAAAGTGGAGGACAAATTGTTTCATTTTTATATTCCTAAAAATATTTTTTAGAATTTAAAAATTTAAATAACATACAACTCGACTTTAAAATAATAAAATAAATTTGAAAAATTAAAAATAACTTATTTATAATTGATTCAAATAATTATTTTTAATAACTAGTTAACTAATACTATGCCTTATGAACAAGTACTAATAACAATACAAGTACTAAGAGCAGATAAGGCCGTGATTGGAAGGGAAGTTAAGTTAATCATATTAATGTTTGCTCAATGCAAATCTCCGTATTAAAAATCCTTTTTCCATCCGGCTCTTTCTTATTTATGTTTCTGCATTACGGGCGGAGGTCTAATGACTCTTAGCTCTACGAAATTTCTGCAGAGGTGTCCTACAGGTGCAGGCAACGATTCCTCCCGAGAACAGAAAGAAAAACCTTTACCCTAAAAGCTGTGGGTTGAATTAGCAGGGAGGCAAAATGGTGCTCGGGGAATTAGGGGGCAGCATTGCCCGCGCCCTTCAGCAGATGAGCAACGCGACTGTGATTGATGAGAAGGTTTTGAACGAATGTCTCAATGAAATTTCTCGTGCTCTTTTGAAGTCAGATGTGCAGTTCAAAATGGTGAGGGATATGCAGCTCAACATTAAGAAAATCGTCAATTTTGACGATCTCGCAGCTGGTCACAACAAGAGACGGATTATTCAACAGGTAACAACATTAGGGTTTGTATTCCCTTTATAAACCAAAAAGGAGAATTTTAAATTGCTTTTCTTGGGGATTGCGGATTGCTCTCGTATTTGTCGCGTCCCTGCTAGCTAAGACGAGCTTGAACTGATGATAAAAATACCCTCTGAACTATCAGAATTGGACGACTTCAATTGGTAAAAGGGAATGGAGGAATTTAAAAGCCGTGTCTTGAATTGAAACCTTAGGAGACATGATAGTATGTTGGAATTGGGTAAAATACAGCGTCCAAGCAGCTAGCTGATTATCTTTAAAAAATGACATTTTACCAGATGATTAAACAAACAAACAAAAAAACTTGTTTTTGGTTGTAATTATTTTTAGCTGGTTTATAAATACCCTTGAAATTTTCCTTAGATCAGCACCCGAATGAAAACATTTACTCTTTTATATCCTCTACAAACAAAACAAGGTGGCCACTAGGCACACCCACAATTTCAATTTCAATCAGTAATCATGAAAGTTAAAAATTCCACTCTGAAAGTTATGGTGCCAAAAACAATCTATGGGAAACGATATAATACGTGTTAGGAAGATAGGAAAAGAACAAAATCACTGACGGAAATATCAGGGATTGGGGATGAAGCAACGCACATGCCAATAAGGGCAAGTTTGAAAGTCTGACAAGTACAATGGAGGGTTGGGGGATAGGATAGAGAAGCTCAAAACTCCAATATGTAGAAGGGAAGAGCAGAGTTGGAAGAAGAAAGTCATTTTGAGGAAGGGAAAACACATAGTAGATGGAAATGGGGTAGATACACGTACATAATTAACATGTACAAATTTATATTGATTGGAAACGAGACATGGCATATTGTGTCCATAATTATAAGAACGCCAAAGGAATGACCAGAACTTGGCAGAAGTGGAATAACATATTGAATGCATTGGAAATCGTGACCTAGAAAGAGCTCACAAAAAACCTCTTTGGAGTGCTACTCACGAAGGATAGCTTTTCTTAAAACTGTAGGATCAAAGTCCAACGAGTAAATATGTCAAAGCTGGCAGGCCTTCCTCAAGGTAGAAGTAGATAGTTGTTGAACATATCACTATTACAATAACAAAGAAGATAGTCAAAAAGGAAACATACTTTTGAACATGCCCAAATATGATGAATATAAGTATATTGAAGAACATGAATGGCTGTTGTTTTATCCCTTATGAAAGTGGCACAAAGTAAATCCGGTTGAGAGAAGAAAACCATCTTGGTATGCCATGCCCGTGGTGATTATTTCAATTTGAGGTCATAGATATATTTCCCAAGTCTACAAACCAAGGAAGAGTCTTATAGAAACCTTGTTGCTGCTCCATTGTATCTCTTCTCAGGTACCTTGCAAAGAAAGGCACTTCTCACATCCCATTTGATGAACCTCCCAACGATGTGCAACGGCAATCGCAACAGTGAGTTGAATAGAGTTCATCTTTGTAGTAGGTGTAACACTTCTGCTGCAGTCAACATTGGGAACCTATGAAAATCCCTTAGCAAGTAGGAAAGCTTTTAACTTATCACTGACCATTCTATAGAAAATTTTAGTTTGATAGATCCACTTACATCAAATGAGTTTCCTTCTTTAGGAAACGAGACTAAATTCCATGTGTGCTTCCTCACGAAGGAACTATATTCCTACGTAGCTACATTCTACTCAGTAATGCCAGAAGCCTTAGTGAAAACATTGGATCTAATGCAGTGGCCATGAAATGGATCTAATGCAGTGGCCATGAAAACATGAGGTGTCGCTTGGAATTATGATTAAGTCCACTTGGTGTTTGAAGGATCCCTAAACCAATCACCTACATATTGTAAAGTCTTTCTTGCCCAAAGTGGAATCGAGATAGGAGAGTTGGGATGAGATTTTGTACCTTCATAATGCCGACTAGGAGAGGGGGGAGGATGCTCATCATCACTCTCATCATCTAAAGTAAAGAAGAATCCTTGTCATTGAAAATGTGCTCAAATGGATTTGCCTTGTTTGAAGAATTGCCATATATCCCACATGTGACCCAACTGATTGAAGAAGTGTCAAGGATTGGACTTAGTTATTTGAGTTAGATGAGGCTAGACATTTCATATGCCTTTGGCTCAGTCTCTGAGTTTATGCAAGCGCCCTGTGAGTTGCACTGGAAAGTAGTTAAGTGGACACTTCACTACATTTAAGGCACTCATGTTATGGGATTCACTGTTTAGCACACATTGATATTGACTTGGTTGAGTACATGTACTTTGATTAGGTAGGTGTTTCTCATGATCACAAGTCCATTTTTGGATACAGCTTTTCACTTGGTTTTTGCAAGCGCCCTGAGAGTTGCACTGGAAAGCAGTTAAGTGGACACTCCGCTACATTTAAGGCACTGTTGTTATGAGATTCACTATTTAGCACACATTGATATTGACTTGGTTGAGTACGTGGACTTTGATTAGGTAGGTGTTTCTCATGACAAGTCCATTTTTGGATACAGCTTTTCTCTCAGTTTATGCAAGCTCCCTGTGAGTTGCACTGGAAAGCACTCATGTTATGAGATTTGCTATTTAGCACACATTGATATTGACTTGGTTGAGTACATGGACTTTGATTAGGTAGGTGTTTCTCATGATCACAAGTCCATTTTTGGATACAGCTTTTCACTTGGTTTTTGTCCTATATTGGTCCTATATGTTGGTCAAGCAAGAAGCAGAATGCTATTGCGTTTTCTTCCACAGAGGTTGAGTATTGGGGGGGTGTGAATGTTGCTACGAAGGCTTTTTGGCTTCAGTATATTCTGACTAAGTTGGTATCCAGTTTCTCTAGCTATCTGTCACATTTTGTGAGAAACAAAGATCTATTTCAATCTCTTGGGACTTAATTCATCATTAGCAGACCAAACATGTCAAGGTCCCCATGCACTACATTTGGAAGCTTGTTAATGGACAAATCATTGAGCTTCATCATTGCTTGACAATTGAGCAAGTGTTGACATCTTCACCATGCCTGTTATAGAAAGCAAGTTTCATAATTTATGAACATTGTTGGGTGTGTGAGAGGCTACATCTTTGGTTCAATGGGGAGGGAGACGGTATGGGGGGAGTATTAGTGCAGGTTTTATTTTCCTTTGTTGGATATTATTTTATTTTTTCTACACATTTACTTTAGCTTGCTTAGGTAGATATAGTGGGTCATTATGAGGGTAGAAAGCATCTTCCATGAATATAACTTTCACAGTTTTTGGTATTTGGAGTTGCATCTCCCATTGGTTGGTTTTGTCTCCTCAAATCTTTACACACACACACACACACACATATATCCACTCACCTTGCATGTTCTAACTGTGTTATTGTAAGCTCTCCTTATGCTATTTTGTTTATTTCCTGTACTGTTGGGAACCAACTCTGTTGTACTGTTTTGATTTATGATTATTTGTATTTACACTTTTATTGTATCTCATAATGGCAATGATTTTTTATTAATTTCTGCCAACCTTGGATTGGCATGTTGGAAATTAGTGTTCACATCTAGGAGTTAGGAATATTAGAATGCATATTTTGGTGTTATAATATTAAGTTGTTAATAAACAACTTAATACTATTAATAGTCACAAGGTTTGTTTAATAGGTTATTTTATTGGAGGTTGTATGTTGAGTTGTTAAAACAACTCAACCTATTTGGGAATGTAGTTTCCTAAAAAATAGGATGGAAGAATCCTATAAATATGTATTGAATGAAAATCATAATCAATGAAGCACCGTATCATCTGAGTTAAATTATTTGCAGCTTCTTTATGTGCCCATATTTCTGATATGGTATCAAAGCAAGCACGATTAAAGGGCTTAAAGAGGATTCTATGCCTATCATTCTGCGATCGGTCTCCATATGTTTTTTAAGGAGGCAAAGACTATATGAGAATGCCGGGTTACATAGGATTACATGAGTCAAGCTTTTCTTTCTCTGGATTGGGTCGATTCATATGTTGAATGACCGTTTTGATCCCCCACACCATTATTTTTGGCATTTTTTTATCCTTCCTTGCTTGGCGATCTCAGTGATCGATCTTGTGTTCTCTGTGGGAGTGAAGATTTCATCTACAGCTAGAGCATTCTCCGCGATTTGTTTTTAGGCATCGCAGGAGTTTTGTGTGTGTAGACTCATACGTATCTTTGTTTTTTCACATCTAGTGCAGAGTCTATTCATCTGTCGATTTTATTGATGTGTCTAGAGCTTGTAGTGGCTGGTAGCATCTGGAAATGCTCCTCTACTGTCATACAATGCTATTCTCAGATTTGAGACAGATTTGTGGGTTGATCTCATTGAAGGCCCATGATTTGTACCTTTAATAGGTGGTTTTACCAGGGACAAGTTTTTTCTACTTGCAACCAGAGCATTGTTTGAGCAGCTTATTGCCTGATCCGTGGTGGGTTGGCGAGGGGGAAAAGTTTTTGTGACCATGAAAATCTATAGCATGGCCTTATTGTACTTGATTGGTGGATACACATTGAGTTATTACTCTACATGGATTTCTCTTAGCCATGGGTTTTGTATTCATCATTTGTTGATGCGTCTTGTGTCGGGTCTTTCCAATATTGAAGAGAATGCAACTTCATTTTAGGCGCATTGAAATCATTTGACCATCTTTATCCATTGTTGGCGGCTTCATTATAAAACTACTTGTCCTAGATCTGCCTGTGGCTTGAAATTCTTCCATCAGTCTTTAATTGTATTCTCAGGCCGTATTCAATCTCTTTGGCATTGATCTCTTCACTGTGAGGACAACCTATCATCTCATTGGCTCGGTCAGGTGCCTTCTTTCGCAATGAAGTTCGTGTTTGTCTCGAAAATCAAAAGATTTAACAGGGTCATCATCTTGTTCTCCTGATTTTTTGAATCAGGACAAAAGAATCAACGAAGGAGGATTAAACTTGTTGATGAAGCCGTAAGTCTCCACTTGTGTGTAGGCCATAAGACCTACTTTATTTGGAGAGTGATTATGTGTTGTTATGGATTGTAAGCCCAGTCAGTGTATGTTTCATGCAGGTTTGGTACAGTCAGTAGTTGAATTTTAATAGTTTAAGGATTGTTTTTTTGTCTAATATTTTGTGTCATAGATTTATAAGTCAAGTCAATTTGGATAAGGGTATGTTTTTCCAGTAAAATATTTTTGAAGTTAAGGTGTTTTGTTTTCTTTAGGACAGGGTTCATTTTATGAGTCAGTATTGCTATGTTAGCAAAAGAGTATCAAAATTTTAAAATGTCAACAATTGTAAAAATTGTTTTTGTTGTAATTGGATGCACTTTCGCTTGTATGTGACATCCATTTTGTCGGGGGGGATTCTAAAATTGAACTTCAAAGTTGAATTTGCTAATTAAGTAGCAATCTCACTGGAGGATGGAGGCATTGGAGGTTGGAGGACACTTAGCAATCTCTCATCAGTCACTAGCGACAGGGTCGTGAAACTGCATTAGTGACAAAATTAACTTGTGCCAAAAAGACTAAAGCCAAGATTGGTGTGGCAGTGACAACCATCTCATATCATTTGTGATTAGAGTGGCACTGATCTACAATGGTGGTTGCATACATGACGAGGACTTGGTTCTCAAACTTTTCATATTGTGGTTGGATGTGTATGTCCCCAATCACAATTGTTGGTTGTTTGTGAGTGGATGTATTTGTCCCCATTCACAAGATGATGTATGTGATTGGAAGTGTTTGTCCCCGGTCACATTTGTTGGGTAATTATGATTGGATGTGTTTGTCCTCAATCATAATAGTTGTGAGTAGAAGTGTATGTCCTTGTTCATAACCTCGATGTTTGGATAGATGCGTTTATCCCTATCCAAATTTGATGTAAGACCTTCGATAGATGTGTTAGTCCCTATCCCTAGTTCCATGGGTAGAAGTGTTTGTCCCTATCCTTGGATGTGAGTATAGTAAGCATAGTGAGGCTAGTTCCACTACTGCTACTCATATCTTATATTGTTTGGTGAACTACTGTGTGTGGTCATCAAGATGTACTTTCACCCCATGTTCACACTAAGGGGGGGTGTTGGAAATTAGTGTTCACATCTAGGAGTTCGGGATTTTAGAATTCATATTTTGGTGTTATAATATTAAGTGGTTAATAAACAACTTAATATTATTAATACTCACAAGGTTTGTTTAATACATTATTTTATTGGAGGTTGTATGTTGAGTTGTTAAAACAACTCAACCTATTTGGGAATGTAGTTTCCTAAAAAATAAGATTGAAGAATCCTATAAATATGTATTAAATGAAAATTATAATCAATGAAGCACCCTATCATCTGAGTTAAATTATTTGCAGCTTCTTTATGTGCCCATATTTCTAATATGGCGGGGCATGACAGTCTGCCCTTCTCATAATTGTTTCTCCTCAAGCAATAATAGTTTACTGAATTCTTTTTAAATTTGAGGATCCCTAAACTAATCTTTTGAGCTCTTAGCTTCTGTTGCACAACTCTGATATTATCTCAAGGCATATATCGCTGTCTTTCATTTAATTGTGAATTATCTCAACCAATGACTAGAAATTTGCAAGGTTAATGATATTAATACAAGTTTTCTCTCACTTGCACAATGTCACAGATATCTCCTTGAATCGTAGCAGGGGTGTGCTTTCCACATATTAAGATGACAATTAGAAGCATGACACACATCTATGACCTTAAAAAAAGAAACTCTTATTTATTCTCATATTCTAGATCAACCAAACATAGAAATCTCATGATGATAGGAATATGCTTACAGTGATCATTTGGGTAGACATACTGGAAACACACAAGGTATGAACCAAACACGAAGCATACACATACAAACACGAAGTATACTTATGAATATATGCAAACATGGAGCATACACATAAAACACAAAGTATACACATGAATATATGCAGACACAGAGCATACACATATTGTTAGATCCCTTCTCATTGACTAGAATGCATCCATTGATTTATTTTTACCCTGTAGGCTGGCAAGATCAAAGAAGAAAGAAAGAAGTATTTGGATCTGCAAAAGGCAAGTGCATCAAAAGGTTTGTTAGGGGCTAGGATGGGGGTCTAACCCCGCCTTACCACTCCCATGAGCTAGGAAGGGGGCCTAACTCACCTTGCTATTTATAAGCCTCTTAGAGGCAGAGAGAGGGCCTAACCCCACCTTTCTGCTGCCATGAGTCAGGTTGGGGGCCTAATACCACCTTGCTGTTTATAAGCCACTTAGAGCCAGAAAGAGGGCCCGACCCCACCTTTTTGCTCCCATGAGCCAGGAAGGGGGCCTAACCTTGCCTTGCTGCTCATAAGCCACTTAAGCCCACCTTTCTACTTCCATGAGCCGGGAAGGGGGCCTAACCCTGCCTTGCTGCTCATAAATGTGCCATAAATTTGCTCCAATATGCTTCAAACGTTTGCCCAATATGTTCCATAGATCTTGAGGATGTAAGGGTGTCGTAACTACTAGATTGGCTTTTCTACGAAGCCCTGCTTGTTTATTGTCCTTTCTTTGTTTGATTGGATGCTTTTAAGATCTTCTTCATGGTGCCTTGTTTTCTTGCTTGAGTTTCCTTTTGCTTCTTTATTGGACATTGCCTCTACATTACATATTTGGCTTCCTTTCTCACATGTGTCTTGGCCTCCATTCTTCCTTGCATTTGAAGCACAAACCTTTCTCTTTTGGGCGTTCTCGTCATCTTTAAAGATTTTCTTGTTTACAATCATGCCCAAGTTCCCATTTCCCCTTGCATTGAAAACATAATCCTTTATTTATGAGCTCCATTCTTTCATTGTATGGTAGATGGGGATAAGGTTTTTGCTGCTCATCCTTTTTGTAAAAGGGTTTGGTATTAATGTTAGCAGGTTGGTTGCCCTCTATAGGCGTGATGTCTAATTTTAGGGCTTTTTGGATCACATCCTCAAGTGATGTAGGATTGAGGGCACTTTCCAAGCCGCAGTTTCTTTTGATCCTTCAACAAATAGGCATGGGAGTCTCCTTTGAGAAACCTCTAGCACCATGATTGATAGCTTTTGGAATTTATCGATATAGTTTTCCACACGTTGTAATTGTGTTAGTTTTTTAAAACATCACTTGGGGGTGGTTTTGATCAAATCTTGCGATAAGGTTCTGGGCGAATTCGTTGTTAGTGGTTATATGCTGGTGGTCTTAACTCTTGGGTAATAAGGCCATGACCCCACCAATCGTGGGCTATTCCTGTGAAGTGGAGTGTGAGGAATTTTGTGGTGTTTTCTTCCGTTATGGGCTAAGTGAAAGATAGGTGTCCAACTTTTGGATCCAAGAATGTGCCATAAATTGCCCAGATCCATCAAAAGTGGTAAAGGCCATTTTACTTACCCTTTCTTTTTAATCTCTGTCAGGTTGCCCTCTTCTCCTATTAGGGGCAATTTGTGTTTTAGCATCACAGTAATCCCTAAAGGAGACAATCCTCCAAACTTTGGAATCTAATCTTGAGTATGCTTTTGCAATTTCATCCACAGTAGCAATGGTTGGATTATTTGCTTCTTCCTCTACCACGTGTTCTTCCCTAGTTAGGAAAGGAGGTCTTGTTGGCCTAGGGGTTGATACCCTTGTTGAGATGTTATTTTCGGAGTGTTGGAGCCAGTATCCCTCCTATGGGTCTGGTTGGATCTAGAATAACTGTGATTCATGTTTTGGATGGCTTGGAGGAGAAGTTGAGTTGTTCTTTCATTTTGCTCTATTAGAGCTTGAGTGGTTTGGTCCATGAAGGTCCTTATTTCATTGCCCATTTGTACGCTCATGGTGTTGATGGGAGTAGGGTTATTGGTGGATGTAAACTTCTACCTTTTTCTTTCCAAAGACCTTTGAGCCCTTTGGTTAAGTTACATCAACTATTCTCTGTCTCCCAGGTTGGCAGGAATGATGCTCTGATATCAATTGTAATGTCCCCTTTCTGGATTACCCTACAAATTGCCCACAATAACTAGAATGTTACTACCTTCTGATCAATTTAAGGTTCTGATTTAATCCTGATGCCATGCAAGTGCAGCGAATTGCTGATGCTTAATGATGTTCCGATTTATAAACTGATCTGCCTGTGGTCTTCTCAAATCTGCCTTGAATGGAATGGTATTCAACGAAATGCTTTTCACAATTTTGCATAAGTTCGCCTTAGAGTCTTCCTTGAATGAGATCAGATTTATCTCCTAAAATCTGCCCAATTCAAGGATAAGGATCTGCTGTAAGAACTCTCTATTTCTGCTCCTTATCAGACGATACACCTGAATTCATTCCATTTGAATTGCCAAGTGATCTCTACTTATACCCTTCATCATGCACCTGTTCACCCAATGGTCATGTCCCTCCAAGGAGGTCAGTCAAATGCAAGTTAACTAAATATATTTTTATTATTTTAAATCTCATAGTCCAAAGATGGGCTCTAACTCCATGAGACTGTCCCTCTTTAGCACACATAAAAAAAACTTAATCTCCCTTTATGAGTGCGGCTCCTCTTGGGGGTCATCCCAATTTTTAAGATGATATTTTTAAGCCCTTCTTGAAACATGGGTCAGCCCTTATAAATTGTTATCTTTTTTGATTACATTGCCTGTTATAAAGACCAAAATTTGATCTCATAAAGGCTGTGATTTTTTTATTAATTTCTGCCAACCCTAGATTGGCGAGGCATCACATTTGAGCTTACAAGGCAACATTGTTTACAACAATAAACAATGTAACTTCACAAGAGAAATCAGTAAACAATCTTCAACAACCTTGGAAGATATCATTGTTTCTAGCAATCCAAGGAACCAGAGAACTTCAGAGAAAGCCACAAGCCATATCATCGCTTCACAACTAGTCAAGAGATTATACAAAAAGTGTCCACCCTTCTTTTTGGATAAACTCTTATGAACCCTCAATGCAAGAATTTTATTATTTTAGGTAAAAAAAAATAAGACACATTAAGGAGGGTAACACGTGTCCATTTTTTCAACTGAGAAGGGTCTCCATCTTTGGATAAGAACTTGATAACACTTCTGTTAATATCATTGCCGAGGGAACCTACAGCCACATTTTCATTATAATCCAATTAATATTGGCTTTTTAAATTTACACTAATACTCCTCAAAACCAGGAAATTTATTTAACTTTTAGTGGGAGATAACATTCTTCACTTCATCCAAGGAAATAGCAGCCTCCAACTTAGCAGCACTTAAAAGACAACTTATAGTAAACATTCTTAGAATTAAGTTTTTTAACACCAATCAGAGCAGCTTCTTTATTCCCAGCTAAAAAAAGATCACTGTAGAAATTCTGAAAGGCCCCTTTAATAGCAAATTCCTCTTACACAAGCACACCACCAACCTCAACAGCTATGATCTTCTTCCTTTGGTGTTTGCATTTTAAATACTTGAAAAAGAATTTCGAATCCCTATTATTCAAGTGTAGCCCCTTTAGCTTTGACCTAAATTCAGTATCATTAGCTTTGTAGAATTGATCACATCTTTAAAAAATTCAATAACTTTAGTCTATTTTTGCAACAAAAGACTAGGAGTATTATCTTGCAGGGCCAGCTCAATCATGATTAAGTCCCCTTGAAGCTTATTCACCCTAAGAACCCTTTCCTTGGCTTTTTTTTGCGAAAGATCCTCATAAATTTTGACAAAAGCGCTTTGTTCCAACTTATAATATTAGTACCTTATAAAGATTTGCCAGAATTAAGAGCCCACAAATTGAACAGTGTGCTATGGTAGGAAGAATCTTTAAGATGAGAAAAACCTCACCTGGAGCGATGTTGAGCAAGAAAGAAAGAGATTACATTAACAACATTATTAGCTTCAGGAGTACCAAGCAAAAACCTATCCAGCAAAACTCTATCCAATTTGGAGAAATCTCTCTATTCCCCGTTTGGAAATAAGATCAAGTGAACTGGATGTCCTTGCTATCCTGTTTAAAGCCAAATAGAGGATCAACAAGATTCCTTTACCTTTTGAATTTGGCCCCCTTTTTTTGCATTCTCCTTTCAAGCAAATTTTGATAAACACACTCCAAATGCTGGGCCCCCGAGTGAATAAGCATAAAACAAAACTCCAACAATCACCACATGAAAAGGTATGCAAGTAAAGAACAAAATCAGCAACACAAGAACAACAAGATTTATACATGGAAATCCCAAACTGGGAAAAACCACGGTGAGCACTTGCCCACAAAGATAATTCACCGAAGTATATAATCTGATTACAAAGAATTAGGATCTCACTGCTCCGGAACTAGCAACCATAGGCTCACTACCAATACAACAGTGAATGTAGATAAATAAGAAGGCTCACTGCCTTACAGTACAAACACGAGCTCATTGCTCCAGACTTGCATACAGAGGCTCACTACCAAAGTAGCAAGATAGAAAAACACCCTCAAGTAATCAAGATACACTGTCTTAAAGTGCTTACTCCTCTTCAGAGTAGATAAAGATACTCTCCTGATAATGTGGCTGATTTGCAAAACATTGCCCACTCTAGCACTAAACTATTACTGCCTTTCCTTCTCTGCCACTGTCACTGAACTCTGCTCTGCAGATTGTTGAACTGGTTCGCACACTTCACTTGCTTCGCACCTTACACTTACATTTTGCCAAAGCACTAACAATCCTTAAATACATGATAGATCATTGGAGATTAGAACAAGGTCAACCAAGCCAAAATATATTACAAATAAGTTTCATGTCGGCCAAGGCAATAGCAAAATGCAAATAAGACCAATGCCAAAAGCATCCGAACCGAGGACCCAAACGGATAGGAGATAAACATTAAATACATAGGTCCCATATAACATGAACCCACCTAGATAAGATACAAGCATTAAGTATAAGACCCGGATCTAAATCTGATACTTCAACAATCAATAAATATAACACCCAAACCTAAATCTGAAAGCTTTGATCCATCCCATGAGAAAGACCAAGAACACACTACACATGTCCCAATGCCAGATCTGCAATAAGCGAAACAACTACCAAAGATAATTCAAATGTGTAGAAGCAAATTGCCAACTTGCCAGTTGTAACCAGACCTCCACACGCTACGGGGAGATCCATACGCCACATCAGAAGCCATGTCAACATGCCACGTCAAAAGTTGCCACAACAAATCTCCGATTTAGAACAACAACTGAAAAGAAGTGCAACACTGGATGACACAGTCTCCAGAACACCAAGAGCACATTCCTGATCACTAGAGAACATCACAACCAAGACCAAAATCAGAATCCAACTGTATGAGTAGCAGCACATCATCAACCATGATTTTCAGAATAGAAACACTCAGGACAGTACAACTAACTTGCAACTGAAAAACTGCTATCTGCATTGAAACACAACTCCACTGCTACTAAACAATAAATATCCGGACTGTACAAACTTCCGGATATAAGAGTATAACATAGAGGCACTGTAAAATTCCATCTTCTCATGATCATAGGATACATACCTGTCTTCCATTGTTTTGAAACCATACTTTTCTTCCACTACATTGTAGGTTCAGCACTCAAACCCACATCACAAAGAATAGCAAACTTTCGGACCATTATCTTCCACTGCATTATAGGTTCAGCACTTGAGCCCACATCACAAAGAATAGAAAACTTCTGGACCACAAAGCTTGAGCAGACACAAACTCAAACTGCTCTGGAACACTATGTTTGACATCAATGACAACAGACAATCAATCATATATTTCTAATAAATATATCCACCAATTTGATTAGCTTTGCACTCAAACTTATTATAGTTACCTCCACAAATCCAAGGAATGTCTTTTAAATTGTCGACAAGCCAATTCAACAAATTAGTTCCAGCCTTGTAAGCATTTTGACCATAAATAGAACATTTATTAAAAATCTGCTTATTGATGCTTAGTTAAATACAAACAACTCTATTGCAAGGAGAAAAACAATGACTAATCACATGGGACCCAATAGGGGACATAACAATATAGAAATTCCTACTTTCCCTTATTCATGCTTTGAAGAAAAACCAATAGCGTTAGACTATATAACCTTGCATACTCCCTCCAAAGCCAGTCTAACAAATTTAACTTTTTGTAACAAAATAAATCAAGTTTTTGGATCTTTCATAGAGCTTTAACCATGTATTTTTGTCACGGGCCTCGAGGCCTCTTGTGTACCAACTAAAAACTTTCATCAAAGCAAGAGAAAGAAAAACACAAAAATGTAGCTAACTAAGGGGGGAAGGTGGGGGATTGATTCCCTCTTTGCATGATCTTTCAAAGTAGGAGTAAAGATCATTATTCTTCAACCCTCCAACTAGAGTCCCCGATTTGATATTAACAAGATTCATGGAACAATATGCCCCATTTATCCCAGAAGAATCAGAATCAATGCCCCCTTAAAGAGTAGAATCAACTTTTTTTCCACTAGAAGACTTGCTGAAGCTTGCCTTTGCTAGGTTTTTCTGAAGGATACATAGGCCTTTCTTTAGTTTATAAAAACCTTTTGTTGTTATTGTTCAAACCAATAGACAGAGAAGGGGGATTTGAGGCAATACGAGAAACTCCAATGCTGGGTTGTGAGTTAGAAACCATAGGAATGATAATCTTCTTGGCTTTCAGAAACAATATTCAAAGACAATTCATCAATTTTTTTTATCCTTTAACTCATCATCTAACATTATTTCGGAACACTCTAAATATGGATTCAGAATTTATGGCTGGAGCTTTGGTTTTTGGATTATTTAAAATTTTTCAACCAAGGGCAATCCATTTTCAAATGCCCATTTTTTCCTGTAAAAACATGAATTTGGTCCCCTTAACCCAATCAACTTATAGGTATAAACAACTCCATGTAACGGAACATAAAGGAATTTAAGCTAAGTAATATTGTACTTTAACATTCATGTGCGACAAGCAAGACCTGGTGTTTTCTATTTTTATGACATCACCAAGAAGTTTCAAAACTTACGGAAGCAAAAACCACAAACTGGGTGGGATGTTACAAATTTCAAGCACTTTGGAGAGGAATTAACATTCACCTCATCAGGATTGGCAATAGGGTCCCAAGCAAAGACCCTAAAAAGAGATTTCTCAACATCCCAAAAACCCTTGCCAAGAATATGTTTCTGCTTATTATTTATTAAAATTTAAAACAAACAAAGAAAGACTTTTTTGAATCATTCTACAAAATTTAGTGTATAAATTGAGCTTTTTGCCCCAGACCAAAGCCACTCAATCATTGGAAAATTTGCTAGCAGGTAGAGCATCAGGAGAAATTTAGATGAAAAAATCTCCGCAGGTTTCAACCTATTCTCTTCCCTTTACAAAACACCAATGATATCTTTGTTAGGAAGCAAGGTTAAAGTAGAAGAATATTACTTTGGAGGCCATTTGCTTGCTTCTAATCTTGAAGGGGCTCTCCATTTTACACAATGAATGCATCTCCTTTGTACGCCTTTGAGAGATTTGATATTGTTGCCTTGAGAGGCATTAGTTCCATCTCCATCAATCTCCATTAAATGCTAAAACAGCCAATCCTGCAACATCCAGCTTAGATAGACCAATTGCAGTACCTTCACACATGGGGGATGATGAAGTAGATTTATATGAGTCCAATGAAAGCTGATATGAAAAAAAGAGAAATAAAAAGTCACCAAAGGCAAAGAAAAACAAGACATAAACCATAACAACAAAATAAGGAAATCAATAAAACAAAGATCTCTCTTCTCCCCTTCCAGCTCAAATCCTAGAAAATCTTGGCTTCTGAATTTTTCTGCTGTATGTTGTTTATAGTGGGCAGATTTGATGGACAGCAAAGCTTCCTATTACAAGTTTGTTTGTAGGTGTCAGATTCTGCATAGTGAATGTGCCTGATAATTCTGTTCTTCAATGCTAGAGAGATCTCTAATGGTTTGGAGTTGGACCATTTTTAGTGTCTTCAATCAATCTTATGCATGTCCTTGCACAAACTATTTGTCTTATTTTTGTTTGTCATCATCATTGTATCATACGTGAATGTAACTTGTATAATGAGGCAAGTCAATCAAGGTACATTTGTTTTCACTTGCTGGTGAGTTGACCAAATTTATACCTGTATTCACTGGACAATCTCTACCTCACGGGCCTGCACCGACCTTTGTTATAAAAATAAGTCTTCAATGCTTTCTCTACGAATTGTGATGTTTCTAATAATTTTTGTAACAATCATGAGATCTAGTTAAGACTCAAGAGTGCATGCAGTAAGTAAAAAGTTCATACCTTAGAGGGTGTTACTTTGAGTTGTTTGGAATAACAATTTTCTTGATTGTGGCAACATCAACAGATATCACTTATTCTTGGCAGTAACTGCTTCATGTGTGTAAATGAGTTGCTATTCAGAAACATTTGTTTTGACCAGAGATACTTATTTCAGCTCTCTGTGCTGGCAGGCCATTTTCAATGAACTTTGTAATATGATGGATCCTGGAAAGACTCCTTATACTCCAAAGAAGGGAAAGCCAAATGTTATCATGTTTGTTGGTTTACAAGGTACTGTCAGTGATATTCTTTGACATGACAGGCTAAGTTTATAATGGAATATGTATCATTTGTTTGTTGTTGATGTTTATATTAGCATGGATGACACTGCATTACAATGCTGCCAAATTTCTCTATGCATGTGGGAATTAGAAATACTTTGCATTTGAATTTGTAGCTTAAGATTACTAAATAATAAAATATGATAATTAGTTGGTTTTAACTTTTAACAGCTCATTCATGTAAGGATTGTTAATGTTCACATTTGATATATTGTCATAAATAACTAATGCAGGTTCTGGAAAAACTACAACTTGTACAAAATATGCTTTCCATTACCAGAAGAAGGGCTGGAAGCCAGCTTTAGTTTGTGCAGATACTTTCCGAGCAGGTGCCTTTGACCAGCTGAAACAGAATGCAACTAAGGCCAAGATTCCCTTTTATGGCAGGTGAGTTAGAAACTTTTGAAGTGATCCTGCATAGGCAACTTTCATTGACTGTATTGTAGATATTTTCTGGAGTGATCAGATCATATTGTGATCCTTTGTATTTCTTCACAAGTAAATATTTTTTAGCATAGACATCAAAGTTATGTGATGCATTGGCAAAGTTTAGAATGGCAAATACTGAAGGGTACACTTAATTTCAGATGCACATAAGGATAAATATTTCCTTTGTGACATACAGAGATATTGAATGATAATGGAGAACTGTTGTAATCTTTGTTGGCAGCTATACAGAGTCAGATCCTGTGAAGATTGCTCAGGAAGGAGTTGACAGGTTCAAGGAGGAGAACTGTGATCTCATTATTGTAGATACCAGTGGACGACATAAGCAGGAAGCTGCACTTTTTGAGGAGATGCGGCAAGTGTCTGAAGCAGCGGTATAACCCAGTCTCTGTTAAGCATACATTATGAAGGCGTTAGTGGTTGTAAGACTATCGTGTTTCTAATTCTTGCATTTTTGTTGAGTTTGCAGAGACCAGATCTTGTAATATTTGTAATGGATAGTAGTATTGGACAAGCGGCATTTGATCAAGCACAAGCATTTAAACAGAGTGTTTCAGTAGGAGCTGTCATTATCACCAAAATGGATGGTCATGCAAAAGGAGGAGGTGCACTTAGTGCGTAAGTGTTCTTAGATAGTTCATACTTTATAGTTTCAGAGTTTCTATTGTAGGATTTGGTTCACATGCCCTTGCTATATGTGGTATGTGCAAGTAATACTTGAATGCAGGGAAACATAACGATCAGAAGACTTTTTTATTATTCATGCACTTCAGTTATTCCTCTCACTAAATTGGATTATGTTCTTTACTATTTTTAGTTTTCTTACCTTTATTTATAAGGAACATGTTATAACTGATTTTTAGATTGTTGCTTAGTTTGGAGGATATACCCCATGTTTTTCATTTTAATTGTTTATGTTTTGTAATAGGAACAATTTTGCTAAATAAATTTACATTGTGGTTTAACAGTGTTGCAGCAACCAAGAGTCCTGTTATATTCATTGGTACAGGAGAGCACATGGACGAGTTTGAAGTATTTGATGTCAAACCATTTGTCAGCCGATTGCTAGGTCAGTTGAATAAAAGCTATTTAAATTTCTCAATAATAAGGTTTTCTTGTTTGTTTACTGGTATTCCGTTATATTGTGGTTGATGCCAATTTCTTTTGATATTCCATGACCTGTTTTCTTTTGATTAGGCATGGGAGATTGGTCTGGCTTTATGAACAAAATTCATGAAGTGATGCCCACAGAACAACAGCCTGAACTTTTGCAAAGTAGTCAGAAGGCACGTTTACTCTGCGACTCATGTATGAGCAGTTTCAAAACATCCTCCAAATGGGGACCACTTAATCAGGTATGACTAATTGAATTCGGACACCACATTTAGTAAAATTTCCGGAGCAAATTGCTATTGCATATGAAATGAAGCCTTATTTTACAGGTTTTTTCCATGATTCCTGGATTTAGTGCTGAGTTGATGCCCAAGGGCCAAGAAAAGGAAAGTCAGTCTCGCATAAAAAGGTTCATGACAATGATGGACTCCATGACTAATGATGGTAAATATATTGTCCCTGTTTGCGTTCTCTCTTGAAAATAATGGTCATAGTAGCATAGAGGTGTAAGGAAAGTAGAAACCAGTGTATAGAGTAAAAGTTAAAAATAATAAATTTCATTCTGGTGATTTTTTATGATAGAATAGTTTAATACAATGCAATCCTATGTTTAGGCTGATTAATCTCACAAGATTTTTGATATTTTACATATGATTTTTGCAGAACTGGATAGTACAAATCAGAAACTTATGACAGAATCACGGATAGTGCGAGTGGCACGGGGAGCAGGTCGTGCTGTAAAGGAAGTTAAGGAGATGCTTGAAGAGTATAAACGTTTAGGAAAGGTTTGGAGCAAAATGAAAGGACTTAAAATTCCAAAGAAGGGTGATATGAGTGCTCTATCAAGAAATATGAATGCACAGAATATGAGCAAGGTTCTTCCTCCCAACATGTTAAAACAAATTGGTGGCGTGGGAGGCTTACAGAATCTAATGAAACAGATGGGTTCCAAAGACTTAGCAGGGATGCTAGGAGGCAATAAATAGTTTGTCAAGGAATCTACAATGTTCATCAAGGTTTTTGGTGATTCGGCTCTGTTTTTCTGATATAAGTTATAACTATTGTAGTTTCTTGTTCACAATTTCATGTCATTTTCAAAATTTCTAGCAACATTAAGTCAAGTGCAGGGGCTGACTTTTCACATAATAATTTTTTTGTTATTTATTTGGGTTAGGACGGTTATACATTTTTTATAGAGATCAATAAGTAGGCGGGGGGCTTATTGGATAGAGAGAATGAGAGACATTATCATCTTCAGAATGGTTGCCCTGGTAAATTACTTGAACAAAGTTTAATTGTGAACCAGGTAAAGTTTTCTCTACCACATGCATCTAAACTTATAGTGGGTACTTTCACTATGATGGTTGGAATGTCAATTGTACGGCCCAAGTCTGCATTGTTCAAAAGTTTATGCTCAGAATTTACTTATTCTGCATCTATGCTGTTGTAACATATGGAACAAGAGTTTAAATTAACATGATTTCGTTGTTATTGTAGAAAATAAAACCTGCAAACTCCATCGAGTTTTCATTTTCACTATTTTGTACGGTGGCATACAATGCACTTATGTTGTGTTCTATATTGCATCTAGAGCGGTTTTCCAAGATCAAACTGAAGTTGAAGTTTTAAGTTATAGATGACTGAATATTCATGATGTGAAAGTTACAAACCATACTTAATCTGGAACCTTATCTTGATTTTCTGTTTCAGGCAAACCCATTTGCACTCATATTGTTAATTTTCTTTACCCAAGGCTTCCACTGATCACTAGAGTTTGAACGGATCTCTTGAAGGACTATGAGGCAAATTGTTAAGGCTTGCTGTTTTGCCAACTTGAAGTGTATAGAACCAATGATTGCCTTACTGTGTCATTTTCTAATTGCTCAACTATTGTATGCAGCCAAAGAATAGATTTTTGCATAAATAGTTGAACTACCGAATTTAAGATATCAAAGCACAAACATAAATGAAGTAGCAGGTTGTTTTCTTGAATCACAATATGGATTGTTAATCAAATAGTGCAATATCTTTTTTATAATGCAATAAAACCAAACACGAACATTAAGTTAGACAAATTATATTGACTAACAAAATTTGAATTCCGCGTACTATGATCAAATAGAAACAAAAATAGACGCACTTGTTCCTTTCCCACTGTATCAGGATCCAACGTAAAGAGTTATTTCATTTGAGAAGACGAGGCATAAATATAAATGTATTAGCAGCAGAACCTTTCACAAACCAAAATGTAATATCACTGAATGTCGAGCGTATTCAGCACAATATTTTTCGGTTTTGTTATGTATAAGATTATAATGGTAAAATTGCGAAAGTACTATTTAATTCTAAATTTGTTATTTATTGGTGAAGTTGGATGACTTACACAGAGTCCTTTAATGGTTATGTTTTGTTGTCTTAATATATCTAATTTGTGATGTTTTCAAAGGATGAGGCCGGAAACAGGCTTCAAATAACTTTACTAGCTATTTCTCAATCTTTAATATTAATTAAAAAATATTTGTACGCATTGATTTGAACTTTGAATTTCAATCAATTGGAAACTAATTTAAGATAATTTACCTTTAATTAACATTCAAAGTAAATAAATAACGAGCTACAAATAATATCATCAATAGCTCCTTAACTAAATATACCAACCTATTATATATTATAGTCAAAATATTTGACATGTTGGTATGTGTTTTTAGAGTTCATTAATCTATTTGGTTATTTTGGTGGTATTTGTGTCTCATTTTTGATGTCTAAATTTATTAGATTTTCGTTTTCAACTTTGGGTTCAAATTGTTTGCTTCTTTTTAAAACTTATTTTGGCAATTTAAAAATATATTGTTAGAAATTGCATATTTTGCAATCTCCTCATTTTGTATTGTGTTCATTTTAGTGTATTAATTTATTGGTTTTTGTTTGGTCTTCTAACTTGAGATTAAATAATGTTCTTTTAAAAATATTCTAGTTGACATTTTAAAAATATATTGTTTTTATTATAAAAGTAGCAAAACAAGGGTGTTGACCCTTAAAAAGATAGTTGAAAACTTAGACCACTTACAACTAGTTGGTCAAGAACATATCATTGATAACAAAGATTGGGAACAATCATTTACAACACATTAGTAGAATTGTTAGGAACTCACATCAAGGTGGGTAGAAAACTCACCCACAATGCAAGTAAAAGAATGGGGAGACAAGGAAGAATGATCTTTCCTTCTTCAATGAACAACAATTCAGACAATACTGTCATCAAGAATACTATCACAAAGGGAGGTAAGTGAGGAAATTCCCTTAGCCAGATTGTCAATACAAGGAATGACAAGGCAACGCGTCATCTACCAAAGGTTGGAGTAGAATGGGAGCAACAACCAAAGAAGGGTCTACACAGCCAGAGGGGCCACACCAACATCAAGAGGCGCAGTAAGATCCACTTCGCTCGAGGAGGCTATACTAACAATAGGAGGCACACCATCATCTTGGGAGGAATAGTCAACAAAATGTGAAGAGTCATTAGAGGAAGAATCAAAAACTAGGAATGTCAAGTGATCACCATTAGCATCTTTCCACCAAGTGGCGATGCCTTTATAGTGTGAGAGAGAACAATCTGTGGCTAAGTGACTAGTGGAGAAGCATTGATGACATCAAAAGTATAAAGACCCATCGAGGAAGTGGTGTTATCCACTTTTAGGTAGTCGATAGAGTTGCCAATGACCTCAAAACAAGAATTCTCCCAAAAATGAAGGTGAAGATTGGGAAGACAAATCCACACTTGACACATGCTGATTGGTTTAGTAAGAGAGTTTAAGGAGACTGTCCAAGGTTTGACCGAGAGAGAGTGGACACCCCACACCTACAACTTTCTTAACACCAAATCATGGTCAACTAAAGAAATAGAAGAAGCAACAAAAAAAGCCTTAGCACAAAGGAAAAACTCAATGTTACCAAAAACTAAGGGCTTCCAAGAACCCATCAACTATTGATGAAGATCTGAGAGAGAAGGGCAAAAACTAGCAAATCTACACACCAACCCACAACATCGGTATAAATTTACATTATCAACCATATCATGGCCACAAATCACAATAGGGGAGGTCTTGGCACAAGCAAGAGGATGATATTTTCCCTTGTGAGGAAGAGTTGCGATAGATTTGATAACATGAGAAAGCTTAGTCAATCAACACCAGAAAGAGGCTTTGAGGGTTGCGGGACCCCAACACCCACAACACTAGAAGACCTAGGAGTAGGTTTACTAGAAATCCTAGTGAGAATACATGCAACATTAGCCCCCCACTTGAGCTCAGCCCCAACATCTATCAAAAAAACCCAACATCGCCAACAAGAGCCAAGACACCAATATCCAACCTAGAAGCACCAACACCCAACCCCACACCACATGCACTTGTAGGAGCGTCATTGGCCAAAACTTCAATAGATGAAAACTTAGGAGGTGGGAGCGTCAAATCAAAAAATATCATACAATTGTGAATTGATAGGTAGGAGGTATTTACACACTAAGTCAAATTGTGATAGTGCTATAAGGATTCAATTGTGTAGTTTTAGAGTCAAACTCATTGACCATGTTTCATGAGTAGTAGTTCACAAGAACCTTTCTCATTATAGAGCCCCCTTAGCTCATCAATTGATAAGTAGGAGGTATTTTCACAAGAAGTCAAATGGTGATATTGTTACCAGGATTCAACTATGTAGTTTTAGAGTCAAACTCATTGACACATGTTTCATTATTAGTTCACAATAATCCATCTCTCATGAGAATGAATTGAACACTTAACAATCATTTCATCTAGGTGATGTTTATAGAGGTAGATCATTGGGCCTTCCCAAGAGGCCATCAACTCTAGTACTACTCCAATTCAAGAGATCTTAAGAATGAAGTTCCCTCCAAGGTAAAGCCCAATTAGCTTGCAACCCCATTTGCAAAACCTTTAACAAGTGATGTGCCTCATGAACCATTCATTATAGAGTCCCTTTAGCTCATCAATTGATAAGTAAAAGGTATTTTCACAAGTCAAATTGTAGTATTGCTAACAAGATCCAACTATGTAGTTTTAGAGTCAAACTCATTGACGCATGTTTTATGAGTAGTAGTTCACAAGAACCCATATATCATGAGAATGAATGGAACAATTAACAATCATTACATCTAGGTGATGCTCATAGAGCTGACACATTAGGCCTTCTTGGGAGGTCACCCATCCTATTGCTACTCACCTATAATTGGCTTTGTAACCTTCCCTTGGAATATCAATTTGACAGATGTCTTTATTAGATCAAGGACAACTTAGGGAATGCTTTGGATCTAGATATGGGGGAAGGTGACTCATTTTTCTTTTCTATAATTCTTATGATCATGATAAAAAATTTACCCTCTCGGATTTGCCTTCATTATGTATATGATTGGACATACACATATGACATATGATTGTTGGTTGGGAGAGTAAGGTCTCTTCAAAGACTTTGGATTCCAAGGATCTAGTAGAAGGCTCCTTGTCCTTGTGCCCTCTACTGGAAGATGATTTGTGATTAGATGAAGATTTTTTTGAGAAGATCTGAGGATTTTGGACACAACAATAGTAGTTGAATTGTGGTAAAGGCCATTTACCGGTGTCCAAAATTGAAAACTAAAAGGATGACCAATAACCAAAAAGGGTTGAAAGTGGAAATTATGAAAGACCTTAGCAATATCAAGAAAAACATGCTCATATCCAAGGGAGTTATGTTACACCCATGTTTTTCTATGTTAATCATTCTGTCAGATGCATAATATTTTACTAATGCAATGTTTTTAATGTTTGGAATTGCAAAGATGAACAAGTGGTTTAATTATGAAATAATGCATTAACGAGGAAATGATGAACTTGATATTGGTCAGATGAACATGATTTAAAACTTATATATGTTTTGATAAGAAAGTGTGCACTTTATTATTTTAAACATGTGTATGCATATGATCCAAGTTTATAAGATGCTAGCTGATTACACTTTTTGTGTGCAAATGGATGTAGAAGTCCGTTGTCCTTTGAGAAGGGAGGTGGAATCACTCGGTAGAAGGCGTGACATTCAAATAACAAATCATTTTCATCTAAAGCTCTCAGTAAATTCCACACCTAGGGTTTTTAACTTAAACCTCTAGAATCATTGAAAGGTGCCACATATAGGGTTCAAACCTCATTTTGTGGCCAAGGACTAGGTCTGTATAGTGTCGCCTAGAGGGTTAGTTGGACTGTTAAGGTTTTTTTATTTCATTAGAAAATTATTTAAATAAAAATAAGTAATATTTAATTAATTAAGTTTCAATAAGAAATTGAGCAAATGAATATTGAGGCTACATCATTGAAATCAAGTTGATCTCCTATTAAATTAATTTGACAATGAAATGCTTACATAATTATGTATGTTTGCAAGTTAACGAATATGTGTGTGTACAAACATATACTTGTACTCGTGTAATATATGACATAAAATACAAGTGTATATATATGCATATAAAAGTGTGTGTGCGTGTGTGTGGGAATTTGCATTATACATACTTATGAAAGTACTTAATTTTCTAATTCCAAATAAATGATATTATTCAATCTAGATACTATAATTAGCTAGGATAAACCAACACACACACACACACACACACACACACACACACACACACACACACACACACACACACACACACATATATATATATGTTGGCAGTGAGCCAGTGTCCCTCGCAGGGTTCACGACATGGCTTAACCGCTTCCTGTGTCTTCTATAAGTCTAGTGGTTGTATCAGACATTAATAGGTCGATCTTTTGGTGCAACGACAACAACTACTTGTAACAAGTGGTATCAGAGCTTGGTCACAAGTTTGAATCCATGCAGGCCACAACGAGTGATGCTGGGAGGGGGATTGTTGGCAGTGAGCTAGCATCCCTCGTAGGGTTCGTAACATGGCTTAATCACCTCCTGTGTCTTCTATAAGTCTAGTGGTTGTATCGGGCATTAACAGGTCAATCTTTTGGTGCAACAACAACTACTACTTGTAAATATATATATATATATATATATATAGATAGATAGATAGATAGATAGATAGATATATAGATATATATATATATACATATACATATCTACATATCTACATATATGTATATATATATATATATATATATATATATATATATATATATATATACATATACATACATACATATATACATATATATACATACATATATATATATATACATACATATATATATATACATACATATATATATATACATACATATATATATATATATATACATATACATATCTACATATATATATATATATATGTATATATATGTGTATATATGTGTATATATATGTATATATATGTGTATATATGTATATATATGTGTATATATGTGTATATATGTGTATATATATATATATGTGTGTGTATATATATGTGTATATATGTGTATATATATATATATATATATATATATATATATATATATATATATATATATATATATATATATATATATATATATATATATACTGTTGGAAATATGGATGTAGTAACTGAGAGAGGGGGGGGGGGGGGGGGGTGAATCAGTTAACCAGAAAATATTACCACTGATCCCTTAGATGTCCTATTAAATTATTTACTGCTGACATACAGAGAAATGCTGAAACTCGGTAATTGCAGAGTGTTAATTATAATTGTTCTTAAGCATTCATCAGTGATTAACATGCATGAATAAAGAAAATATCATGAACACAAGAGACACCAAATTTAACGTGCAAACCCAATATGGGAAAAACCACCAATGCAACTAGTTACTGATTTTCACTCTTTTGAAGTGATGCCGTATTAGGAGCCAACCCGGTAAAAGGTTACAAAACACACTGTTAGGTGTGACCTTGTTAGAGGATTTAATCACCCTGCTAGGAGTGGCCTTGTAAGAGGTCTTGAAACAATTCAATAGAACTGTCACCTTGTTAGAGGATTTACAAAATGGCTGTTAAACCAACTCGGTTAGGAGATTTTGAAATCACTGCTACAATGGTAAGAAAGTAACAATGAAGTGACCTGAATAGTGATGCAATTGAATTGCTGATTACAGATCTCTGTTCTGCTTCACTAGATCCTTCCTGATCAAATATATCTCTGCTGCTCTTCAAGGATATCTAATCATCCTTCAAAATTCGCTCATACTATTCTTCCTTTTTTTTCACTTACATCCTCATAATTCACAACTTGACCTTCTATATATATACCATTTGGATTGTCAAGTCAGCACTAATAATTATTACAAAACATTATTAATCATTACAATAGTTGGCTGGAATAAACCAACTTTATTTCTCAAATTGACAAAATCCTTTACTAGGCCGACCTTGCTCGGTAAACATTAATCCAAAAAAGATTTCCTTTGGTGACCGAGAGAACTCGGTAAGTACTGCAAATTCTTCAACATCCTTTGGAGACCGAGTGAACTCGGTAGACACTAACTTTCCTTCAATAACCGAGGAAGCTCGGTTAAAACTATTTTCTGCCATACTTTTCTTTTGACACCCGAGAGGTCTCGGTAGACACTGGGAACTGCTTTGCTGACCGACTGAGCTCGGTAGACACTAGGAACTGCTTTGCTGACCGACTGAGATGACAATTGATATGACATTTGTGTGACATCAAAGACAACACATAATCATTCCAACAATCTCCTTCAGACAATTGTATCCAACAATCTCCCTCTTTGGCATTGATGACAACACAATATGTCATAGCACAATGAAATTTCACAGTGAACATAGAATAAGGAACATATCCTTAGCTTCATTCTGATTCTCATCTCCCTCTGTTAGCAAACTTCTCTCTCTGACTGAAAACTCCCTCTTTTTTAAAAAAAAAATTCTCTTTCTTAGAAATTTCATGAAATGACAGCAAACTCTCCCTCTTTGACAACACATGCCAAAGATAACACACTTCCGGTGAATACCAATGTACCTTAAGTACTGATTCATATGCAATGATTCCTTGACTATGCTGCATCAATTGACTGATCTTCAACATGCTCTGGTTGATGCATTACTAAAACTCAATTTAGTGAGCCTCGGATAGGGGAATGACCCCTAACTTACCTCTTAGATACAAGAATGCATCCTTAGGTAGTGGCTTGGTGAAGATATCTGCAATTTGTTCTTTTCTATGAACATATTCCAATCTGATTTCCTTGTCCTGTACCAATTCTCTGACAAAGTGATATTTTATAGCAATGTGTTTGGTTTTGGAATGCATTACTAGATTCTTTGAAATATTTATTGCACTTGTATTATCACAGAACATAACAACTGGTTCTTTGATCTCAACTTTCATGCCTTCCAATAACTGTTTGAACCAAACAATATTAGAGCAGTTTACTACTACAGCAACGTATTCTGCTTCTGTTGTGGATTGGGATGTGCAATTTTGCTTTTTACTGGTCCAAGATACTAACCTTTTGCCAAGAAAAAATGCTCCACCACTTGTACTCTTTCTGTCATCAATGTTTCTTGCCCAATCAGCATCAATAAACACTTTTAAGTCCAAATTGCCTCCAAATTTATACCACAAGCCATAATCTTCAGTTCCTCTTAAGTACCTCAAGATTCTTTTGATTGCCATCATGTGATTTTCTCTGGGTTTTGCTGAGAATCTTGCTACTATACCAACTGCTAAGGCAATATCAGGCCTTGTATGTACTACATACTGTAATTTTCCAATCATTGATCTGTATAAGGTCTAATCTACTTCTTTTGAACCATCATCTTTGGTAAGCTTCAGTCCAGTACACATGGGTGTACCAACTGGTTTTGAATCTTCCATACCAAACTTCTTAAGTATTTCCTTGATGTATTTATACTGAGTAATGTAGATACCGTTCCTGCTCTGCTGAATTTGAAGTCCAACAAAGAATTTTATCTGACCAAACATAGACATTTCAAATTCTTTGTTCATTTTCTCTGAAAATTCTTTGCACTGATCATCATTCCCTGTAAACACAATATCATCCACAAATATTTCTGCCAAAACAATTTTGTTATCTGGTCCTTCTTTGATGTATAAATTACTATTGTCATTAGCTCTTTTGAAACCAATCTGAGTTAGATAGTTATGTAATCTTTCATACCATGCTCTAGGGGCTTGTTTCAGACCATACAATGCTTTGTGTAACTTGCAGACCATATCCCTTTTGTCTGGATCCATAAAACCTTCAGGTTGCTCAATGTAGACTTCTTCATCAAGAATACCATTGAGAAATGCAGATTTTATATCCATCTGATATACCTTAAATCCTTTATGTGCTGCATATGCAAGTAGAGTCCTTACACCTTCTAATCTTGCAACAGGAGCAAAAGTCTCTCCATAATCTATACCTTCTTCTTGAGAATATCCTTTACATACCAATCTTGCTTTGTTTCTTGATACTTGACCATCTTCATTCAACTTATTTCTGAATACCCATTTTGTCCCAATTACATTTTTATCTTTAGGCCTAGGTACAAGAGTCCATGTCTTATTTTTCTCTATTTGCTCTATTTCTTCATTCATAGCCTCAATCCAACTTTCATTTTCCAATGCATCTTTGACATTTTTAGGTTCAAAATTAGCAAGTAAACATGTACCTTTTAGTTTACTTCTTGTCATAGTGCCATCTGATTTGTTTCCAATAATCTGATCTGGTGTATGATGCTTCCTGACATACTTGGCCAATACATGTTCCTTTCTTCTTGAATGAGTTACATTGTCATCTTCTTGAATTTCATCTTCAGGTTCAGTTTGCTCGGGCTCGGTAGATATTTGCTTGGTAGCTTCAGGCTGAGACTCAGTTTCTTGTGACTCAGTTTGAACTTCTTCTTGTGACTCGGTTACTGTACTGGGCTCGGTCGATGTAGTCTTCTTATTGATAGATGTGTCTGGCAATGTATCAGGTTCAATGTAAACAAATCTTCTGTAATCCTCTGGTTCCCTTTTGCTTTCTTCTTCAGTCTTTTCTACAAACTCATCTACTTTCACATGTGCACTTTCTATGATTTTATGAGTAGACAAATTTAGACATCTATATGCCTTACTTTTGCAAGAATATCCCAAAAATATTCTTTCATCACCTTTTGCATCAAGTTTGCCTTTTCTAGATTCTTTCAAGATGTAACATTTACTACCAAATACTTTTAGGTAACTTACATTGGGTTTATAGCCATACCATAACTCAAGGAGTTTTGAATGTGTCTTTCCTCAACTGTACTCGGTTCAAGGTATGAACTACAGTGCTAATAGCTTCCTTCCAGTATTTCATAGCAATGTTCTTTTCAATCATTAGAGTCCTTGCACAATCCATGATAGATCTGTTCCTCCTTTCAGCTATTCCATTCTGCTCAGGAGTTCTTGGAGCTGATACCTGTCTTTTGATTCCTCTTTCAATGCAAAAATTATTGAATTCATGGGAGATGAATTCACCACCTCTGTCTGATCTCAAGCACTTCATTCTTTTTCCTGTTTCCTTTTCTACTCTTGCCAAATACCATTTGAATTTCTCAAATGCTTCTGACTTTTTTCTTAAATACATAATAGTCATCATTCTAGAGTAATCATCAACAAAGAGAATAAAGAATTTTTCTCTAGTATAGCTTTCAATTCCAATAGGTCCACATAAGTCAGTATGCATAATATCCAAAATATCTTCAGACTGATAGTTTTTTACTTTTAAAGCTAGTCTTTCCCATTTTACCAATCTGACAATTTTTGCATAGACTAGTATCAGGTTTCTTCAAAGTAGGAATACCTCTTACTTTCTTGAATTTTCTTATTTTCACCATATTATCAAAATTTACATGACATAACCTTTTTGTGCCATAACCAACTTTCTTCAATTTGAGAAATAAAACATGAGCATTCACCGAGATCAAGATAAAACAGGTTACCTTTGGTTTGTTTTGCCTGAACCAATCAGTTTTCCTTTTTCATCTAGCAGTCTTGCTTTTCCATTCATGAATTCAACCTTGAGTCCACTGTTGATTAGCTGTGCTACACTTAGAAAATTATGTTTTAGTCCTTCAACCCAATATGCATTATCACATATAAGTTCTTTGGTTAATGAAATTCGTCCTCTTCCTTTTATACAACAAGGTTCATTGTTTCCAAACCTTACACTACCACCATCATAGTCTTCAAAATGTTCAAACTTAGTTTTGTCACCAGTCATATGATGTGAGCATCCATTGTCTATAATCCATGTATCATTTTTGCTTAAATGAGAGATAAGTGCCATCTCATCTTCATCATCATCAGATTCATCTTTTACAGCAATGAAGATAATTTCTTCTTCACTATCATCAGAATCCTTAGCCAAAAAACATGTTTTCTTACCTTTATCCTTGAATGACTTGAAATTCTTCTTGCCATTGTACTTGTGACCTTTCTTTTCATCTTTGCTTTGTTTGTTTGGGCACCTAGCTACAATATGACCAATTTCTTCACATGAAAAATAGATTAAGGGGAGTTTTTACCTTTGTATTTACCTCTGCCTCTAGTATATTTTTTTGCAAGTAATGCTTCAGTAACTTCA